>CM054130.1:90304651-90829651 GCA_028751855.1 Ambrosia trifida | reverse complement strand
AATATTTAAAACAATATTATTTTTATACAGACTAAAAGATATAACTCTTAAAAGTATGGAAAAATCTTTTCTACAAATTATTACCTATTTATTTTGAATAAAAACAATTTATTCATACAAAGGATTTAAAAATAAAAACATTTTTTTTTCTTTCTCGAAAAGATATAATCCATTAGCTTAGAAATAATTTTAGAAAACTTTTGGCTTTTGAATCGTTAAAAACAGAGTTTTTATGAGTTAGTTATGAATAAAACAAGTTTATATTGTTATAATATATTAAATAAAGTAAGAAAATTTAGTTTTATAAAAAGATTGTATAAAATCGCTCCTAGCAGGACTCGAACTCGAGACCTTGGATTTGGAAACCAACAAACCAACCATTTGATCTACCTGATCAGTTGGTTGTGAATCCAGTTACAAGATTTATAACCTATCTATATATAATCAATTTATCCTTTAAAAACAAAAATAAAGAGAAAACCCGGTGCTAAGAGGGCTCGAACTCGAGATCTTTTTGTTGACAAGCTAACTTCTAACCATCTGGTCTACAAGATCAGATGTCTGTTAATCTAGTTAAATTATTTATAAACAAACAAAACGATCAGATGTCTGCTAAAGCATAGGTCTAGGGTTCAAACCTTGTTTTTATCCGTTTTTTTATAATTATATATAAAATAAATATCCTTTAGAATAAGTGGATATGTATTAATTTGTAGAAAACATATATTTGAATAACATAACAACCTCTATTTATGTTATAATTTTTTTGTGACAAAACACATATATATATGTTTAAATAATACGCATTTTTAATGCTAATATAAATAAAATAATAAAATTCTGATGATAAAATTTAAATAAAAGGAATACAAAGAGTCTTATGAAATCGATTAAGAAATATGCTAAATGAAACATAAACGAAAAGTACGCGAGGTTACAGTCTCCCCTACTTTTGGGAATTTCGTCCCGAAATTGTAGTAGAGTCTGCGGGGAAAAGATGAGGATATTTCACTTTCATTTGGTCCTTACGTTCCCAAGTGAACTCTGGGCCACGCTTGGACTCCCAACGAACTTTGACGATTGGAATACGGCTTCGCTTGAGATTTTTGACTTCATGATCCATGATTTCAACTGGTTTCTCTATGATGTGCAAGGAATCATCTATCTGCACGTCATCGAGAGGAATCTGAAGATTTTTATCTGCTAGACATTTCTTCAAATTGGATACATGAAAGGTTGGATGAATGCTGCCTAGCTCAGGAGGTGGCCACTTTCCCGATTCTTTCCAAGATTTTGAAAGGACCTACATACCGAGGAGCTAGCTTCCCTTTATTCCCGAATCGTATTATCCCCTTCCAAGGAGACACCTTTAGAAGAACAAGATCTCCGACTTGGAATTCTAAAGGCTTGCGACGCTTATCAGCATAGCTCTTTTGATGACTTCTAGCAATGCGAAGATACTCACGAGCACGCTGGATCTTGTCTGTTGTTTCTTGAATAAGTTCAGGACCTGTGATTTGAGCTACACCGATATCGCTCCAACAGACAGGAGAACAACACTTACGACCATACAAAGCTTCAAATGGAGCCATGTTAATACTGGCATGATAGCTGTTATTGTAAGAGAATTCAATCAGTGGGAGATACGAATCCCAGTTACCACCGAAGTCAATAACACACGCCCTGAGCATATCCTCTAGTGTCTGGATGGTTCTTTCAGTCTGACCATCTGTTTGAGGATGATAAGCAGTGCTCAGGTTCAATTTAGTTCCCAAAGCTGATTGCAATGATTCCCAAAAATGAGAAGTGAAACGACTGTCGCGATCCGATATGATATCTAAAGGTACACCATGACGTTTCACGACTTCGTTTATGTAAATCTTGGCTAACTTCTCGACTGAAAAGGTTTCACAAATCGGCAGAAAATGAGCAGATTTAGTTAAGCGATCCACAATTACCCAGATGCTATCGTGTCTACTCTTTGTGCGAGGGAGTTTGGAAATGAAATCCATAAAAATACTCTCCCATTTCCACACGGGGATTTCTGGTTGTTCAAGCAAGCCAGAGGGTCGTTGGTGTTCAACCTTCACCTTTGAACACGTAAGGCACTTGGCCACAAACAAGGCTATATCCTTCTTCATACCGGGCCACCAATAGGTGTATCGAAGGTCCTGATACATTTTGTTAGCACCAGGATGAATAGAATAATGAGATTTATGAGCTTCGTTCATTAGTAAGGCACGAAGACCATTGCGATCAGGAACCCAAATACGATTAAGAAAATATAGAAGGCCATCAGAGTTGGCTTCGAGCTGAGTCTCAGCCCCACACGACATTTCATAGTACAAGTTGCCTTGAGTGACCGAGGTTTGCTGAGCTTGAAGGATACGAGTCTGGATGTCAGTTTGGATTCTGGCACAATGAAGTTTGATGCGTTCCTTACGACTGAGTGCATCAGCTACAACATTCACTTTACCAGGATGATAGAGAATCTCGCAGTCATAGTCGTTAAACAATTCAACCCAACGTCTCTGCCTCATATTGATTTCCTTCTGGTTAAAAATGTGTTGAAGGCTCTTATGGTCCATAAAAACTACACACTTGGTACCATATAGATAATGTCTCCAAATTTTCAAAGCGAAGACAACAGCACCTAACTCCAAGTCATGAGTAGTGTAGTTCTTTTCATGGATTTTGAGTTGCCTGGACGCGTAAGCAATGACCTTGCCTCGTTTCATGAGAACACAACCAAGGCCTTGGTTTGATGCGTCACAATAGACCACCAAGTCGTCATTACCATCGGGAAGAGTCAAAATAGGAGCTTCACAAAGCTTGAGCTTGAGAGTCTGAAAAGCTTCTTCTTGTTCAGGTCCCCATTCATGAGATTTACCCTTATGAGTAAGAGCAGTAAGAGGAACAACGATTTTTGAGAAATTGGCGATAAAACGCCGATAATAACCCGCTAGACCGAGAAACGAGCGAACTTCCGTAGGAGTCATAGGAGTGCTCCAATTCTTGATAGCTTCAATTTTTGCAGGATCAATGTGAATTCCCTTCTCATTGATGATATGACCCAAGAACTGAACTTCCTTAAGCCAAAATTCACATTTTGAGAATTTGGCATACAGTTGCTCTTTTCTTAGGAGTTCCAAGATTAAACGAAGATGTTGTTCGTGATCCAATTTAGATTTAGAGTAGATCAAGATGTCGTCAATAAAGACGATCACGAACTTGTCTAGATAAGGTTTGCAAACACGATTAATCAAGTCCATGACACAACAGAGGCGTTAGTCAAACCGAATGGCATGACCAAGAATTCATAGTGTCCATAGCGAGTGCGGAACGCCGTTTTGGGAATGTCTTCTTCGAGAACCCGAAGTTGGTGATATCCCGAACGAAGGTCAATCTTTGAGAAGGAAGAAGCACCTTGAAGCTGATCAAATAAGTCATCGATTCTAGGCAAGGGATAACGGTTTTTGATAGTGAGTTTGTTAAGCTCACGATAGTCGATGCACATCCGAAGAGTCCCGTCTTTCTTTTTAACGAACAAAATAGGGGCTCCCCAGGGAGAATAACTTGGACAAATGAAACCCTTATTAGAAAGTTCTTGGAGTTGACTAGCGAGTTTTTGCATCTTAGAGGGTGCAAGACGATAAGGTGCTTTTGCAATAGGAGTGGCTCCAGGAATAAGATCGATGTGGAATTCAACTTGTCGAGCAGGGGGAAGGCCAGGTAAATCATCTGGAAAGACGTCTGAGAAATCCCGAATAACTGGAATGTCTTGCATATTCTTGCCTTTATCTTTCTTCTCAACCACATGAGCCAAGAAAGCTTCATACCCCTTTCGTAGGTATTTCTTAGCAGTGGTGCAAGACATAAGATTGAGTTTGCTTCATGGCTTCTCTCCATAGATCTTCAAGGTATCACCAGACGATAGAGGAATGAGAATAGCTTTATCAAAGCATAGAATTTCAGCATGGTGATGTGACAGCCAGTCCATGCCTACTATGACGTCAAAGCTTCCAAGATTCATAGGGATAAGATTTATAGAGAAGGTGTGGTCGTTAAGGTTAATGGTGCAATCACAAATAATGGTATCAACAGAAATGGGGTTCCCATCAGCTACTTCTACTATAATGGGTTCACTTAGCTTAGATCTAGGCATGTTAAGTAAGGACTCAAATTTCAAAGAAACAAAACTTTTATCAGCACCCGAATCAAAAAGAACTGAAGCATAATGATTGTTAACAATGAACGTACCGTTAATCACCTCATTGTTGTTGCGGGCTTGATTAGTGTTGATGTTGAAAGCACGACCACGAGCACCTTGGTCTTGATTAGCACCCTGATTCCTATTAGCACGGTTAGGACACTGATTTCTGTAGTGGTTTGGATCACCACATTCATAGCACTGGCCTCGTCTAGGGCGATCAGTCTGAGCAGGAGCAGCTTGGGTATTCTGAGTAGGGGCAGGAGTAATAGCAGCAACTGGAGAACGACAAGCATTGGCAAAGTGTCCATACCTCCTACAATTATTGCATAGGCGGCAGGGCACGGTTGTAGGATGATGAAACTTGCAGGTGTTACACTGAGGGAGGTTTCCCGCATAAGGCTTCTTAACAGTAGGTTGAGTTGCAGGAGCTACAGATGCAGGGTTTGAAACAGCAACATAATTCCTAGCCTTACGCTTCCTATTTACAGTGGAGGGTTCAGGTTTCTCCTCAGTAATAGCTGTAGACTTAGCACTCACTTTCTTTTCACCTTTTCGAAACAAGGTGCCAGCCTTCACATGGTTATCAATTAAGGTAGCAGCCAAATGGATTGCATCTTCAAGAGTAATAGGTTTACTTCCCCAAACGGTGTCTTGAATCTGCCTAGGCAAGCCACCAATGTATCTTTCAATGGCCCGAGAGACAGGGGTGACATGGTAAGACACAAGTAGACTAAGCTCGTGGAAACCAGTAATGTAGGCAAGATTCTCTCCGCTATCCTGCTTGAGCTGCCAAAATTCCTCCTCAAGTTTCCTAATCTCATTCCGAGGACAGAATTCAGTAAGCATAAGAGTTTTGACTTCATCCCATGGTAGAGCAAGAGCAACTTCAGTACCCCGATTACACTTTTCCCCGTTCCACCATGTGTGCCCGTTTTTGAAGAACACTCATGGCATAACGGACCTTGAGATTGTCGGGGCAGTCACTGTTGATGAAGGTATTTTCAATGCTTTCGAACCACTGCAAGAGTCCAGTGGCCCCTTCATTTCCATAGAATTTGGTTGGACCGCATGAGTTGAAGTGTTTGAGAGTGCAAGGGCGGTTTGCATTCCCATTGTTGTTAGTATTGGGCCCTTGGTTGGCAATCTGATTGAATTGGGCTACCAAATTGGGAAGGACAGCAGCCACCTGTTGAGCAATAAGGGCAGCTATTTGAGCATTGTTGTCCTGGTTTTCGTTGTCATTGTCGTTGTTGATGTCGCGACGAGGAGGCATTTTCTAAAATAAACCGAAGAAAACAAAAAAGGTCATGAAGCAAAGATATTGATAAGTCGAAACAGATATGATAACAATGATATAAGACATTAGGATTGTAATCATTTATCCATTAATTAAAACGAATAAACGAAAATGTTGACTAATCAAAGTGATTAGATCTCAATAATGTTTGGGAAGACATGCTTTAGCCTATATGTGAACACTCATCCTGAGAATTCCCAGGTATGCATCCGGGTCCCTCGTCTGATTGGGATATATGCGCAATGCCAGTCCTAGACAGAAAACTCAGAATACATGCGTTCACCCTTCCAGATTGCACGTGTTCTTAATCATTATTAAGGCCTAATACTTTGACGAGATCATGATACCAAATTTAGATTTAAGCCTCGGAGTTTGTCCTAATAATCTAGGGATAGATCAGCATCTGTCGCAAGGTGGGAAGAAGCAGTCAAGATAAAAGAACTAAGCTAGGGGAAAGAATAAAGAATAGGGTAAGGATAAGATAGAATTTCAAAGATAAGAGACAAGCAAGGCTGGAGTCCTAGGGTTATAGTCTAGGTTAGGAGTTCTAATAACCTAATTCCCTATAACCATGGCTCTGATACCAATTTGTAACACCCCAACCAATGACGGAAACATTGGGATGTCATGTAGTGACGATTGTTCAAAAAGCTCATGGCAACAAAAGTTTAAATAATTTATTAATCCAATTCAAAACAACCAATCCAAAAACAAACACATTGTTCAACGAAACAAACATAATAAATATTCAATTATTAAATCTAAAGGCTTCAACTAAGTGATCCAAAAGCTGCTAAATCTTCACGCATTATTGTTACCTGAAACATGTTAAGTTTGGAAAATGGAGGGGTCAACTATAAAGTTGGTGAGAGTACATAAGTTTTCGTCAAAACGTAGTATAGTATAAAAAGATGTAAGCATACAATTTTGTGTCAATATGTAACAACTACGGCATACATGTGAAAACAAAACTACAGCAAACTGGGGCATAATCATCCCTATGTTAACAAAGTGTAAAGGTCCATCCCATAGACATGGTTCACCTAAGTTTAAGTTGCAGTTCCAATCACCCGCGCTCCCCATAAACATGGTCAACGAATCTAGGTGGGGTTGTCAATCCAATAGATCTATCATTGTTACCGTTGGCTTGATCAAAGTTAATGATTATGCAAGTATTAGTTGAGTTTACTTAGAAAGTTTAAGACACGTAGCACAAAGAATCACACAAGACACATAGTTGAATTGCATAAGTTTAAAGAATAGAGTTTAACATGTTCACCCCGAAAAGCATTGAAAAACTGTAAAAGAGTTGGGATATGTAAACTCACCTTATCAAGCAAGCAAGCAAAATCCCAAGTATGTAATAACCGGGTAAATATTTCCAATGAAATCAACCTAGATTTAGCATTGTAAAGTCTAAGTGTCACAAGTCGAATAAGTCTAAGATTTCTAAGTCGTTCGATTAGGGTTCACTTGTTTTGGGGAAAGACGCTTAAATGTTAATGGTTTAGTTAAAATATAACAATAATATTTAAAACATTATTATTTTTATATAGACTAAAAGATATAACTCTTAAAAGTATGGAAAAATCTTTTCTACAAATTATTACCTATTTTTTTTAATAAAACAATTTATTCATACAAAGGATTTAAATATAAAAACATTTTTTTTCTTTCTCGAAAAGTTTATATCTTTGATCCATTAGCTTAGAAATAATTTTAGAAAACTTTTGGCTTTTGAATCGTTAAAAACAGAGTTTTTATGAGTTAGTTATGAATAAAACAAGTTTATATTGTTATAATATATTAAATAAATTAAGAAAATTTAGTTTTATAAAAAGATTGTATAAAATCGCTCCTAGCAGGACTCGAACTCGAGACCTTGGATTTGGAAACCAACAAACCAACCATTTGATCTACCTGATCAGTTGGTTGTGAATCCAGTTACAAGATTTATAACCTATCTATATATAATCAATTTATACTTTAAAAACAAAAATAAAGAGAAAACCCGGTGCTAAGAGGGCTCGAACTCGAGATCTTTTTGTTGACAAGCTAACTTCTAACCATCTGGTCTACAAGATCAGATGTCTGTTAATCTAGTTAAATTATTTATAAACAAACAAAACGATTCAGTTTTCTCTTTTTTTTAATAAAAAGCTGTAGCCTGGTGACCACATGGATCGAACCCGGGCCTTTATGTTGTTAATAAAACATGGAACCAGCTGGTCTACACGACCAGTTGGTTATTTATCTGTGCAGAATATTTAAAAACAAACTGTTTTGCAGTCATCTTCCCCAAAACGATCCAATACAAGCCTTAATCCACGACATCCAATAATTAACCTAGAAACGGGCTATGATTGATTAATATGATAAGGGGGTTTTGTTATGTGATCTAATTCGACCATACAGAAGAAATTAATTGCATTAAAACATACCAGAGGCGTAAGAAAAGCGAAGAACAGACACGAACAAAAAGACTTCGATTCTGGACGATTAGACGACGAACAGAGAAGATTTATTTGTGGTTTTTATTGGTATGATTGTAGAGGTTTTGGGGAGGTGTATTTATAGGAGATTAGTAGATAAGATGATCGTATTAGACTCGAATAAGGATGAGGGTTTATAGCAGTTTAAGGAGTTGATAATAATCCGTTAATTAGTCATGGAAATCACGATTAGAATGGGCATAGGACCGGTTTTTATGTGATAAACACGAATTTGAATCGTAATCTAGGCATGGCTAACAGATTTGGATCTATTAGAAGGATTTGAATGAAGATATGGTTACTACGATATGAAGTTATTAAAAATAAGTTAACAACATTAATCAAGTTATCTTGTAGATCAGTTGGTGGGCACTCTTGATGCTAAAGCATAGGTCGAGGGTTCAAACCTTGTTTTTATCCGTTTTTTTTATAATTATATATAAAATAAATATCCTTTCGAATAAGTGGATATGTATTAATTTGTAGAAAACATATATTTGAATAACATAACAACCTCTATTTATGTTATAATTTTTTTGTGACAAAACACATATATATCTTATATATATATAGAGAGGCTATGTATCCTTAAGAAACTATATTGAGTTGGAGAAACCCTTGAAACTCATCCTAGGGTCACCATCTCTCCACATCTACCATCTTACTTTTGTCATGAAGGGCAAGATTGTAACTTCCCATTGTGTTCGATTAAGAGGAAAGATTTCCTTTCTGGTTGATGCTGACATACATCAGGCTTCCTTTCTTATCATACCCACTTTCTTTTTTGTACCATGAAGGATGTTTAATATATTATGTCTTCTTAGTATCTTTTTGTCAGTCAAACATTGA
Organism: Ambrosia trifida; assembly: GCA_028751855.1. NCBI lineage: Eukaryota > Viridiplantae > Streptophyta > Magnoliopsida > Asterales > Asteraceae > Ambrosia > Ambrosia trifida. Next base: position 90,820,800 of record CM054130.1, on the reverse strand, counting down.
AATATTATCCTTCAAACTCTCCCTCCAAAACCATACACAAAAGCTTATATTTAATGTCTAGCCATTAATGTCTTCTCCAACAAACCAGGCACCATATATCATTCAAAACATAGCAATTATGGATGATGACAGTGAGATTGGTTCCCCTACCCACCTCGTACCTCACAACCTTGAAAATGCTTTCGAATCTCATGATCATCCTACCCCGATCGTACCACGCAACCTTCTTTCTGATTTCGAAACTAATGAAGACCCCATATCTGCTGTGTTAAACTTGCTAGGTTCATAACTTTTGTTTTTCCACTTTCATTACTTCATTTTCATGACATTTGTTTGTGCAAAATTCCTTTTTTTTTTTTTTTGTTTTAACAGTGTTTGTTTTTTTTTTCTTGTATTTTCAGAGAACAGTAGCCATGTGTTGCACAGATCCACTTCTTTGACTCATGATGTTGTTGTTTTTGAGGATGGTCCAGGTTTTCTTGAACACAATCTTATGTTTTTTGTTTATACATTATGTTTTTTTAGATATTTAGGTATTTTTTGTATTAATTTATATCTTTAATGAGCACATGAACTACTTTGACTTTTTGTAATGAGCATAAAAGTTTTTTTATACAACTTTTTTAAACAATCTTTCACCCAAACTTTACTTATTTTGTTTAACTGAAAATAATTGTACTTCTATAGCTAATCATAGTAGTTAATTATCCTTTTTTTTGTGAATAAAAAACATTAAAAAGAAGTATGGCAGATTTTAATTGTTTTTGGTTTACTTATATTAAGTGAAAATTTTTATTTTAACTTTTTTGGTACACTTTGATTAATGAGGCAAAGAACTTCTTTTTTTTAAGCTACTTTATATCTTTCTGTATTTTATTTTATTAATAAAGATTTTGGTTGTTTTACCCTTTATACTTTATTTCCATTGTTCTAATACCCTCCATGTAGCTTATATTGTGTTTTTTAAAACTTTTCCTAGTGTTAAGTTTTGTCTCTTGTAAAATATATATTATTGAATTTTTTATTTTTTTTGTTACTTAAGTTATGTACAAAAAATGTGGAAAAACCATATGTAAGAAACTTTTTTTTGGTACATAAGTGACATATGTTTTTTGTTACTTATGTTTTTTGTTTCTCATACATATGTAAGAATTTTTTTGTCTTTTGTTTTTATTTTTTATTTCTGTACTACATATTTTTTTATTTATTTTTTGGTTAGGATTTTTGCTATCATCCATGTACTATATATTTTGTTTTTTCTTTTTCTTTATTATGGTTCAATGTTTTTTTTCTTCTGATTATGTGGTACTTTTTTGGTTCATATTTCAACATTTACATAACTTACAAAAATTAGATTACAACCTTTTTTAAAACTTTTACTAGTGTTAAATGTTTTGTCTTTTGTAAAATATATATTATTGGATTTTTTTATTTTTTTTGGTTACTTAAGTTACATACTAAAAACGAGGATAAGTATATGTAAGAAACTTTTTTTTTGTACATAAGTGACATATGTTTTTGTTACTTATGTTTTTTTGTTTCTCATACATATGTAAAAAAATTTTGTTTGTACTTCTTTGATATTTTTAAATTTGGTTACTTATGTCTTTTTGTCTTTTGTTTTTATTTTTTATTTCTGCACTACATTTTTTTTATTTTTATTTTTTTTTGTTAGGATTTTTGCTATCATCCATGTACTATATATTTTGTTTTTTTCTTTTTCTTTTATTATGGTTCAATGTTTTTTTTCTTCTGATTATGTGGTACTTTTTTTGTTCATATTTCAACATTTACATAACTTACAAAAATTAGTTTTCTTTCTCATACATCCATTTTTTTTTGTCACCCAGCATGTTTTGTAACATGTTTCAATTATTTTCACCATTTTTTTTATAGCAACCAATCAGCCCCTTGCTCTTGTTTTTCAAACGCCTAATGGAACTAGGCTCTGGACTCCCAATGTTGCTTTGGAGGATAAGCCGGTTGTTGGGCGTTCATTTGACAGTTTGGATGATGCGTATCCGTTGTATGCGTCTTATGCCGAGCAAGCTGGTTTTTCAGTTAGGAAAAACCAAGCGAAAGTATGGAACGGTGTCGTCACCCATAAGTATTTCCGGTGTAACAAAGCTGGGAAACCTCAAATGAAGTGTACGTTTGACTCTTTGGTGGATGATACGCTGAAGGCTCGTCAAACTACCTTTACACTCACTGACTGTGATGCACACATTTGTGTAATTTTATGCAAAGAAAAAGGCTGCTATGTTGTTCAGAAGTTCGTAGAGAACCATAACCATCCTCTTGTTGACACATATAACCGCGACCTTACAAAATCTGGTCGTAAGCTTAGTTTTGCTGCCAAGCAGTTCATTCATCAGATGAGCTTGAACAAGATTGGCCCCGTCAGAGCCCACAGCTGTTACGTTACCATGAAGGGTGGTCATCATAATGTCCACGGCACACCAGTTGACTTCAAAAACTTCTGTCAAAAAATGAGAATTTTCATCGGTGAAGGAGATTCTCAGTTAGTGCTTGATCGTTTGCGTGATCGCTTTGATAGTTTACCAGAATTCTTTTATGATTTCGTTGTGCAAAATGGTCAACTTACATCTATTTTTTTGGGCTGATGAGATTTCGAAGCTGAATTACAAAGTTTTTGGTGACGTTGTTGCATTTGATGCAACTTACCAAACCAATAAGTAAGTATTTTTGTGCATTCTTTTTGGTACATAAGTGACATAAGTTACCTATTTTTGTGCATTCTTTTTTTTTTTTTTACAGGTACAACATGATCTTCGTTCCTTTTACTGGTGTGGATTACAACAAACAGTGTGTAACTTTTGGTGTTGGGCTGATTTTTAGTGAAACCATTGACTCATACAAATGGTTGCTCCAATCATTTCTGAAAGCTCATGGAAAGCAAACAGCATTAGTTTTAACCGATCAAGACCCGGCGACGAGGCAAGCCATTCTTCAAGTCTTTACTGAATCTCGCCACTGTCTTTGCATGTGGCATATTATGAAGAAGTTACCTGTCAAGGTACTTTGCTGTTTATATATTTTTTATTTACCTTTCTGAATGTCTTTTTGCTATTTGTTAATGTTTGCTTTTATTAAGTTTTTTTTTTATAAATTTCCATGTATGCAGATGACTAGCGAGTTGTTACAAAACACCAATTTCCATCAATGCATCCATCGTTTGGTATGGAATGTTTATATCAAGCCGTCTACCTTCGAGAGTCGTTGGCAGGAGCTATTGGCTAATTTTGGTTTGGAAGACCACTCTTGGTTGAAGGAAATGTACGATATTAGGGATCGTTGGGTACCGGCTTACTTTCGTGAGATCCCCATGTGTTGCTTGATGAAAACTACGTCCCGTTGTGAAAGCTCGAATGCCTCTTTCAAATTAATTCTACAAGCGCTAATACGCTAGTTCAGTTTATGTTGTGTTATGAAACCAGAATTGATGCACAGCGTTATCGGCAAAGGATGGCTGAGTATAAAACCTCTACTACACAATTTCCAGACACTACCGGTTTAACTATTGAGAGACACGCCTTTGAGTTGTATACGCATCCGATTTTTATGGAAGTACTCAAAGAGATTGCAAAGGGAAAGGAATTTTGTTATGTCTCAAACACAAAGACTGTCGATGAGTTGTTGGTTTTTTCAGTCACTCACCTAGATCGGATGAATGTTATGTTAATGTGTTTGAGGTATTTTTTTGTATATCCTGTCCATACGTATCCAATTAATTAATATGTCTAACCAATCTGTAAACTTGTTCCTTATTTTTTTTATAAACTTATTTATTTGTTGGACAGGTTAAGTTTAACCCGTTTGATTCGTCTGCTAAGTGTTCTTGTCGTGGATTCATCCGTATTGGCTATTTGTGCCGTCATGTGTTTTGTGTTTATCAGGTTAAGAATGTCCAAAAAATTCTAGCCATGTATGTTACTGATAGGTGTCTACGCGATGCACTGCCAAAGCGGGTTTTTTTCTATTGAGAATCGTTACGGTGTCGACCACTCCCCACAAGCTGTTTTGCGCAACAAGATCTTGGAGTTGGTTACTGAATGTGTTGACGTTGTCCGGACTGACACGGATTTGCTCTCTAACTTGGTTCAGCGTTTGAAAGATATAAAAGTTAACCTTGTTGATCACAGGTCTATTGAAGCGCCTGTTGTCGAATCAAATGAGGCTGTTGTGGAAGAGTTGGTTGGCCAACCAATGGATGTTGAGATCTCATGTAGCAATCCCGAGGTTGTTCGTACTAAATGTTGTGGAAGGAATCGTCGCCTGAAATCTGTTATTGCTGAAACGAAGGCCGCCAAGCCCCCCCCCCCCCCCCCCAAAGCTCCAAGGATTTGTCGCACGTGCATGCAATACGTAATAAACCACGACTCTCGTAATTGCAAGAAGATGTCAAATGGTGGTGCTAATGCTTCTGGTGGTAGCTCCCAAACGGCCAAACCCAGACCCCATCTCCAGCCACTTAGGGGTACTTATCTCGACTATTTACTGAGCCATCTATCTAATTTGGGAATGTTTGTTATAATTTAGTTGTTATCTAGCTTGCTACTCAGTAGTTACGTCTGTAACATTTTGCTACTCAGTATGTTACGTCTGTAACATTTTGCTGCTGTATGATCGCTTTTCTATGTGCTCGGTTTTGGGCTCAGTATAGTCTGGTATTTTATCTTATGTTTTTTGTTATGTCTCTAATTGGTTTTTTTCTTATGTTATTACGTATCTTATAAATTTTGTTATGTCCCTAAATTTTTTTCTAGTAAACCTTAATATTGGTGTTCAAAATAGATACTAATTATCCCAAAAAAGCATATTGTTTGTTAAAGCATACTATTGGTTTATCCGCAAAGATCCCCCAATATCAGTTTCAATTATTTTTTACACAAACGCGCAAATACTACATTTTTTTAAGTTCCCCCATTAAAAATCGAGATGTGCCCAAATGACTTTTGAGAATAATACAATCGTCTATCAATCCTTTACATTTGTCTATAAAGTCTTCACAACTGCCTCTAACGGACAACTGCTTTTTAAACCAAAATGGCACATCTCAATGAAGCTATATATTTTTTTTTGTTATGTTTGTGTCTTAATAAATGGAGGGAGAATCAATTTACGAACACTCTCCCCATACCCAATTATTTATAAACCTTTTTTTCACTTTTTTTGAAAACAAGTGACTAAAAGCAAGTAGGTGAACTTCATTTAATGAAGTCTATGCATTCACGTGGGTGGGCTTCAAGTTGGTTTATTTTCTTTTTGTTATTTTACAATAATAAAAGAATCCCTATATATTTGTTTTTTATGTGTTGTCACATCATGTGTCTAGTCATTATATAGTATACACACTTCTATTTTGTCTTCATAGTTTATCTTTGATACCATGATTCCAAAAAAATTAGGGAAAAGATCTTATTTCAGAGGGAGAATCATATTTTTAGATTGTTTGACACACACATAAGTTTGCAAAAATCCTGTTTTTTTTACTAAGGTGGCTTTATGTCACATAAGGCTGTTACATAAAGTACTAGTGTATTTTTTTATGCATGTCAAATCTTTTTCATACACATTTCCCCAATAATAAACTTATATAATATAGATATCAAGGATGCCTAGATATCAACTCTTTTTTTTGTATGATTTTCAATGTAACGTATTATACTTTAAAAATATACTTTTTATAACATAGTTACCTCCATTTCTTGTTTTTTAATCACGCAATAATGTTGTTTGTCATACCTTTATTTGTTCCAAGTTTTTTTTTTTTTTTTTTTTTTTTTTTTGTGAAAGTTGAAGAAATGTTTTTTTTATTCTATTTAGTCATAATAAATCACATTGCTTTTCCTGATTTTCCATTGCCTTATACATTTCATTCTACTACTACTACCTATCCCTTTAGTTTTTGTCAATAAAATTTTGTTACATTTACTTAGTAATGTAAACTTCCACCCCCACCACCTACTACTATATTTTTACACTTACTATTCCATTGCTTTTTACTTTTACATAGTAATGTTAACTCCCCCCCCCCCCCCACACACACACATAATATTGTTCACCTTTTCTGTTTTTAGTTGTAGTCCCTCTTGTTACATTTTTTATTCATTTTTTCATTTGATGTTTTTTGTTCACTAATTTTCATGTTACATGACAAACACACAATAACATTAATCTAGGTTTCATCCACAAAAAGGAACTGAAACATAAGCGGACCTACATAACACATAAAAAACACCTAGTAACTGAAAATCGAATCAAAGGAACAATCAGAATCCGTACCCCGCTCATCCTCCCATGGGTCATGCATTGCCCATTCTCACTCCATTTTTCTAGTATTTTCTCCATCAGACCAATCCACATACTCAGCATCAGGATCGGTTTCATACCCTTTTGCCCATTTTGGGGTAATCATAGTCGGACGAAAAGTACTTGACCGTGTGTTATCTGCATGTGACTCTACGTGGTGTCCTTCGGATGTGGCATCTACGTCATCTTGATTGTTTCCTTGCGGGTATAGCAGCTCATAAGCCAAATTCCAATCTAATTCATCGTCAACATTACCTTGTGTAACGTTGTGAACCCCTTCCCAGGTTTATTCTTCCAATAAAACCTGTTGGTTAAGTACAACTTCATGATGTTCGAGGTCATTCTCCTCAACCACATTTCCATTTACAACTTGATGTGGTTGATTGTCTTCTACGGCAACCGGCAAGGGCAACGGGTCAGGCTGGATGTTAACGGGTGCAAAAGGTCGCACTTGTTTGTGACCTTGGACATGATGGTTGTTTCTAGGTCGAAGGTAATAATTTATTGGAGCAAAGTTTCTGCCCCGAAGTTCAACTTCAGGAGGTGTGCTTGGTGTTGATTTCATGTTTTGTTTTTTCAATTTGATTATAGAGAGATGTATTGTCTTGTAAATTTATAGAGGTTTTTGGGGTGGTTGGAGGTTAGTGTTATTTATTACATGATAAATAAGTATAAGGGGGTGTGGTTGCGTGGGGCCCAATTTGCATTTAAAGTTTCCCAACCTTTTTATGAAAATGTCACTTTCAACCTTTTTTCCTACATGATCTGACACACATCTTTTTGTTACTAAAAAAAATATTTTTTTATCACAAAAGTAAATCAACAAACAAACAAAACAATATATATTATAAATTAATTATTAAAAGAAAAAAGACAAGGCAGATTGATTCATAAGGAGCCTGATTTCATAACGCACATATGTTTTGTGCTTTCCAAAATACTGCTTTCCTTTGTAACACAGTTACATTTGAAGTAGCATTAAACTAGTTCATTAGAATCACAAAATAAAGACTAAGTAGTATTTTAAGTGCACACACATTCAACATTACTGTAACATTTTTACCACCAAATAAACAGTACTACTCACCACTTCATGTAGCTGCAATTTTATCTTTCAAACATTTGCATCCGACAGCAACATATATGCAGCGTACTTTGTTCTCAGGCTCCGCAGCTCCGCTAATTTCTTTTGACCATTCCTACTAACGCCGCAATCAAATGGTTTGCCCGGCCCCATATATTTCTCCATATGGCGCATCACAAAAACTCCGCAGTCGTGCAAATTCGTTTTTGTTGCCCACCCAATGCTTTCTTTAGTGATAGGCGCCAGTTCCATTTCGTCCTTTTTCGGATGGTTCACTTGATGAAGGTACTTTACAAACAAATGCTTCTGCAAATCATTTTCCATTTTTATTTATCGATAGTGTGAATATTATTACAAAAAAATAGATAGGCTAAAAAGACATAATGCTTACCACTTTGAAGGCGGAGTCCTTTGAAAAGTAGTCCTGGTGGTCACTTAAGCGAACCAACGGGTACACGTCCCCCCAACTATCAATCACTTTAATTATCGCATTCTCCAAGTCAAACACGATCACGTAGTAATGCTCAAATTCAACTATTGTGAAGAAAACTAATCCAAAAGATTATAGCCCCACCAGGTTGTCGTCCCCATACACAGCTGCCCTCATGTTTTTGGTAAATTTGTCCATTCTCTGCTCCTCAGTGGTGTCTTCCGCATTCAGCATCCAGTCAATCTATGAGTAAATAAGAATAATTTACTAATGTGTCATTTTTTCAAATTCCAAAAATTACAACAATAAAATTCTCAAAATCATCAGCCTTTTTTGGTTACTTACAATTGCCTTAGTCCCCACAAACAGCCTACTTACTGATCCTGCTTCTTTGTACCTTTCTTGTAACACCCCAACCGATGGCGGAATCATCGAGGTGCCACGTAGTGACGATTGTTCAAAAGCTCATGGTACTAAAATGTAAATATTATTGAAAAAAAATCAAAATTGTCTTACATGGAAATGGAAATTACATTGTCTAAATGAAATGTAAATATTGAAATAACTGAATTGAAATAAAACACTAAATGTCTCTTGCTAAAGCACTAGATCAAACTGCACCTGAAACATGTACAAAAATAGGTTTGGTCAACATATGAAATGTTGGTGAGCATTCCTAGATTTGATATATATAGTAGGTTAAAAAGTTATACAATTCAAGTGCAAGCTACAGTGCAAATATGTAAACTATGTATCATACAAATGAGCGAAATCAACCCTGTGACTGTATAATGTACTGTATGAACTGTAGTGTACTCAACCAATAAATGGATGATAACTTAACACTGGCCACGGATTCTCCGATGAAAAAGGGGGAGAATCAATCTAGGCGGGTTGTCAATCCAAATAGCGCTATTCAATGTTACACGTCGGCTTGTACCATGTTAATGATTTCACTAAGTACAAATGTAATCCACATGTATTGTCTAAGCATAAAGCACGTTGTAAGCAAGGCACATAGTACTAGAATTGTATTTGTGAAAATGTAAAATTGTATTTGAAATTTGTAATAGTGTACATGTAACACCCCAAAAATGTATAAAAGCGAAAAGGGGATAGGAATACTCACAGTTTACGTAATAACTTGAATTTGAATTTGGGCAACGAAATATGAATTGAGATTACTCCCAAATGATCAACCTAAAGTATTCGATAATGTGTAAGGGAAATAACTCTAGGATATATGTATTTCTAGGGCTTCGAATTGGGGATAAATGTTTGTTTGATTATTATTATAAATATTCGCCAATTGAGAGAAATTTAGTAAATAAATAACCAAAAATCTTTTTATGAAATTTAAATTTAAGATGGTCACAAAAATGTGTTTAAAGTGTAAAAATAATTTTTATAAAATTATTTTCTTTAAAATAGATTATTAAATCTATTTATTACAAATTGACAAACTTTAACTTTAATAATTAAAAATACTAAAATTAAAGAATTATTATTTTAAAAATCATATTTCTGTTCTAAATGGATAGAAATAATTTATGTAAAATTTTGGTGCAAAAATATTGTAAAATGAATTTATTATGGTTTAATTATGATAAAAACTAACAAAAATTGATTAAAAATATTAAATAAATGATTTTTCAAAATTAAAAATCATTTCAGTAAAGTTTCACTTAATACAAACTCAGGATAATTTTTGTAGAATTTAATAAAGTTGTTTTGATATATAAATGGATTTTTATAAATATAATAGCATAAAAATGATTTAATTATTATAAATATTAAATAAATAAATTTCTGAAAAATAAAAATTGTAATTAAAACTTTTATCTCAGATTAAACAAATATAATTTTTTTAGAATTTATAAAATAATTTTGATATTTTAAAATGAATTTAAAAGATTAAAAAGTTTAATATATATATATATATAATTGTTTAAAAAGAAAAGAAAAGAAAAGAACAAAAACGGGGCTGTGCCGGGACTCGAACCCGGTTCCCTTTTGTTATCAAACCCAGGTCACAACCACTTGGCCTAGGCCAGTGGTTGTGATGTTTTCTGTTTTATATTTAATAAATACAATACGCGAGTCAAGTTTATCCCCAATTCTAAACGAATGAACCCTAGAATTTGCAATTGGACAAATCACACATCAATAGCCTGATTAACCATAGGGCTATTGATGTGTGATGGCCGATGAACATAACCCACACAAAAAATCAGACTCACAGTGTTGTTTTCGAGTTCGTTTGTTTGGTCAAACAAAAAGTCAACAGAGAACAAGGACACCAAGAATTAGTGTGTATCAGAAACAATTGGAGGTTGAGAGAGAGGTGTGAGCGGGTTGTGAATGATCGTAGGTGATCAATTTATAGGGAGGATCAGTGGGTTTGGTTAATTGGAAGGTTGACTCGTTTTTAAAATGGTCCACGCGTATTCATTTAATTGATGGACAATTGATTGATAATTGGTGTGATGCCTAGTCACACAGGGCCGATAATCACGTTACCTTGGTCAAACCTTGGTTATTGTTCATTAATGGAGTCAAAAAAAAGAAAAGAAAGAAAAAAAAATAAAAAATCCTCTGCTGCTGCTGTTTCGCGAAAAGGGAAAGGAAGAAGAAGGCAGCGACAAAAAAAGGTTAAATACATATAGAGTTGAGTTTGTTTCAGATAAGAGCTTGTGGCTCAGCTGGTTCGTGCATGTGTGTTGAGTGTGGGGGTGGTCCGGTTCGAATCCCGGGTGGAGCAGGCTTTTATTCCTTTTTTTTTTAACAGATACAAAGGGGAGGGGGTTTGGGCTTGAGCTGTTGGGCTTCGTGGGTTATGGGCCGAGCAGCAATTGGGCTTCAGTAAGTGTAAAGGAAAAAAAAGGAGGTGGGCTTGGGTTTGGTTATGGTTGATAATAGGTTTGGTTTAAAAAAAAATGTATATATAAAATCTGAAAATTATTATTATTATTATTATTATTATTATTATTATTATTATTAATATTATAAATATATATATATATATATATAATGAAAAAGTGACGGATGTCACAGCATCCCCTACTTTTAGAAACTTCGTCCCGAAGTTATTAGAAACATAGGGTTATGGATGCTTGGGTAAAAATCACGATGACTGTGGTTCGGAAAATTCGAATGATTTGGACATGAGGTTTGATGGGTGTGAGTTAAGGCTTTGCATTAGGTTTGTCTCGAATAATAATGAGAATAAGAATCTAGTACTAAATATCAAGTTTTAGGATTCCTAAGATATATGTACGTGTTGATTGTCTACAGAAAGACTAAATAAACTACCAAATAACCAGAGTTTGTTCCTGGTCCGACTTCCAATCCCACTTTCAATGTATCATTAGTGCTTGTATACAGGGTGTACCGCAGCTAACCCACCACACCTTTGATACCTTGAAAACGTACTGGACGCCTTCCCAAAAACTCTAATAGAATTTCACACTACCCTAATGTACCTGTAAATTCATGATTACGTTCCGGACCGGAATCATCAATTTACCTTACATTAAAGTTTTGCGTACTTCTATGACCCCACCGATTGCTGAGCAGGTTCTATAGCCCCCACCAGCCGTGGAGTAGGTTGTAGGGCCCCTCCCGACTGTTTGAAAAGGCTTAGTGACCCCTACCAATCGTTGAGTATGTTCGATAGCCTCCACCAGTCGTGGAGCAGGTTGTAGGGCCTCTCCCGACTGTTGAAAAAGGCATGATGACTTCTATTAAGTGCAGCAATTATTATTCACATAGATTGCAAATTGATAGCATGTTTATGCAAGCAAGTTTGTAAGTACTACAACCATTAAGTGTAAGTGTTATCATGAATAATTAAATGTTTACGAGTATCATGAATAATTAGATGTTCAATGCGTAGTCAAATTAAGGGAAAAATCTAGTTTCATGTAATAACCAATGATGTTTTCTTAGAAAAGCATCTGTAAGATCAAGTATCAAGTCCAAAACGTTTCAAATAAATGTAAGGTAGAGTCTTGTATGATTAAAATAACGTAATCAATATAATAAATTTCCAATCTGTGTTAATACACAATAATACGCAAGGAAATTTCTAGATGTTGTATGCTAATGAGTGCGACAAAATTGGGTGCAAAATAGAATCAAGAAAATGAAAACACGGGTATTGGATTTCTTGAGTCTTGGAAAATTTCATCCATGGCTTAACCAGTGGGATTAACGTCATCCTGATCATCTGCTTCGTTGATATCGATATTGAAAGCTTGTCCATGTGCCACCAGGTTTATATTGTTCAATTTGGGACATTGGGGTAGCAAGTGGTTAGGGTCTCTACAATGATAACATGCCCGATCATTAGTAATTTGTAGTGGTCCCTGGGCAGCTGTTTGATGATTACTCTGTGTCCCAACCATTACTCGACAAGTGGTAACAAGGTGTCCAAACCTCCCACATCTAGTGCATTGACGGCATGGAAGATTTGCAGGGTGATGATATTTGCAGGTGTTGCATTGAGGATGGATTCCCGTGTAGGCTTTCTTGATAGGAGGCTGAGCCACCGGATCAACAACAGCATGGTTCTGATTATCGCCCATTCGTTTCTTAGAGTTCGAAGCAGTAGTGGTGGCCTTTGCTAAAACCGTCTTAGATTGTTCAACAGCACTGGTGGTTTTCTCAGTAGACGTCTTGATGCCCTTCCTAACCAAGTTTCCTTTCCTTACGTGGTTGTCTGTTAATGTGGCTGCAAGTTGGATAGCTTCTTCTACCGTAGTGGCTTTGCCTCCAGTGACAACGTCTTGAATCAGGTCAGGTAATCCCTCGATATATTTTTCGATTGCTCGAGAGACCGGGGTGACCATGTGTGGAACCAGTATGCTAAGTTCGTGATATCGAGTATTATACGCTAGATTCTCACCACTGTCTTGTTTCAACCCATAGAACTCTTCCTCTAGTTTCCTGATTTCGTTCCTAGGGCAGAATTTGGTGATCATGAGTTCCTTAACTTCAGCCCAGGATAATGATAAAGCAACATCCGTTCCTCGATTGCGTTTTTCGCCATTCCACCAGGTTAGCGCCCCCTTTTGAAGGACACTAGTAGCATAGCGAACGCGGAGTTCATCAGGACATTCACTGTTCACAAAGGTACTCTCCATGCTTTCAAACCATTGGAGGAGGCCAGTAGCACCCTCCTCACCAGTGAATTTTGTGGGGTTGCAGGAGTTAAAGTGTTTGAAAGTGCACCGAAATTGAGTCGTACTCCCTGTGTTGGCACTGTTACTATTCTGGGTTATCTCACTAACAAGGTTTGGGATCACTGCAGCAATTTGTTCGGCGACTAAAGATGCGAGGCGACGATCAGAACGTCGTCCAGAAGCACGAACAGGGCGTTGGCTGGCATCACGGAGCATACGGCGAGCAGACATCTATGAGGTAGTCAATGAATAATCATGAGATTAGAAAATGTAAGTGTATAATCGTACAGATGATTATGAAGATGTGATCTTGTAAGCAATCATGATATGCAAAGTATTGTATATGAAACGAGAGGGTATTATTGGAAAAACTTGTACAAAATGCTTGGAGTGCCCTTGTCTAGCTGTAAAGCTCAACAAGAACGTTGACTTTTCAAAGGAATTGAACCCAATGGTGGTCAAAGAAGACATGCTTTAGCCTATAAGTGGACACTCACTCCAGGAATCCCCAGGTAAGCATAACAGGTCCGTAAATGGATTTATGCGCTATGCTTGCCTATGCCAGAAAACCCAGTGTACAGGCGTCCACCCTTCCAGATTGCACGTGTCCTTATCACACTCATTAAAGCTCAACAACTTCGAAGGAGTAAAGTAAGAGTAGGTATTATGTCAAAGAATGTCTTCATAAAAGGTATTGTTCCCGTATGATGATGTAAACTTTACACTCTCTGTAGGACACCATCTCTATGCACCATGATGAAAGATAAGAAGAATAGAGAGAGGGAAGAAGGGAAAGATAGAAGGAGGAAAGTAGGGAGAGATGAGGGGTAGGGTAATTCAGGAAATCTAATGCATGCAAGTTAAAGTTCGGTTATAGTCTAGGCCTTTTTATCTAATAACCTAGTTCTCTATAACCATGGCTCTGATACCAATCTGTAACACCCCAACCGATGGCGGAATCATCGAGGTGCCACGTAGTGACGATTGTTCAAAAGCTCATGGTACTAAAATGTAAATATTATTGAAAAAAAATCAAAATTGTCTTACATGGAAATGGAAATTACATTGTCTAAATGAAATGTAAATATTGAAATAACTGAATTGAAATAAAACACTAAATGTCTCTTGCTAAAGCACTAGATCAAACTGCACCTGAAACATGTACAAAAATAGGTTTGGTCAACATATGAAATGTTGGTGAGCATTCCTAGATTTGATATATATAGTAGGTTAAAAAGTTATACAATTCAAGTGCAAGCTACAGTGCAAATATGTAAACTATGTATCATACAAATGAGCGAAATCAACCCTGTGACTGTATAATGTACTGTATGAACTGTAGTGTACTCAACCAATAAATGGATGATAACTTAACACTGGCCACGGATTCTCCGATGAAAAAGGGGGAGAATCAATCTAGGCGGGTTGTCAATCCAAATAGCGCTATTCAATGTTACACGTCGGCTTGTACCATGTTAATGATGTCACTAAGTACAAATGTAATCCACATGTATTGTCTAAGCATAAAGCACGTTGTAAGCAAGGCACATAGTACTAGAATTGTATTTGTGAAAATGTAAAATTGTATTTGAAATTTGTAATAGTGTACATGTAACACCCCAAAAATGTATAAAAGCGAAAAGGGGATAGGAATACTCACAGTTTACGTAATAACTTGAATTTGAATTTGGGCAACGAAATATGAATTGAGATTACTCCCAAATGATCAACCTAAAGTATTCGATAATGTGTAAGGGAAATAACTCTAGGATATATGTATTTCTAGGGCTTCGAATTGGGGATAAATGTTTGTTTGATTATTATTATAAATATTCGCCAATTGAGAGAAATTTAGTAAATAAATAACCAAAAATCTTTTTATGAAATTTAAATTTAAGATGGTCACAAAAATGTGTTTAAAGTGTAAAAATAATTTTTATAAAATTATTTTCTTTAAAATAGATTATTAAATCTATTTATTACAAATTGACAAACTTTAACTTTAATAATTAAAAATACTAAAATTAAAGAATTATTATTTTAAAAATCATATTTCTGTTCTAAATGGATAGAAATAATTTATGTAAAATTTTGGTGCAAAAATATTGTAAAATGAATTTATTATGGTTTAATTATGATAAAAACTAACAAAAATTGATTAAAAATATTAAATAAATGATTTTTCAAAATTAAAAATCATTTCAGTAAAGTTTCACTTAATACAAACTCAGGATAATTTTTGTAGAATTTAATAAAGTTGTTTTGATATATAAATGGATTTTTATAAATATAATAGCATAAAAATGATTTAATTATTATAAATATTAAATAAATAAATTTCTGAAAAATAAAAATTGTAATTAAAACTTTTATCTCAGATTAAACAAATATAATTTTTTTAGAATTTATAAAATAGTTTTGATATTTTAAAATGAATTTAAAAGATTAAAAAGTTTAATATATATATATATATATAATTGTTTAAAAAGAAAAGAAAAGAAAAGAACAAAAACGGGGCTGTGCCGGGACTCGAACCCGGTTCCCTTTTGTTATCAAACCCAGGTCACAACCACTTGGCCTAGGCCAGTGGTTGTGATGTTTTCTGTTTTATATTTAATAAATACAATACGCGAGTCAAGTTTATCCCCAATTCTAAACGAATGAACCCTAGAATTTGCAATTGGACAAATCACACATCAATAGCCTGATTAACCATAGGGCTATTGATGTGTGATGGCCGATGAACATAACCCACACAAAAAATCAGACTCACAGTGTTGTTTTCGAGTTCGTTTGTTTGGTCAAACAAAAAGTCAACAGAGAACAAGGACACCAAGAATTAGTGTGTATCAGAAACAATTGGAGGTTGAGAGAGAGGTGTGAGCGGGTTGTGAATGATCGTAGGTGATCAATTTATAGGGAGGATCAGTGGGTTTGGTTAATTGGAAGGTTGACTCGTTTTTAAAATGGTCCATGCGTATTCATTTAATTGATGGACAATTGATTGATAATTGGTGTGATGCTTAGTCACACAGGGCCGATAATCACGTTACCTTGGTCAAACCTTGGTTATTGTTCATTAATGGAGTCAAAAAAAAGAAAAGAAAGAAAAAAAAAATAAAAAATCCTCTGCTGCTGCTGTTTCGCGAAAAGGGAAAGGAAGAAGAAGGCAGCGACAAAAAAAGGTTAAATACATATAGAGTTGAGTTTGTTTCAGATAAGAGCTTGTGGTTCAGCTGGTTCGTGCATGTGTGTTGAGTGTGGGGGTGGTCCGGTTCGAATCCCGGGTGGAGCAGGCTTTTATTCCTTTTTTTTTTTTAACAGATACAAAGGGGAGGGGGTTTGGGCTTGAGCTGTTGGGCTTCGTGGGTTATGGGCCGAGCAGCAATTGGGCTTCAGTAAGTGTAAAGGAAAAAAAAGGAGGTGGGCTTGGGTTTGGTTATGGTTGATAATAGGTTTGGTTTAAAAAAAAATGTATATATAAAATCTGAAAATTATTATTATTATTATTATTATTATTATTATTAATATTATAAATAAATATATATATATATATAATGAAAAAGTGACGGATGTCACATTTCTTCAAAGTTCAAGACCTCCACCCAACAATTTATGGCCTCGTCTATAACTTGTGTTTTTGCCGCTAAGCTTTTAAACACTGATCTGTTAGCTTCAACACCGTATGCACTCCTAAACAATACCTCCCTACACATTTTGGATTAAAGGTTTCTAATAAATACTAAAACATTAACGTTGTAATCCCAACACACTCAAGTATACCTATATAATAATGATATATATTGTTTTACATTATGACTTACCAGTCTGGATTGCTGTCTGATCCCTGTTCCTCGCTCGAAGCTTTGCTACCTTCCCCAACTGTGTCCAACTTCCTATTATTACCGTACACAATCAACAAAACAGATTTTTTATTAAATACATAGTTGAATTAAACTAGGAGAAGTATTTTTTTTTTTTTTTGTACAACTTAACTCAAACTTTCATTTCCCCTTTAAGCTTTGATTTCCTTTGGTTTCCATCGGCAGCGTCAACCCCCTGATTGTTGAAAATAAACTTCCAAACATCACCTTCCTCTTTCGTAACATTCGATGCTATGTCTACACATCTCACAGTCTTCTCTGTCAATGGGTTCCTTCTAACCTTTTCCATCAATGATATACAAATATCTCGCTTCCTCGCAGCTTCTTCGGCCAATAACCGGCCCTTCAATTTCGCTGCCTCTAGGCCAGAATGGTCACCTGATCATTTCACAGCCAAATGTGTATACAGTTTAATGTATATACAAACAGCATAAGAAACACATAACTTTTTTTTCAGGTTATATGTATAGAAAATCTTTCGAGCTTTACCTTCTGATGTTTCCTTCAACGACTTATCTTCAGACGGTGTCAAACCTAGATCAAATGTCGGGAGTCCACAATCCGTTACATTGTCAACCACTTCTGTTTCACAAAGACCGATTACATTTTCCCTTTGTTTCCTGAAATAATAAATATCAAAATACATTTTACACTTTTTGCGAATATGTTTTTTATAGTTTTTGTTTATGAAAGTTGTTTTTTACATACCTCTGGCTTCCCTTTTTGTTGTTTCATTCACATTGCTTGTTTGCTCAGACACTTTTTTGTTGTGGTCTTTTTCCAACATGTAAGTCGGTATGAATTGGAAACGACAGGCTCTTTCTTCATTACCACTTTTGGCACCTGGTTAACGTTAGTAAATTATTTTTCTTAGTATGTTTACATATGATATTTATTTTATACATTTTTACATATGTAACAGTATAAGTCTTTATATTATGTAACGTGATCGACGGGATAACCTGAATCAACAACTATGGTTTTTTTTTCTACTTGGCTTAATCCAAGGCTAAAGCTTGGGCAATCGTCAACATCATTACTTCCTTGGACCATAGATTTTCTATCACCTATTTAAGTAATAATGTAGCCTTAAGTTTTAGGCATCAAAGCACTTGCATAATCCTACCTAACAATTACCAAAAAGCATACTTACCTTTTTCGTGTTATCTGGGTTCCTTTAATAGATTGTTGGTGTCATCAGTAATTCTGACTGTTACGTCAACTTGCACACCTTCGTTAACACCAAACTCCACTCCTAGAGATTCACACTTATAGGTAGATAATGATCCTGCACACCAGAAACCATTGTTATGTTTAATTTCCATAGTATTCGTTAGTCGGTTCAATTTTTGTGTGTATTATGTCATATACATACATCTCAACAAACTAATTTTTACTTACGTAATAGTCTACAACTTTTTTATCAGCATACACATAGCAGTTATAATATAATTACTAACACTAACCTGATTTATCCACTTCTATTTGGCTTACACCCAGGCTAAAGCTTGGAATGTCATCAATAGCGGTAGTCCCTTTTGTCATCTCATTAACACCACCTATTAATTTATTACAACATTTGTTAGTTTTGTTTTATAACCCTACAATCTGAATTTGTTAAATAACCGTAGGCAGAAACACACCTTCTCTGTTATCTGTATCATTCCCTGCACCATCGGATTCAACCCTTTCGTTAACTTGTAACTTCGTCACCACCTCATGACTCTTGTCTTTTCGAACAATTGTCTGCGCCACAGGCCTAGATAACTTTTTCCTCGCTTCACTATGTCCTTGTTTGTTTTAGATAACCAAATCAACCAATGATTATTTTTTTTTTTTTTGCAATTTTTTTTAATGTAGAACTTTCATGTATATATATTTATATATGTACAATTAATTTTTACCTGCTTGGCCATTTTTTTCTTTAAATCCACTGTGGCTCGGACAAAGTTTAAGGCTCGTAATCTCCCCAACACTACCGCTGCCTTTTTGTCTTGTTTTAGTACCTCCTAGTTATCACAACAATCAGGCTTTTATTAAACAAATCACATTTTTTTAACACAAACGAGGGGTAACAAACATGTACCTTTTTCTTTCCCAGCTAGAGGTGAGCAAAAAAACCGGTTTGGGAACCGGAACCGCACGAACCAAACCGAACCGGTTCGTCCAAAAACCGGTTCCTACACGAACCGGTCCGGTTTCTACAAGAACCGGCGGTTCTAGGATCGGTTCCCCATCCCCACTAGAAAAACCGAACTGAACCGGTTTTAACTCAAACCGGTTCCCAAAAACCGGTTTGAAACCGGTACGAAAAAACCGGTATTTTTTAATAAAAAAACTGAATTTTATATTTAAAAAAATTATATATAATAAAATTATACAAAAAAGCTTCCACACATACAAATATATACCCATACACCTTAAAAAAATTATAAAAATCAATAAAAGTTGAACTTTATGTAAAAAAAATAAAATTTTGTCTCGCCTTTTAAAAAAAATGTGCGTGAAAGAACCGATTAAGAACCGAAACCGAAACAAACCGAAACCGGTCTCCGAAACCGGTCGTACGAACCGACAAAACCGGCCCAAAACCGAACCGGTTTGGAACCGAAACCGGTTCGGCTAAGAACCGGTACTGTACCAAACTGGTTCGGGACCGAAACCGGTTTTGGCAAAAAAAACCGATTTGAACACCTCTATGCCCAGCCCCCGTTTTATCCGCTACTTCCTCCATGTTTTGACAAGTTTTGTCTTTGATAATTCTTGTACAAGCATTGTATCCTGCCCACTTGCATGCAGAATCTCAGCACCTTCATTATGCCCTGTTTTTGACATAAAAATGCACATATAGACTTAGGGGCTGTTTGGTTGATTAAGTGTTGAATCATTAAGATGGTCTGAATGGTTAAGAGGCTCTGAATGGTTAAGAGCTGAATCATTCAGCATCCCTTAGTAGCTTAATGGTTCAGCACTTAATCATTCCATTCAGATGCTGAAACAAACAGTCTGAATGCTGAATGATTCAGACCTGAATAGTTAAGAGGCTGATTAAGAGGCTACCAAACAGCCCCTTAAATATTTAGTAGTATTTTATACACATTTATACACATATACACATCTATCCTAACAACGTATTGCGCTTACCTTTATTGGCATCCCTTATCTCATCAACGTTGCCCCCGCAGTTTCCTTCATCCATGGTGTCCATGTCATCACTTTCACTTGAATACCGATCTACATTTAATGCTTTTTTAAGTAACACACTCAAAACATTTTATACATAACTTTACGTATGCTACGATTAATCAATAGGTTACATGTAGGCCATGTATAATTTATTACCTTCATTGTCCATATCATGAACGTTCAATTCATTTGCTAAACCGCTTATGACATCTCTTATCTGACTTTCGACATTAGTACCTACAACTTCCTCCTTCCGTGTTTTTTTGAAACCAACCTCGAATACCGAATTATACCTTGCAACTATCGACAACACATCTTCATTCTCTGGTGCATTATCGTAAACCTCTGTCAGTTTTTTTTCAATTTTCGACTTGCTTTTAACAACTGAATCAATTAAGCTTCCCAGCTCCGCTATACTCTCCTATATTTTTAAATTTTTTTGTAAGTGTTAAGAATACCAAAATGTTATAGTATGAATAATTATACGGTGTTTTTAAAGATCACTTACCGATAGCACAAACTGTTCAACATTATCATCAGGCTCCTCAACAGCTGATTTTCTATTTTTTAGAAATCGCCTATATTTTCCTCTTCCGAACCCACCTCCTTTGATATCCAAAGTTTCTTTTCTTTTCAACTTATTTTTGTCCCAATATTCTATTGGTGTCAACGTTTTATCCAACTTCATCCCTTGACACCCAATACTTTCGACATAAAGTAACTGCATCGTGTCAATTTGAAACATATCATGCTTTTTTTTTCATCATATCCTAACTCACACAAATTGCATCACCCTTTTAATGTTTTCAGTATGTTAATCAATCAAAACAGAACCCATATTGTTGTTTTTTTTACTCATATCCGAGTACAGTCACAAAGTATGTAATCATCAACCCCCCTCCCCCCACCCAAATGTTCATTTTTGGTTATAATGGTAAATTTGAAAGTTTTATCAACCGTAATATACGGAAAAAGTACCGAAAAAACATACCGTTAAAATGGTAAGTGGCCCTGTGAATGTTTTTTTGCTGTCACACCTTCGCCACTTTCTTTAGCATTTTTTCATTCCTTCTAGTACGTAATCACACCAATCTATGTTTTTGAAATCCATATCAGCTTTCAACTTCTTTAAGATCTTCAACCTACATCTACCTTGCTGATGGCATTCCACCATAATTGCAAGGAACAACATTAAGAAATCAAGTCTGAAATTGAAAGTGTCCTCATCTTCGGCACTTTGTATATTTTTTACTATCGATGTTGGGGCGACAAAACGTCCTGGATATCTATCTTTCCACTCTGCTATCTCTGGGTCCATCTCATCTAATTCCTCCATATCACTTACCTTTAACCCCACATTTGGTATTCCAAGTAATTTAAAAATAGAATCTTTATTTACCTTTATTCTCCCACTTGGCACCCGTATCTCCATTTTTTTTTGGTTTAAATCTATCCACCACGTAATGCGCCAATTTCGCCGGTATACCATCCACCTTGAACTTTATTAATTTTCCAAAGCCCATACGTCTAACAGCCATTTTCTGCTCATCCTGCAATTTACTTATCCCTTTAAAAAACTGCAAAGGCGACGAACGTGTCCCTATACCAAACCAGTCGTTTCTTTTTCCCACAACATCCCCATCGTCAGCGTTTTCTTCCATAATACCCGATCCTCTTTGTAGCTCACTTGTCTTTCTTTTCCTCTTCTTTACCAACCGTTTATCCACACGTTCATCTTGTTCCATATCTTCGGTATTTCTCGTTTTCTTTTTTCTCCCTGTCCATACCAAAAAAAATGTAAATGCAAAACTGCTTTATTTAATTCACTTTTTATAAATACCCTGTGCCATGTCTTTTTTTTTTCGATCTTTTTTAACTATGTAACAGGATAATGTTTTTATTCCTGTGAAACATACTTTCTGTTTTGTTGTAGAGTTTGTACATTTTAAATAGTAAAAATTTATCCCTAATTTATAATCCGTATCTTTAATCTTCTTTTTGTCAGAGCTTTTTATCCGTTTATCAGCGACACAAGTTCCTTCCATATCCTCATTTTCTGCAGTTTTCATTTTCTTACCTGTTCATATACATTTTTTTAATCTTTTTTGTTATGCACAATTTTTTTTTGATCCAATATAATGTTGTATTTACTTTATTAAATTTTTACTCCATACCTGGACTACTTTTTTTTCTGAGCTTCCTATCTGGACTCTCACGACACTCGGATTCTTTTTTGTTTTTGTATTACGGTTAGTTTAGATCCGTTCCAAAAAAAAAAAATACTTTTTTATATACATGTATATAATTCCAGTCTAAGTAAGAAGACTAATTAACATTACGAACCTTTTTTCCCTTTCCACGATGATAATATCTTGCAATCCGATGTTCTGTCTTCAGGGACTGTTTCTAAATTTAGTTACAATAATGACTTTTTTCATCAGAAATTAAATAATAATCAAGGCATTTTTATACTCAACCAACAATATAAAACTCGCTACCTTTGTTTATAAGCTTTCTTCCGGAAATTATTTTGCAGTCCGTTGTTTCATTGGTAGGTGATTCATCATCGTCATATCCTGCATTAATAATCATATAACATTAAAACATATTTTGTATTACATAGCATTACTATGTTCAAAGGTTATTTTAAGATATTTTTCATAAGCGAATTCATGTTACCTATTAACTTCCTCCGCTTCCGTGAACCGTTGTTCCTTTCATTGTTTGTTTCATCCTCATGATCAACAACTATGGCAGTCTCTATTGTGTTTTTAAACCTTTTTAACTTATTTTGTGCAATACGAGGGCTTTTCCTGTCTGAATCATAATAATTTAACATTTGAATTAGTTTTTTAAAAGTTTGACATTTTTTCATTTACTTGTGCATTGTTCAGACCACTAGGAATACCTCGTGCAAACCTTCCGCTTTCTGTCAGATTCCTGAAAAAATCTCAACAGTGTTACACTTGTATCATTTCTGTAACAAATCTTATATAATTAACTTTTTCCAATTGTTTGTCATGTTACTTGTTGAAAAATCCTTTAAGAGTGTTACACTTATATAATATATGTAACTATTTGTTTATAACTACCCTTTTTCCATTTTTTTTCCATGCTACTCTGTAGAACTTAATAAAATCTTTTTTAACAAAACCAGTAGCATGTACCCAAATTATATAAAAAAATGAAGGAATTAAATAAAGTAACTACAGTTTCAAAACATTTTTTTTCTTTAACAGTCCATTAAGCATGTACCCAAATTATAAAAAAAAAAAAAAAGAAGCAATTAAATAAACTAACCACAGTTTCAAACCATGTTTTTTTTCTTTTAACAGTATATTACAACCTCTTTTTTTTAACTTATGTCCTAACAATTTTCTTTTTTTCATTTTAACCCTTCTGTAAAAAAAAAAAAAAAAAAAAAAAAAAAAGTGTTTCCATACATTATTTCAAATAAACCCATTAGAATTCATCATCTACACACATAAACTTCACATTAAATTTAATTCTTTACACCATTTTTCTCTTTTAAACAATAGATTACACCATTTTCTTATTTATAACAAGTTAAACCAATTAACCCCTACAAAAACAAGGTTTCAACAATACCTGCTATAACCCTTAGCCCTTGCATCCACTTTTTTCGACGATTTCAAAGCCTTCAAACTTTGCCTCATTTTGAAAACCTAACGCCTAAGATCTGCAAAAAAAAAAAAAAATAAATAAAAAAAAAAAAAAAAACCAAAACAATAATACGTTGACAGTTTGGTAGTAGTTACACTTATAAAAGATTGGAGTATTGATCACTAACCTCAATTCTGCATAACAAATCGGATACTAATTTGGGGGGAAATCACCGTGTTCTTGAGAGACATGAGAGAAATGGATGAGAGATATTTTGTGTTTTTTGGAGATTGTGTTCTGAGTGAAGATTAATGAGAGAGAGGATGAAGAAATCTTTTGACGGTTTTGTCACGTCAAAAGAGTACCCTGCATGTTTCTCCTTCCCAAGATACACCTTTTTGATTTTTATTTGGACGATAATGCCCCCTAACGAATTGCAATATAAATAACAAACAAACTTTATTATTAAAATATTAGAGATCAAATCTGAACCATTGATTGCCATAAATCTAAGGCCACAAATGGGTTTCCATAGTTTCTCCATCTCATTAGAGTTTCCAAATTATCTATGTCCTATATATATATATATATATATATATATATATATATATATGTTTAAATAATACGCATTTTAATGCTAATATAAATAAAATAATAAAATTCTGATGATAAAATTTAAATAAAAGGAATACAAAGAGTCTTATGAAATCGATTAAGAAATATGCTAAATGAAACATAAACGAAAAGTACACGAGGTTACATTCATGAACAATTTTTGTGTTCATTAATGTCCGTTTGTATACGTGTGTATTCATGAACATAATTAACAAACGAACACGAACAAGGCCTTGTTCATGTTCGTTTGATTTGTTTGCAACCCTAAGTCTACGCCTCTTTTGGAGGTCGCGAGTTCGAATCCAAGCCACATAGGGGTTTTGTCCAATCTGTGTTACGCTAAAGAGTTTCGGCTATTGAGGTGGCGTAACTGATATCAAGTGATATCAGGTGTTATGGTTCATACAATAACGCGGTTTGGGCCCGTTAAGCAAGTGTATGCCTTCGATGGAGAAACCCCATGAGTTCTCATACCAAGATCAGTCTTGCAAGCCGACTTGCGGCCACCCAGTTATTCTGAAAAAGCTGTCCGTCTAAAAAAATTATATAAATAACTATCTTTAGTTAAAAAAAAAAAAAAATTAAGTACTTATAGTTAAGTAGAAGAAGGAAAAAATTTAAAGTAGTTGGTTCCGTTTGATGACATATATATGTTTCTCGTATTTTATGTTATTTTATTATTGGTTCCGTTTGATGACATGTGTTTCTCGTATTTTATCTTATTAAAAGAAAATTACGGTGGTTTGAGGCTTTGAGTGAGGTTTAATGTTTTTAAATAGCTTTTTACTTGTAACATAAATGGTAACTGACACGAACCTCCGTTAAGGAGTCTATTAATTTTTTAGTAAATTACTGTTTTTTTTAACGGTCAACAAATTGGAATCACTCACGGAATACTGAAGTATCATCGTACCACCAATGTTGCCACGCGATCATATTCCACCACCAAGTCACCAATTCAAGAGGAAACTCATAATTATGAGAAAACCCCCTTTGTGAGATTCGAACCCAAGACCTTATGGTCCCTAAGTCTTAACTCACCATCAAGATGCCGCTGAGCTATATATCGTACTCTAAAACACAGACTATTTTTGTAATTTACTAACAATTTTTAACACACCCCCCTATTTTCATTCTTTTATCCTTTTTTTTTCTAAATAAAAGAAAATGTAATGAATTTATATAATATAAAATGCAATAATGCTTTCCACTTATATATATTTTCATAGACACCGTTCATAATTTGCTCGGCTGATTCCATCCATCAATTGGTTTTGGAAGTGGAGATGGAGGGTGTAGCATTAGTCAAATATTGTTCATAAATAATAAACGTAATAAAATTAGAGGTTCATGTTTTCGCGGAAGGAAAACCATGATTCAGGAACCCATCATCATTCTTATTCGAATCCAAACACAAAATAAACCCTTTCTTTTGATTTTAATAATAACATGAGGTTCACTATATTTATTTTTTAAGCTATTATAAATATTAGTTTTTTTATTTGACTGGAAAAATACGCAACTCATTGAACACCTTTAGATTTGTGGGATGATTTCTAGTTGATATTTCGAATTATATGTGTGTATTGTATAACACGATTAATTTTATAAACTTTTTATAACTTCATCGTATACGGTCGACTATGCACTCTATTGTATTAAAGATTACTATCTTTCTCAATCATGTATACACTAAAAAGAGAAGCTAGGTATGTTAAAAATTAATGTCATAAATTGCATCCAATTTGGTAATAACCGTGACATCGTGTCATCATACCCAATTGTTAGAATATATGTTTTTCTGTTGCAACACAAACCAACATTAAAAAATAAGATGAGAAAAGAAAATGCTAATGCAAAGATCTTCCTCGAGACTAACAAATGATCCATATTTTATTAAGCATTTTTTTTTTGTCTTTGACTGTGAACTACATAAAACTATAACACGTTTTGCCTACTGATTATATACACCACACAATAAAACAAGGCTTAATAACATCTTTCCAAAATATATGTTAATGCGTCTAATCTTCAAAAGAATTACAAAATAAAATGTTTCTCTAGCTCTTGTGACATACGACACTATAAACATGTAGTCATCAAGGTTTATAAGGTTGGAAAAATAAAATAAAATAAAATGTTATTTGGGGTTTGTAAAGATCAGTATTTTAGGTGAAGAACTGTTTGCATCTTTATTTTGTGGTTGATAGTCTATACATTAAGTATGAATTAAATGATAGAAAGGATTGATATGTGATCACTTAGGATGAGACGTATGTATTGAAAGGTTGCTAGCTACTTGGCATTATGTGCATGAATTATATGAGCAAGTGTAGATGTATGATCAAAAATATATGTTTTTCATCAAACGGGGTCTACATAATTAATCATTGTGATATATATGAGCGTTTCATGATTTATTTGGGCGCGAATTATAGAGGATATATAACTTTTGTCATTTAGGTGAACGATTGAAATAGTTCATGACGATATGACAGACGATTTGAGACATTGCATGCATGAATGGGATAAAGTTGAATAATAATTATAGGATACCGATACCATTTTTATAGTAGATGGTTACAATAATTGGCCACACATGTCCAATACGTGTGGTTTAATATATTGGGTCAAGTTATCATACACAGTGTAAAACAAATGAGAATAGTGATATGATTACAAAAAATACAACAAATCACGAAATATAATACAATATGTCACAAAATATAATACAATGCCAATAAATATAACACAATGTCAAAGAAAAAAGATACAGTGATCGCAAAATTGACACAGTGCCGAAAATAAGAAAAAGACACAATGTCATATACAAGACATAGTGATCCAAAACAGTGAAATCCTAAAAACTAAGATCGTATGATCGATGAGACGGTCCCAATGTCGCTTGAATTAGTTCAATCGCTGTTCGTTTAATACATTTTCTATGACTTCTGATTTTTTTTTCAATGTGTATTTGATCGTAACCTATCATAAGATACTTGTGCTTTAGTGTTGTTATCTATTGAATTTTCATAGATTTTTTATGATTACTTGTATCGTGAAACTATCAAAAGGTATCGTTTAAATACAAACAGTGGCGGACATATATTATAATTAGGGGTAGCATCCGCTACCCCTCAACCTTATCGGCGTAGTGCAATTTTGTTTTAATTTTTTATGTTTTTTGTATTATGTCTCCTCTGAAAGTATACTAACGCTACCCCTCAATTTTTTTAAAACCCACTTTCCAAGTTTTATTATCAATCCACCATAAAAAATAGAAACGCATAAGTCCATAACTCATTGATCAATTCCATTTATTAATTATAAAATAAAAGTCCATAAGGCTTATGCCCAATTAGTATGCCAGGTTTTTTAATACCGATTCGGGGTATGGAACCCGGTTTGCGTATGAACGGGTATAGAAAAATCGGGTAAACCGAGTAGGGTTCAGTACTAGTATTGAGGAGAAAAATCATACCATATGTACCAGAGTAGGATATGATCGAGTTCGTGTATAACCGGGTACTGGACCCAGGTATGGGATAATGTATTAACACCACTTCTAATAAGGAAGTTTTTATATTAGCTTACATAAAAAGTAAATTCATTTAAAATTATATGTGGTTTGTAACTTGTAGAAAAAAAAAATAACTTATAATAACAGAAATTTACCGAAGTACAAATTATTTGCTTTATAATATACATTTAAAAAAATATATAAAAGTTATAAAGTACACATAATTATACTTTAAAAATTCGGGTATTTTGCCGGGTATTAAAAAAACTAGGATATGGTATAATCGGGTGGGAATAGCGTATAACCGGTTTCAAGTTTTTCGGGTAAAAATTGGGTACATTTAATTTCGGATACGGGTATTGAGACCAAAATGTACACATTATGGTGCAAAAATATAATAAGTTAACGGCTCCACAAATTCTGAAATAGATTGTCGTTTTTTATGCATTGTATGAAAATACGGTAAAAAAAAATTGAACGTTACCCCTAAAATTTCGATCTAGATCCGCCATTGAATACAAATAGTATTACATTGTCAAGTCGTAAAAACGTAATAATGTATAAAAAGGTTAATGTATATATAGAAAAACATATATTCTAATGTTAGAAGCCGACCACTTATTCAAAATTTATCATGTAGTTTTGTAAAATATGAGAACTTCATCATGAATCGTTGAACTATAGAAAAAGGCAATATTGAACATAAAATGCTCTTGTACATAGTTTTATTGGTAACTTTATTTAGTTACTGTATGAGATATAAAGAGACGAGACATTTAAACACTACAATATAATTCTATCTACTACTTCCAAGGGACTATTTTGACGGCATGGTAGGTTTTTTTACCGATTTCGAAATGCAATCGTGTTATCTCAATATGCATATACACGAATAACATATTATAAGTTTATAACACTTTTTATTTATTAAAATACCAAATAATTAAATTAGTGTCAAGTCATTTTCTCATAAACAACTAAACAAGGTTGTTGTGTAAAGTACCAAAGTAATATAAAAAAAGGTAAAAAAACAAAAAAAAGCAATACATGAATAGATAAAAAGGAAAACACAAATAACCTTATATATCGAATGCCATCCTCACACGAACACACATCAACAAAGTCATGCAACCCTTTTTATTACCATCATCATCAATCATCAATCATCAATCATGATGCATACATACATGATACATACATCCCTTCCAGCTATATTGCAACAACTTCAAACCTTTTTACACCTCCAATAGATACCCATGATTCCCTACTCTCGTTAGCCGCGTGTTTCTTCGACGTAAACTCCACCACCTCTCTTTCACGACTCATATTTTTTTTTTTTTTTGAACGGCAAACGAATAAATTCCGAGCACTCTCAAGCACCCTTTTGGCGAATCAGGTACTCGAGAGTACCCGGGCCACCAATTGCCACCAATTCCCGGGAAAACCCGACCACTCACTTGTCCGAAGGCACGACGGTGAAATAGTCGGTAAAACCGGTCGGGATCAGGACTCGAACCCAAACCAATGGCTGAGTCATCCATCATTTCATCTTCACCAATGTCCTCCAAATGTAACTAGTGGGAATTGAACCCAAGCCTCCCATAGAAGACTTTAGGCCTTCAACCAACTAGACTACAAGTGTTGGACTCCATTCATTTGACTATAACATGTTTCACCACAATTAGAAGCATTATATACTTTATTATATTATTATTAACCAACATATTTTGTGACCGTTCAAACGAATTTTACACTTTACTTGTTCAACAAGACTCCCTGGTCTCAACCATTTTGTCCCAAACAATGTCTACTAATTATCAAAAACTATAAATATTTACTAGAAACGTACACACTAGAATTTTTTGGTATGTGGTGAGGGTTGAGAATAGGTAATTACGTAATATCACTTTTACAAGCACGAAGTTCATGTTTGAACACTAGAAAAAGTAGCTTAACCTTTTGAAATCCAATGTTAACTATAAGTCATTAAGTAAAGCTTTCCTCGAATGTGGGTGCTACCGGCTACGAATGTGATGGACGAGAGAGATAGGCGTTTGCCATAGGCTCGGTGTTGCAAAGCGTTGATCGTGATTCGTGGCCATCCGATCGAAGTTTCTTTTTCCATTTTTTTTCTTTTTTTTATATAAATTATAAAATAAGTTATATTTTCAAATATTAAAAGTAATGTATGTATTTATAGCTATTTGAATAACTTTTAATAATTTGTTAAGTTTACAAACCTTTTAAAAAATATATGAAATTTTAAGATTTTGTAAATTTAGAAAACTTGTACTTACCTTGGAATTTTAGCCTGTTTTCTTAAATAATAACACATATTTGAAAAATTCAATAGTTTATTCTAATAAACAATCTGGTTGTAAAAATATCTAACAGGTAATGATGAAATGAAAACGAAAGAACGATCATGAAAGACAGGATTTGAAGAGAAAATAATATTTTAAGTCAAGAGAAACTGATTTTTTTTTAATTAATGGATTATTTTATTATTTTTTTAAGAGTGACTTTCTATGTACAGGACTGATTGGTCACTGGGTTTTCGTCAAAGACAATTTCCCATCAGCCTCGCTCCGCGGACGCGATGATCTATCGGGCCCCGGCCACCGCACAGACTAACATTCACTCTTCGCTCGGAAACCATACTGCCCCACACAAGAAACTCGTTGGGTAACAACTGGATAAAACCGGGTTTTCCTCAAAATCACACCATGCCTCGGTAAGAAACGATCCTGGATTCATTTAAGATGACACTTTGTGGCCTTGCACGAAAATAATTAGATTTTAACTTTTAAGTTCTCATTTAAAAAAAAAAACATAAAAACAACTGTATTTATTTTTTTAATGGCAGCAAAATATATAAACTTAAGTTTTTTAATTGAGAATACTAAATACTGAAACAAAAACAATTAATATGGCCATTGAGGTAGTGGGGGAGTGGTTGAGGAAAAACTTGTTGTTCCTTGTGACCTAGGTTTCATTCCTACTCTCCTCATTAGTTTCTACGACATCCGGGCAATGATGGTGACAAATGCACCGAGGAGCATTCGATCCTGGTCCGTACCCCGGTTTTCACCCAGCTGTTACTCCAACGAGGAAACTCATGTGGAGGCAATATGGTTTTCGGGGGAACGTCATAACCAAGTATGATACACCTGCGCGGGCCCGGTTAAGGCAACGTAGTTTGGGCAGAGTTTGGCTAGGGCTACCGATTAGATAGTGTGACAGTGGGTCACTCATATGGAAGTCACCATTTAAAAAAACAACTAATATGACACAGGGCAACAAAATACTTAATTCAAATCAAAGAACTAATTATTAATCGTATTCGCAAATAATAGTTCGACCCAACCACAACACAATTTTAAATGCGTCCGACACAACACGACTAGATAGATGTGTGGATGGGTCATGCTATAGCAGAGGGCACTTATAAACGTTTGTACGTCCATGCATGGACGAATGATATAAACGGTCGAGGGTGCTCTGTCCCCCACCGTTTTTCTTGCACAACAGTGTAAATTTACACGTTTTCATCTAAAAATTTTATACGTATTAAGTCAAACCCCCCACTTTTTAAGAGTCTCGTAACTTCCGACCCATTAAAAAAAATTCAAGCTCCGCCATTGCGTTCATGTACAAAAGATACTCAACAACCATAATAATTTAGTGCTCATTAATAACGTGAAAGCCACCGGGTGTCATTTGGCATGACTCAAAAGAACAATCGAGAACAAATAGAAACTAGCAAAACTTCCTCCCACACAATTCACATGAACTAAGCAAGACATTAATTGTGATAGATATTATTAAACTGATTACTTTCACAAAATAAAAGCAAATAATAAAGTTTAATTAAATTGCTCCCACTTCTTACCAAGTGACAGCTATATGCCAACAATTTACATACGTTTAACTCTAATTAAGACACTAATTAATCCTAGCTGCGCGTTTATCTCACACTCCTTACCCCTGTTTCTGTTGCTCTGTTTTCCAGGTTAATGCTGCACAGTCGAATCCAGACATTTAAACCAAAATTCGTACACCCATTTTCATTTTTTAATATAAAATTAACAACATTTAATTGAATAACATTTTTTTTTTGAATAATCAGAACTTCTTTTTCACAGTTTACATCTCTGTTTCTGATGCTCTGTTTTAAAGAATCTTGCTCTACAGTTAAATCCAGATATTTAAACAAAAAATTGTACACTAATTTGTCATTATTATACGAAATTAACAATTAATAATAATTAATATGATAAAAAAATAATAATCAGATCTTCTTCTTCACATTCCATAAAGTTTCTAATGCGCTGTTTTCAAGAAACAAGCTCCACATTCTAATCAAGACACATAAACCAAAATTCGTACACCCTTTTCCATTTATAAAACAAACTTAACAATAATTAATAATATAATAAATAATAAACAGATCTTCTTCTTCTTTTTAGCATTTTACATAGCTGTTTTCCGATGCTCTGTTTTGAAGAATAAAGCTCTACATTCAAATCCAGACATTCAAACTAAGAACTGGACACCCATTTTCATCTTTAATATAAAATTAATAATAATTAATTAATTGAATAACAAATCCTAACAACTAATTCTACATTCTCACCATAGAGAGAAAAAAATAATAAAAAATACAGAGGAAAAGAGAGTCTCAAAATTTGGTAGAACAAACAAACAACAGATCATAAAGACTTTAAAGTTACAATGTTTTCAACATGGGTTTGTTTCAGAAGCAACAAAGAAACTGTCATCAAGCTTATTACGACAAACCGGGCAAACCGGGTTTTTCGACAGCCAAGTATCGGCGCATTGTAGATGAAAGCCATGGTTACAACCAGGGAACATTCTAGCAAGTTGTTCCGGTTCAACATCGTCCAAACACACAGCACATTCCATATCCAACACCAGATCTTTCCCGGTTGTAACCGGTAGTTTTTCGAGCTCAGCGGAAGATAAACCGGTTTTGGTGGCCGGTTTAACCGGATGGTCGGGTTGTTGGTGGTGGTGGTGCCAGCCGGCATAGCATAGCAGGGTAATGTAGATGAGGAGTATGATAGTCATGCCGGCGCAGGGGAGGAATAAGGCGAGGATAATGGAGCGCAGCATGGTAACGTGCGCCGGTGTGTTGTGTGAGGTTTTTGGACGAATAATAATAATAGAGAGAGGAGGGGTTTTAAAGGGAGGGTTTGAGGGGTGATGTGCGCACCCTGGCCCATGGTAAGTTTCGTGGGAAAGGGGTGTTTAAAGGACATCTCAGCTTTGGTTTGTAGTAACTTGAGAATAATTGGATCTCTTCCTCTAGTTTTGGGAGCATATTAATTTTACGACCTTTTTCATTTTCATTTCTTAAAATTAAAATTTATAATATGTGTTTAACTTTAATAGTTTGACAAAAAGTAAGTTGATATTAAAATGAACGGCTCAAATGAATCAAGTTGAGTAAAAGTAATCAAAGGGTGTGGACTGATTTGTTTATTGGTATTACAATTATCACCGTGTTATTCAATTTTTGTACATATATATATTTAAGTTTTGGTATTACAATTATCACCGTGTTATATATTTAAGTTTATATTTTAGAGACCTTTTTTATACGGACACTGGCACTCAAATTCTCATAGACAGCCTTTGTCGAGAGTTCTAGTCCTTTGATAGATAGTATTTTAAATTTTAATTTGAAAAGCAGTTTAATTTATATATATATATATATATATATATATATATGTATATATATATATATAGGGGAAAGTTAATTTGATAACACCTATATTTCGTGCGAACCGTGAGAACGGCATCTAAAACCATTCAAATTCAAAATTTCTTATTACACTTATCTTTAATACTAAAATACAATCTCAAAAACACAATTTACGCATAAAAATTCAAACATATACGAAAATATAGGTGTTCTCAAATTAACTTTCCCATATATATATATATATATATATATATATATATATATATATATATATAGTATCAAAATTCTGTCTAAATAGTCAAAATAAGTTTAGTTAGTTAAATTCTCTCTTACTTTATTTTATAGCTTCATGTGTTACTAGGGGTGTAAATGAAACGTATCGACACATAAAGCTTTTCCTCTGCAAGGGCCTTGTGTAGTAAACTCCCTGCGGGCGGTCGTCCGTTGTCGTAAAGTAGTCCCCGCGAAGCTTTTCGGGAAGAGGGGTAGTCTTGTGTGTAAGCATAGCATTTCTGGTCGAACCCGCCCAACCCAACTAAGAAGAACCGAACCTGAGAAACACATCTTTTTCCTTTGGGGAGGGTACTCTGAGTAGTGGGTACCTCGTAGGACCTCGACCCGCCTACTCAAGTCTTGTATGGATATGCATGAAGGGGTGCTCCTAAGTGTGTGTAGGGGTTGTGTTTGTTCGCGAGAATGGATTCCTCATCAAGTCAGTTTGGGGGGTGTGGACTAGGGGTGTCAATCGTGTCGGGTTGATGGGTTGGCGGGTTTATGGGTTGCGGGTTGGCGGGTTGATGGGTTGAAATGTGCAACCCGAACCCGACCCATAATATTATTCGTGTCAAATATTTCAACCCTAACCCAACCAACATAAAATCCGGGTCAACCCGAAGACGACCCGTTTAACCCATATTTTTAAATGAGTAATACATGTTCATGAGTTATAAGCGGGTTGTTGGGTTGTAAGCGGGTTATCAATAAAATGTTTAATGGTGAGTATATAAGTGTGACAAATAAATAATACAGTGTGCCAAAAATAACACAATTATAACTAACCATGTACATATGGAAAAAGAAAAACAAACATATAATATATTTTTTTTTCTAAATACTTAAACGGGTTAACGGGTCAACCCATATTATATATGTGTCAACCCGAACCCGACCCATATTTTTAAACGGGTCGTGTTAGTTGACCCAAATCTATTTTTTTCGTGTCGGGTTCGGGTCGGTTTTCGGGTCGTGTCAATAATTGCCGCCCCTAGTGTGGACACACTTGTGCGAATTCGGGTAATGGCTACAAGGGAGAAAGAAAAAGGAAACTGTACCCGACCAGGGATGGACATAAACTCGTAAGCTACCGAGGGTAGGGATAATCGTCCAGGTCTTATTGTGAAAGAAAAAAGCCGCCCCGCCGTAGTAGCCGGGTTGCTTCCTCTGTCATCCCGGGGGAGCTCTTGGCGAGGAGACCTTAAGAAAAGTTGCTAAAACAAACGGGGAGGAGTATCGACCCGTTCAACAGTTTATTGGTATTACAATTATCACCGTGTTATTCAATTTTTGTACATATATATTTAAGTTTGGTATTACAATTATCACCGTGTTATATATTTAAGTTTATATTTTAGAGACCCTTTTTATATGGATACCGACACTTAAATTCTCATAGACAGACTATGTCAAGAGTTCAAGTCCTTTGATAGATAGTATTTTAAATTTTAAATTTTAATTTGAAAAGCAGTTTAATTTAAATATATATATATATATATATATATATATAGTATCAAATTCTGTCTAAATAGCGTTTTTAATGAAGTTTAATGTTAAAAAAAATTATGTCTAAATAGTCAAAATAAGTTTAGTCAGTTAAATTCTCTCTTTCTTTATTTTATAGCTTCATGTTTTACTAGGGGTGTAAATGAAGCGTATCGACACGAGAGCAACTCAGTAAAAAGCTCAAACGAGTTGAGCCTTAACGTGCCCGAGTTCGAACTTAAAATATGACTCTTTTAGTTATCGAGCCCATGCTCAGGCCTTACATACACAGATCGTTTAGGCTCGTAAGCCTAAACGAGCCTAAACAAATGTTATATTTTTTTTTATGAATGCGATTTTGTCCTTTGAACATGTTCAATTTTAATTAATAATATTGATGAGCCAAACTTTTGCTCGTTTAAGCTATTGAAGCGAGCTCGAGCTGAACTTTTAAGTCGTTTAAAATTATTTTCAAATTACCTCAGGCCGAACCGAGCTCGAGCTCTTAGATTTTACTTTCGAGCCGAGCTCGAGCCTCAAAAAAGCATGACGAGCTGGGCTTGGGCATAGTCGGGCTCGAATAGTTTTAAAAAGTTATGATGTTTTGAATAGATTCTAAGTGGATTTTAATACTTCGACATGGAACCTCTTACCTCTGTAGCCAACCTTTTAATTTATAGCGATGTTTAAAGTTCTGATTCCACAAAACTACATAGTAGACCAAATCGACTTCTAATTGTGAAAGCTAAACTTTGTTCTTAGTTTGATATGGATATGAACATGGGCGAAGTATTATTGGGGCCAGGGGTGGCCCTGCCCCCCCCCCCCCCCCTGTTTTTTGGCCTGGTAGTGGAAAATTACGATTTTTATAGGTAAATTGAGTCCGGGTTAAGTCCGGCCCCCGCCGATTTTCCACTACCGTTTGAAAACAATTGAGTTCGGCCCCCTCCGATTCTGAAACCAAGCTTCGCCACTGGATATGAATATTAGAATATGAGATTGCTCAACTAGAGTCGTCAGTATTTGGTTTGTCTTGCGGTATAAACTATATCGGTATATTGGGTAATAAAATATGTTGTTAAGTTAAAATTGAAAATACACGACATATACATTGATTTAACATTTAGAAGACATACATTGATTTAACATTTTTTATATTAAGTTGCATATAAATGCAACTTTAGGGCCACAATTTTAATGATATGTTTATTGTACGTGAAATTTTACTTTTTGTTATACAAGGATTTGTGTTGATTCATGTAATTAGGGTTGTTTATGAGTTGAGTCGAACCAAGCGGATTTTTCATTGTGTTTGGCTCATTTACAAACTGAATCGAGTCCATCGGCTCGTTTACGACTGAGCTATCATTTTTCGAGCGTGCCCGAGTGAACGACGGGTGATTTGGACAACCATAAATTTGGGATGTTTCATTCGATGTTTCCGTTTTCGGGCAACAACTGAGATTCGACTGCTCAAGGATGCCACTAAGCATTAGGTCCGACTGTCCTATGATGATGCTCAAGTTGAAAACGGTTAGGTGATCGAACATCTTGTAGACAACAATTGTAGCATTGTGGCGTAGGGTCATAACAGGAGAAGATTGACGACGGACAACTAATGAGAGAAAAGGTCCAAACCGTCGCTTCACGACTTATAGTTTTGCAGGAGACGATTGACAACTTGTTGTCTGTCTGCCTACTATTTTAATGTATTTTGCTAATTATGAAATTAAAGAAGTATTATTAAAAAAAAATTGGCAACACATCAACCCAACAGTTTATTCATTTATTTTTTATTTATTTTATTTTTTTGATATAATAAATCTAACTTTTTAGAGAAAACTAAAATTTAGTAAAAAGTAATTAGTAAAAAAAACGTACAATTTAATTTTTGTATGTTATATATATATAGGGTTGGGTTAAAATAAGAACTCAAGTGAGTTGTGAGAACTAGAGAACCCTTATAGACCATTGATCTTGATGATCCAATGGTTAAGATTAAAAGTTATGTGTTTTGTCTTTACTTGATTAAGGAGTATTTTTTTAATATGTTAAAGTACAATTAAGGGTATTTAGGTAAAACCTCATGAGAGAGAAGATTTAATATAATATTATGCTATTTTTTATTTCATTATTAAAAACAATCTTATTTATTAAACTTTATTTTATTATTTTAATTAAAATAATTTACTGTTTTTTTTAAATATTTTAAAAACAAAAATAAACGTCAAGTTTTTGTCCTCTATCCCCCATTTTTACACTGGTGTAATTTTTTACACCAGTGTAAATCTGCCATACACAAACATTTACTAACAATTACACCCGTGTAAAACCAAACAAAAACATATAATGAGGAGGTTGATTTACACCAATGTAAATCAACCATACACAACTTTTACAAAAAAAAAAAAAAAAAACTAGTGTAAAAAACCAAAACTAGATAGTGTGCTTTACATTTATATTTACACTGGTGTAACTGATGTTTTACACCAGTGTTTTTCTTACATCAACAATGACTATACATTATACATTCATATTTACGCTGGTGTAAACTGATGTTTACACCAGTGTTTTCTTACAAAACATACTACACCATTCATCGTCGCCTTCACAGCATCGGCTCTTCGTCGCAGCATCATCTCCTGACAAAAAAACCCCAAAAAATTCAAAATACTTACAAAATACCATAAATCTATCCTAACAAAATTAATAAAACCACGAAATCAAAAACGTGTTTTACATTGGTGTAACCCCCCCCCCCCCCAATGTTTATTAGAATGCTAAGCAAAAGGCATAAAAACCTGTTTACGTTGGTGTAACCCATTAGTGATTGAACAACCAAAAAACCTGTTTACGTTGGTGTAACCCATTTGTGATTGAAAAATCCTAAATAAGCTGTAAAAAAGAAAAAAAACAATAAATAGGTGTTATGGCAATAAAACGCCAATAAGTTAATGTGCACCAAAGTCCAATTCATTCGCCTCAATTTGTATGTAAAAATATTATTATTTTTTAATCTACGTAGTCAAAGCATGCCTATGCGAGACGAGGCAAGCTGCCTTGAATGCAACAAGGCGCAAAAAGCGCCCTAAACCCGAAAAAACTTGCATGAACCGGCCAAAACTAGCTTCAAACGGTCTGAACCAGTCTAAAACCAGCAAAAAAACAAGTCTAAAAACAGCCAAAAAAATGGCATGCACCGGACGTGCACCTTGCTTGTCCAAGGCGCGCGCCTTTTTGTGCGTCTTACACCTAGGTGGCAGGCTCGTCCTTTGGACATTAGCCTTTAACAACCTATATAATAACATAAACTAATATTCAAAATGAAAACTTTGGAGCCACCAGACAAAGCAACTTACAATATTCAAAATGAAAACTTTGACATAAAAACACATGGTCAAACATAAATTTTCTACCTCATCAAACGCATCATCTTCATGATGTCCACCAAAGATTATTATCAATCACATGACCTTTCATTCTTTTATGCTTCTTGGAAGCAATTGCTTTTGGTGTACAACCTGAAAAATTAGCATCCTTATCCTTTACATTGGTCTAAAATCAAAGAACAAGACATATGTTCAAAAAATAGATGAAACATACAATTACCAAAACATGAAAATCTATTACACACTGATCTAACCAAGCATTGATACAATGTATATGTAAGCAGGACCCTATGTAAGCATTATGCTTGCAAAAACCCATCGACCACCATGTATAATAATAATAATAATAATAATAATAATAATAATAATAATAATAATAATAATAATAATACCTGCAAAAACCCATCGACTACCATCGACCACCACAAACACCATTGACCACCACAAACACCATCGACCACCAGCGACCACCATCGAAACCAATCGACTACCTGAACAAACCACCCCCGAATCAGCTCCATCTTCATCGAACCACCCCCAAACTGAATCAAACCCCACCCAACAAACCACCGTGCACCATCGGACCACCTACCTCCACAGCCACGAACCACCACCCAAGACCACCACCATTCAGATCCCCAAACACCACCCCTCAACCACCCATTCGAACCGCGCCAACAACCCACCGAAACACCACAGATCCGTCAAAAAACCACCTTCGAACCGTCGACCACCACCACCCCGTCTACCTTCATCGTTCTTCCTTTTTTCAGATGAGAGAGAGAGAGAGAGAAGGCCAGAGAGAGAGAATTGTTTGTGTATGAGAGAGAGAGAGTTGAAGAGAGAGGGGGGTTTGAATCTGATTATAGAGAGAGAATGAGTGTGTGTGTGTGTGTGTGTGTGTGTTTTAATCTATTATTATTATTATTATTATTATTATTATTATTATTATTATTATTATTATTATTATTATTATTATTATTATTATTATTAGGGAGTAATCATTACATGTGTAAGATT
The DNA here is from genome assembly GCA_028751855.1 of Ambrosia trifida. Taxonomy (NCBI): domain Eukaryota; kingdom Viridiplantae; phylum Streptophyta; class Magnoliopsida; order Asterales; family Asteraceae; genus Ambrosia; species Ambrosia trifida. Next base: position 90,781,046 of record CM054130.1, on the reverse strand, counting down.
ACAAAAAACCCCATTTCTGATTGTGTGTAAAAGACTTTATTGCCCCTAATTAAAAAAATACAAAAAATTATAAAGGTGGTGAAGTGTCACTTGGTGAATGGTTCAAATGAGTTCTCTAGTTCTCACAACTCAGTGGAGTTCTCATTTGAACCCAATCCTATATATATATATATATATATATATATATATATATATAGAGTTAGGATCGTGTGAGAAATACATTGAGTTGTGAGAACTAGAGAACTCTTGTGGATCATTGATTTTGATGATCCTATGGTTAAGATTGAATCTTGATGTTTTTTTTGTCTTTACATGCCAATTAAAAAATTATTAGTATATTTTAATACAAAAAAGTACAATAAGGGTATTTAGGTAAAACCATCATGAAAGAGAAAATAATTATTATAATAGTATTTTAATTTTTATTTAGTTATTCAAAAAAATCATTTTTTAAAAAGAAAATATGATTAGATGCACCTTATATTTTACGCTGGTGTAATTATTTTTTTATTTCAGTATTAAAAATAATCATATTTTTTAAACTTTATTTTATTTTTTTTAATTAAAATAATTTACTTCTTTTAAAAAAATTACTTTTTTAAAACAAAAAAACAAATATGTGGAATTTTTGTCATCTCCATCTCGTTTTTACAGTTTACACCAGCGTTTACACACATCTATATAAAAAACAACCATCCATGTAACATCGCGAAATTTTTCCCCAAATTTTAATATAAACGCCCCTATTTTCGTTACGTTTCATACAAACGTGCCTAAGTCTCCATTACCCTAACTCATAATTTATATATATATACTTATATATATGTATATATATAAAGGTTAATAATAATAATAATAATAATAATGATAATAAAAATACCCACATTTTAAATCTAAACCTATTATCAAACCCAAACCATATCAACCCATCCCTTTTGAAACCCACAAGTCAGCCCAGGACAGAGCCAGCCCAACAGCTAGCCCAGAAGTCGGCCCAGATCAGGCCAAGCCCACCCCATTTCTGTTTACACAAAAAAAAAAAAATGCTTCCCACCGGACTCGAACCCGAGCCGGCCAGGAAACACACACAAGCTTGAACCAACTGGGCTACGGCTCATTGTTGGTTTAATCAGGATGCTTAATATATATATATACACACACTCACTTCTCCTTTTCCCTTTCCCTTGTTCGCGAAACAGCAGCAGCAGATGAAGAATTTTATTTTTTTTCTTTCTTTTCTTTTTTGACCATTCATTTGACTCCATTAACGTACAATAACCAAGGTTTGACTCGTAAACGTGATTTCCGGCCCTCATTGAGTTAGCATACTACCAATTAGCCATTAATTCTTACCAATTTGATCCATGGACGCGTCAACGATTAATTCATGGTCAACCATTACCAAAACGAACACCAACTCATTATACTATAAATTGAACTCTTCTGGACTCCCTACAATCACCGAACAACCTTTCCCAATCTCCAATTCCTCATAAAAATTCTCTGTTCTTGGCAATTGATCGTGTTTGTTGACTTCGAAGTTGACCCATCAAATCAGTATTAAAACGAGATTGTAAGTTTAATTTTTGATGTGGGAATTGTTAATCGGAACCTACACAGCGTTTACCCTATGCTTAATTAGATTAACATTGGGTAAATCGTTCGATTGGGAAATATAGGGTTCGTGAGTATGAATTTGGGGATAAAACTGATTTTTCATTGTGTATTTATTTTATTAAAACAGATTTAAATCACAACCACAGGCCTAGGCCAAGTGGTTGTGACTGATAATTATAACCTTTGCCAGCCGGGTTCGAGTCCCAGCTTGGGCACCCATTTTCCACTTATTTTTTTTAACAAGTCAATTATATATATATATTTCATTTAAACTTGTAAATTCATTTTTAATCATTAAAACCTTGTTATAAATTCTAAAAAAATTATTTTTTAACAAATCTGATGTCAAAGTTTCATCTACAATTTTTACTTTTCTGAAATTCATTTATTTAATATTTATAATAATTAAATCAAGTTTATTCTATTTTATTTATAAAAATCTATAAAAATATCAAAACGATCTTATAAATTTCCACAAAAATTATCCTAAGTTTTTATAACTTTAAACTTTTCAGAAATGATTTTTATTTCTGAAAAATCATTTATTTAGTATTTTTAATCAATTTTTGTTAGTTTTAAACATAATTAAATCATAATAAATCCAATTTTTAATGTTTTTGCACCAAAATTTTATACAAATTATTTCATGCCTCATTGAGACTTCATTGTGTCCCTTACAGATCATGTCTCCACGCCACAACACTCGCATTAACAGTGGTGACAATCATGAAGAAGAGAGCAGCAACCACAATCCCAACCACAACACTAACCACAACAATGGAGGTGATGCCCAACTAGCTGCGATTATTTCCCAACAATTGGCGCAACAAATCACAACTCTGGTTTCTAACTTGTTGACTCAAGTCATCCCAATGAATGGGAATGGCAATAGAAATAACGTTGGAAATCACGAAAGGAACGGAACCTTAGTTCGGAAAGGCAAGAAAACAAGTATCGTGGCCGCGGTAACTACCAAGAACCAGAAGCGTAAGACCAGGAATCCTAATGTAAACCTTACTACACAAGCCTCTAACAAGAAGCCTTATACCAGAAACTTTCCATTGTGTAACACATGCAATCGACATCATCCCACTATTTCAGCATGTCGCGTGTGCACCAATTGTGGTAGGTATGGCCATCTGGTCAACACATGTCGCGAGACCCCAAACCCTAATGCCAATCAACCCACCAACCCTGCTCAGGCTGATAATCCTAATCGATACAACTATGGTCAATGCTATGAATGTGGGGACCCAAATCACTACCGTAACCGATGCCCTAAACTAAACCAAGATCAAGACTCTCCAGCTACTTAACAGCAAGTCCCACCATTTGAATGTTGTTTGCTTTTGATTCTATGTATCGACGCTTTTTGATTCAAGTAATAAATTCTAGTATTATCATAACATCTGTGTGCATGCTTGTTTGAATGTGCTATATCTATAATCATACTTGCTTACTTGTACAACAATTAGTTGACTACCAAACAATCTACTTAACGATTGGTAGAGGTCATCATGTCTTTCCAAACAGTCGGGAGAGGCCCTACCACCTGCTCAACGACTGGTGGAGACTATCAGACCTGCTCAACAATCGGAAGAGCCATAGAAGGACGCAAAACCCTAATGTAAGGTAAGTTGGTGATTACGGTCCGGAACGTAATCGTGAATTTACAGGTACGTTAAGGTGGTGTGGAATTCTACCAAGATTTTCGGTAGTTAACCAAATGTAAACTCTAGATATCTAGTAGTTCATTTAGTAAATCAACTCACACGTAGCACGCCTCCTATCCACGCTATTCGAGACAGGTTACTCTATTCATTGTCATGCACTAACATAAAATTCTTCAAGTCACACTCGTCCTAATTTTTATCCAACCCCCTTCAACCCTGGTTTTCTCTTAACTTCGGGACGAAGTTCCTAAAAGTAGGGGAGACTGTAACATCGCGAAATTTTTCCCCAAATTTTAATATAAACGCCCCTATTTTCGTTACGTTTCATACAAACGTGCCTAAGTCTCCATTACCCTAACTCATAATTTATATATATATACTTATATATATGTATACATATAAAGGTTAATAATAATAATAATAATAATAATAATAATGATAATAAAAATACCCACATTTTAAATCTAAACCTATTATCAAACCCAAACCATATCAACCCATCCCTTTTGAAACCCACAAGTCAGCCCAGGACAGAGCCAGCCCAACAGCTAGCCCAGAAGTCGGCCCAGATCAGGCCAAGCCCACCCCATTTCTGTTTACACAAAAAAAAAAAAAAAAATGCTTCCCACCGGACTCGAACCCGAGCCGGCCAGGAAACACACACAAGCTTGAACCAACTGGGCTACGGCTCATTGTTGGTTTAATCAGGATGCTTAATATATATATATACACACACTCACTTCTCCTTTTCCCTTTCCCTTGTTCGCGAAACAGCAGCAGCAGATGAAGAATTTTATTTTTTTTCTTTCTTTTCTTTTTTGACCATTCATTTGACTCCATTAACGTACAATAACCAAGGTTTGACTCGTAAACGTGATTTCCGGCCCTCATTGAGTTAGCATACTACCAATTAGCCATTAATTCTTACCAATTTGATCCATGGACGCGTCAACGATTAATTCATGGTCAACCATTACCAAAACGAACACCAACTCGTTATACTATAAATTGAACTCTTCTGGACTCCCTACAATCACCGAACAACCTTTCCCAATCTCCAATTCCTCATAAAAATTCTCTGTTCTTGGCAATTGATCGTGTTTGTTGACTTCGAAGTTGACCCATCAAATCAGTATTAAAACGAGATTGTAAGTTTAATTTTTGATGTGGGAATTGTTAATTGGAACCTACACAGCGTTTACCCTATGCTTAATTAGATTAACATTGGGTAAATCGTTCGATTGGGAAATATAGGGTTCGTGAGTATGAATTTGGGGATAAAACTGATTTTTCATTGTGTATTTATTTTATTAAAACAGATTTAAATCACAACCACAGGCCTAGGCCAAGTGGTTGTGACTGATAATTATAACCTTTGCCAGCCGGGTTCGAGTCCCAGCTTGGGCACCCATTTTCCACTTATTTTTTTTAACAAGTCAATTATATATATATATTTCATTTAAACTTGTAAATTCATTTTTAATCATTAAAACCTTGTTATAAATTCTAAAAAAATTATTTTTTAACAAATCTGATGTCAAAGTTTCATCTACAATTTTTACTTTTCTGAAATTCATTTATTTAATATTTATAATAATTAAATCAAGTTTATTCTATTTTATTTATAAAAATCTATAAAAATATCAAAACGATCTTATAAATTTCCACAAAAATTATCCTAAGTTTTTATAACTTTAAACTTTTCAGAAATGATTTTTATTTCTGAAAAATCATTTATTTAGTATTTTTAATCAATTTTTGTTAGTTTTAAACATAATTAAATCATAATAAATCCAATTTTTAATGTTTTTGCACCAAAATTTTATACAAATTATTTCTGATCATTTAGAACAGAAATGTAATTTTTAAACTTATAACTCTTTAAATTTTAGTATTTTTAATTATTAAAGTTAAAGTTTGACAATTTGTAATAAATAGATTTAATAATCTATTTCAAAGAAAATAATTTTATAAAAATTATTTTTATACTTTAAACAACATTCTTGTGACCATCTTAAATTTAAATTTCATAAAAAGATTTTTGGTTATTTATTTACTAAATTTCTCTCAATTGGCGAATATTTTTAATATTAATCAAACGAGCAATTATCCCCAATTCGAAGCCCTAGAACTTATACATTTGTAGACTTGATAGACTTAGACATATTTATTACCTCATTTTAGGGTGATACTTGATACATTTGGTCAACACAATTATCCAAATTTCTCAACAGATATAACATTTTACCAAGGTGAGTTTTACATAGCCCTTTTCTATTTATCACCGTTTTTGGGGTGAAACATGTTACCACATCATTTATGCAATTCAATCATCAATGTGTCTATGTGTTTTCTATGTTGCATTATGTCTTGAGCATGATTAGAGTAAGCACCATTCTAGCATAATCATTAACTCCGTACAAGCCGGCGGTAAACATTGATAGATCTATTGGACTGACAATCCCACCCGGATACGTGCCTCCTACAAAGGTAGCGTGGGTGTTTGTTATCGTATAACATATTCAAGTGGACCATGAGCGTATGGTATGTAGCATATTATAACAGTCATCAGGGTTGATTATGCACTCGATTTATTTCTAGTATGTTCTCACATATGGACTAGATTGACATGACACATGAATTGCACAACATTTTTATTCAATTATCAAAAACCTATGTAATTCTCACCAACTTTTGTTGACCCAAAACATTTTCAACTTAACATGTTTCAGGTTCTATTTGCTTGAAGATTTGAATTGATGCTTGAAGAGATGTGTATAGTTTTATTTAATTTGATGTTCAATTTCTAGAACAATTGTATGTAATTCAATTAAATTATTTAATGGAATTTATTATTCACCATGAGCTACTGAACAATCATCAATACGTGGCACCCCGATGTTTCCGCCATCGGTTGGGGTGTTACAGATTGGTATCAGAGCCATGGTTATAGGGAATTAGGTTATTAGAAAAATAATCTAGTCTATAACCATAGGATTTAACAAGTACTTGCTTCTTTTGCTTGCTATTCTCTATCTCCTACTTCTTATCCCTACTTTCATTCCTACAAGAAGGTTGCTCTCCATCAGTGGATCTACTCTTAGACTAATAGGACAAATTCCTCAGGTTTAACCTGAACCCCCTTGAGATCTCGTCGAAGTTCTAGATCTTAATAACGAACACGTGCAATCTGGAAGGGTGAACGCCTGTATTCTGAGTCTTCTGTCTAGGCTGGCATTGCGCATATATCCCAATCAGACGAGGGTCCCGGATGCCTACCTGGGAATTCTCGGGATGAGTGTTCACTTATAGGCTAAAGCATGTCTTCATATGTTATTAGAATTTGGAATCTTTGATAAGTCAACGTTTTCGTTTATTCGTTTTAATTAATGAATAAACGATTACATTCCTTATATTACCTCATTCATTTCATGCCTCATTGAGACTTCATTGTGTCCCTTACAGATCATGTCTCCACGCCACAACACTCGCATTAACAGTGGTGACAATCATGAAGAAGAGAGCAGCAACCACAATCCCAACCACAACACTAACCACAACAATGGAGGTGATGCCCAACTAGCTGCGATTATTTCCCAACAATTGGCGCAACAAATCACAACTCTGGTTTCTAACTTGTTGACTCAAGTCATCCCAATGAATGGGAATGGCAATAGAAATAACGTTGGAAATCACGAAAGGAACGGAACCTTAGTTCGGAAAGGCAAGAAAACAAGTATCGTGGCCGCGGTAACTACCAAGAACCAGAAGCGTAAGACCAGGAATCCTAATGTAAACCTTACTACACAAGCCTCTAACAAGAAGCCTTATACCAGAAACTTTCCATTGTGTAACACATGCAATCGACATCATCCCACTATTTCAGCATGTCGCGTGTGCACCAATTGTGGTAGGTATGGCCATCTGGTCAACACATGTCGCGAGACCCCAAACCCTAATGCCAATCAACCCACCAACCCTGCTCAGGCTGATAATCCTAATCGATACAACTATGGTCAATGCTATGAATGTGGGGACCCAAATCACTACCGTAACCGATGCCCTAAACTAAACCAAGATCAAGACTCTCCAGCTACTTAACAGCAAGTCCCACCATTTGAATGTTGTTTGCTTTTGATTCTATGTATCGACGCTTTTTGATTCAAGTAATAAATTCTAGTATTATCATAACATCTGTGTGCATGCTTGTTTGAATGTGCTATATCTATAATCATACTTGCTTACTTGTACAACAATTAGTTGACTACCAAACAATCTACTTAACGATTGGTAGAGGTCATCATGTCTTTCCAAACAGTCGGGAGAGGCCCTACCACCTGCTCAACGACTGGTGGAGACTATCAGACCTGCTCAACAATCGGAAGAGCCATAGAAGGACGCAAAACCCTAATGTAAGGTAAGTTGGTGATTACGGTCCGGAACGTAATCGTGAATTTACAGGTACGTTAAGGTGGTGTGGAATTCTACCAAGATTTTCGGTAGTTAACCAAATGTAAACTCTAGATATCTAGTAGTTCATTTAGTAAATCAACTCACACGTAGCACGCCTCCTATCCACGCTATTCGAGACAGGTTACTCTATTCATTGTCATGCACTAACATAAAATTCTTCAAGTCACACTCGTCCTAATTTTTATCCAACCCCCTTCAACCCTGGTTTTCTCTTAACTTCGGGACGAAGTTCCTAAAAGTAGGGGAGACTGTAACATCGCGAAATTTTTCCCCAAATTTTAATATAAACGCCCCTATTTTCGTTACGTTTCATACAAACGTGCCTAAGTCTCCATTACCCTAACTCATAATTTATATATATATACTTATATATATGTATACATATAAAGGTTAATAATAATAATAATAATAATAATAATAATAATGATAATAAAAATACCCACATTTTAAATCTAAACCTATTATCAAACCCAAACCATATCAACCCATCCCTTTTGAAACCCACAAGTCAGCCCAGGACAGAGCCAGCCCAACAGCTAGCCCAGAAGTCGGCCCAGATCAGGCCAAGCCCACCCCATTTCTGTTTACACAAAAAAAAAAAAAAAATGCTTCCCACCAGACTCGAACCCGAGCCGGCCAGGAAACACACACAAGCTTGAACCAACTGGGCTACGGCTCATTGTTGGTTTAATCAGGATGCTTAATATATATATATATACACACACTCACTTCTCCTTTTCCCTTTCCCTTGTTCGCGAAACAGCAGCAGCAGATGAAGAATTTTATTTTTTTTCTTTCTTTTCTTTTTTGACCATTCATTTGACTCCATTAACGTACAATAACCAAGGTTTGACTCGTAAACGTGATTTCCGGCCCTCATTGAGTTAGCATACTACCAATTAGCCATTAATTCTTACCAATTTGATCCATGGACGCGTCAACGATTAATTCATGGTCAACCATTACCAAAACGAACACCAACTCGTTATACTATAAATTGAACTCTTCTGGACTCCCTACAATCACCGAACAACCTTTCCCAATCTCCAATTCCTCATAAAAATTCTCTGTTCTTGGCAATTGATCGTGTTTGTTGACTTCGAAGTTGACCCATCAAATCAGTATTAAAACGAGATTGTAAGTTTAATTTTTGATGTGGGAATTGTTAATTGGAACCTACACAGCGTTTACCCTATGCTTAATTAGATTAACATTGGGTAAATCGTTCGATTGGGAAATATAGGGTTCGTGAGTATGAATTTGGGGATAAAACTGATTTTTCATTGTGTATTTATTTTATTAAAACAGATTTAAATCACAACCACAGGCCTAGGCCAAGTGGTTGTGACTGATAATTATAACCTTTGCCAGCCGGGTTCGAGTCCCAGCTTGGGCACCCATTTTCCACTTATTTTTTTTAACAAGTCAATTATATATATATATTTCATTTAAACTTGTAAATTCATTTTTAATCATTAAAACCTTGTTATAAATTCTAAAAAAATTATTTTTTAACAAATCTGATGTCAAAGTTTCATCTACAATTTTTACTTTTCTGAAATTCATTTATTTAATATTTATAATAATTAAATCAAGTTTATTCTATTTTATTTATAAAAATCTATAAAAATATCAAAACGATCTTATAAATTTCCACAAAAATTATCCTAAGTTTTTATAACTTTAAACTTTTCAGAAATGATTTTTATTTCTGAAAAATCATTTATTTAGTATTTTTAATCAATTTTTGTTAGTTTTAAACATAATTAAATCATAATAAATCCAATTTTTAATGTTTTTGCACCAAAATTTTATACAAATTATTTCTGATCATTTAGAACAGAAATGTAATTTTTAAACTTATAACTCTTTAAATTTTAGTATTTTTAATTATTAAAGTTAAAGTTTGACAATTTGTAATAAATAGATTTAATAATCTATTTCAAAGAAAATAATTTTATAAAAATTATTTTTATACTTTAAACAACATTCTTGTGACCATCTTAAATTTAAATTTCATAAAAAGATTTTTGGTTATTTATTTACTAAATTTCTCTCAATTGGCGAATATTTTTAATATTAATCAAACGAGCAATTATCCCCAATTCGAAGCCCTAGAACTTATACATTTGTAGACTTGATAGACTTAGACATATTTATTACCTCATTTTAGGGTGATACTTGATACATTTGGTCAACACAATTATCCAAATTTCTCAACAGATATAACATTTTACCAAGGTGAGTTTTACATAGCCCTTTTCTATTTATCACCGGTTTTGGGGTGAAACATGTTACCACATCATTTATGCAATTCAATCATCAATGTGTCTATGTGTTTTCTATGTTGCATTATGTCTTGAGCATGATTAAAGTAAGCACCATTCTAGCATAATCATTAACTCCGTACAAGCCGGCGGTAAACATTGATAGATCTATTGGACTGACAATCCCACCCGGATACGTGCCTCCTACAAAGGTAGCGTGGGTGTTTGTTATCGTATAACATATTCAAGTGGACCATGAGCGTATGGTATGTAGCATATTATAACAGTCATCAGGGTTGATTATGCACTCGATTTATTTCTAGTATGTTCTCACATATGGACTAGATTGACATGACACATGAATTGCACAACATTTTTATTCAATTATCAAAAACCTATGTAATTCTCACCAACTTTTGTTGACCCAAAACATTTTCAACTTAACATGTTTCAGGTCCTATTTGCTTGAAGATTTGAATTGATGCTTGAAGAGATGTGTATAGTTTTATTTAATTTGATGTACAATTTCTAGAACAATTGTATGTAATTCAATTAAATTATTTAATGGAATTTATTATTCACCATGAGCTACTGAACAATCATCAATACGTGGCACCCCGATGTTTCCGCCATCGGTTGGGGTGTTACAATCCATAAATATGTTTTTGTGGCATTTACACCGGTGTTTTTGTGACATTTACACCAGTGTTTTTTTTTTTTTACATCTATGTAACCAAAAACGTCTATAATTTTTGTGGCATTTACACCAGTGTTTTTGTGGCATTTACACCGGTGTTTACTCACATCATACGTCAAAGAAACAAAAAATATATTGCATAATTTGTATTTATACTTGTACTTTTCTTACATTACATCAGTGAAAAAAAACCCACAACATCAACAACAAAAGAATATTACATCAGTGTAAAAAACCAAACATCTATAAAAAACAAAAAAAATGTATTTTCACTAATGTTTACTTTACATTTTATAAAAAAAGAAACCATCGTCGTCATCACCTTCGCATCGTCATCATCCCCTTCAAATACATACTATATTTTTGTTCACCCAAACTAAAAACACCTTCATTTACACCATTGTAAAAATTAAATAATAATAATAATAATAATAATAATAATAACAAAAATAATAATAATAACAGAAAAATAATAATAATAATAATAATAATAATACCTATTGTGGGTATCTTCATCACCATCACCATCAAATCGCCGCAGATCCACCACCCTCAACCCTCAACCACCCACAGATCCACCACCGCCCTAAAAAAAAACCAGCCACCACCAGCCTCTGCAACCATCATCAACCCCTCTGCAATCACCATCAACCCTTCTGCAACCACATATCTCGTTCAGTGACCACCACCATTAAAAACCCTTTTCAAAAAATCCTCTACAACCACCACGATCCTAACCCCACCGGTCACCACCATGTCGAGCTACCTGAAAAAACCACCGGTCGCCCTCTCTCTGCTCTCTCTCCCTTCGAGATCTGAAAAACACCCCACGATCTGTTCGTCTTCAACCCCCACGTCCGCCGCCCCTGCAAAACACCGGTCACCCAAAAAACCACCATCATCAAACCCTCTCTGCAACCACCATCCACCATCACGGGTGGAGAGAGAGAGAAGAAAGAGAGAGAGAGACGAGAGAGAGCAGAGAGAGGGTGAATTTTTAGAGAGAGAGAGAGAGTTATTTAAAAAAAAAAAATCAGTAAAGCTTGTTATTTAAAAGGTGATTGGGGTGGGGTGGGGTGGGGTGGGGTGGGGTAGGGGATGGTAATTTACTATCTTATCCTTTTATTATTATATTGATAATATGGTTATGTGTGGTCAAGATGGGTTCTCTAGTTCTCACAACTCAATGTAGTTCTCATATGATCCGGATCCTATATATATATATATATATATATATATATATAGTATAAATGATGAAATCATAAATTAAAACTTACGAAACAATAATGCATTTTGGCAATATTCTTTGTTATAATATTGTGATATGCGAACATTTAAAATAATCCAATGCTGTGATACCCCACAACTTCAGGTTAACAATTTAATTTAACTCTAGTTAATTTGCATATGCATTCCCAACTAAATACCTGAACTAGGGTAGTAGGGTTAATTAAGTAGGTCTTTCTATATGTTGCATCATAATAACGTATGATGTAGAAAGATAGAGGGAATTGTCCACGTTGGGGGAGGAGGAGGGAGGAAGAGGTGACGGTGGGGAGGAGGGCGGTGGCGGCGGAAGGGAGAGGAAAGGAAGAGGGAGGATGGGTAGAAGAAGAAAGAAGAAAAGAAGAAATAATATGATGATGTTGAAAATGTTGAAGGAAGAAGAAGATAATAATATGTTGAAGATGTTGAAGGAAGAAGAAAAAGATAATAATAATGTTATAAGATGTTGAAGGAAGAAGAAGAAAAAAGAGGAGAAGATGTGGGAAGAGGTGTGAAAACATAGACCCGTGTTTGTACCAAGAAGAGGTCAGGAAGACATTTTTTAATGAAAGGTCTTCTAAAAAAACAAACAATCTTTAGATGGTATGGACTAGAAATGTTCAAAAAAACCGGTTTCGGGACCGGAACCGGACAAACCGGCCCGAACCGGTTCGTATAAAAACCGGTTTTCAGAGGAACCGGTCCGGTTCCATATCCAAACCGCCGGGTTCAGCATCGATGCGGGGTATTTTGTTCAAAAACCGAACCGAACCGGTTCGTGAGGAACCGGTTCAGGAACCGATCGACGAAACCGGTTTGGAACCGGTTTATAACGTTGGGGCCTAAAAAAACGTTCTGACCGTTGCAATATAGCCGTTGGGCTGTTTTTGACCGTTTTTTTGAACAAAAAATCACCATTTTGCCACCCCCAAGTTAGTATAAATAGGTTTAGATGTTTTGGGTTGATCACAACTCTCAAAAACGCAAAAAAAAAACGAACCCAAAAACCGAAAAAACGCAATAGTATTCGCTCGTTTTTTTTCGCTTTGCTTCTTTGCTCCATTCCATGGCTTCATCAAACCCATCTCAAACCGGTTCCTCAAACCAACCCACCGTTGTTAGTATTCTTGAAACGACACAAAACGCCGAATTATTTGGAGTCGAAACCGGTTTTTTCGACTTGTGTCTTTTGTCGAATGGAGAAAAAAAGGCGCGTTGTAGAAAGTGTGGTATCTTTCTCCAACCAAACGCAAACTCTACCTTGAGAAATCATAAAGCTAAGTATTGCAAGATTGTTAAAGAAAATCCGCTCCAAGGTTCGCAAACGACCATTGATACTCAAGGTGTGATTTTTCTTTACGACTTTAACAAGGTTCAAGACTGAATGGCGAAGTTTGTTACTCAAAAAGCTTTACCTTTCAACCACTTCGACGATCCCGACTTGACAAGCTTGATTCGTGACACGCTCCAACCTCGTTATAAACACGTAAGTCGACATACTCTAAAACGTTATTGTTTGAAATTATGGGAAAGAGCTAAAAAAGATTTAATTGTATTTTTTTCAAACTTACAAACAAGTGTGAACTTAACCACCGATGTTTGGTCGGCTCCTCACGGTTTACCGGAATCGTACCTTTGCGTCACCGCTCATTGGATCGATCCCTCGACGTGGCAAATGATGAAACGTACGATTGCGTTTGATTTATTTGAGTATCCAAACACCGGCGAAAATATATTTTATGTTTTAGACCATGTAATACAAACTTTTCACTTAGAAAACAAAATATTTTCAATGTCGTTCGACAATGCGTCAAACAATACTGTCGCGGTTGAAAAATTAAAGTTAAAATATAATCCGATATGCAATGGTATTTTTTTCCATACACGATGTGTTGCACACATTATTAACTTATGTGTGCAAGATGGGCTCGGAATTCCCATGGTAGAAGATTTCAAAAAAAGTTTTCGATTTATGTTACATGAAGTTTTTAAAACAAGTCGCGAACGATATAGAAAATATAAAAAATATTGTAAAGATACGAACCGTCCCTTCCTCGGTCCTAATTGGGACGTGCCGACTAGGTGGAATTCGACTTTTACAATGTTCGAAAGTGCTTTGAAACAAAAAGAAACTTTAAAACATTTTCATAATAGGCTTGCTAGTCGTGGTCACGTAACGGCATTTCCTAACGAGGGTTGGGATTGTATTGAACAACTTACGGAATTTCTTGAGGTTTTTAAAAACGCTACTACAAAACTATCGGGGGTTAGTAATGAAGCATTGCAAGAATTATATTTAATGGTTCAAACAATATTTGATTTTGAAGACAAAAATGAATTGTTTGAGAAAATGATACCCCCAATGGTTCAAAAATTTCTAAAATATTTTGAAGAAATACCACATGTGTTTATGTGTGCGTTGGCTTTAAACCCGTGCTTAAATGCTACGGGAGTTCATACTATATTCGATGAAACAAATATGGCTTTACGTTTATATCTTTCAAAACCAAATTGGGCAACACACATGAAAGCTACTTTTGATAACGATTTCCAAATATTGTATGATACTTATTTAGAAAAATATGGTCCCAACTTGCAAATGCAAATGGGAATGGGAGGGGAAGGAAGTCGTGCTAGCTCGAGCCGGGGTAACCTTAAAATTAATTTGTTTAATATTGTCAAAGACCAAACGACTAAAAGACAAAGGGGTGAGGCCCCAAATAGCGAGCTTGGTAGGTATAAAGGCTCGAATTTTACGGCGACTTTCACCGCCACCGAATTTGAAAATTTTGATATATTGGCTTGGTGGAAAGGAAAACAAACCGAATTTCCTATCTTTCCGCTATAGCCCGTGATCTACTAAGTGTCCAAGCTTCTACGGTAGCTTCGGAATCGGCTTTTTCTCTTAGTGGCAGGGTGCTATCCATACGAAGAACAAAATTAAATCCCGAATCGTTGGAGATGTGCATATGCTTAAAAGATCACTTGGATGCGGTGGATCGAATACAACATAAAACATCTCTTGAAGACCAAACCGAACTTGAACGAAGAATACATGACGAAGAGGCGGAAGAAGGATCAAGCGAACCCCTATCGGACGAAGAACTCGCATACGATGCTTCGTTGCGCCAAAGTAGTTCGGATGAAGCTTAAAAAAAATTGATTGTAATAATTTGAATTATGTTTTTATGTATTTCATTTTCCTAGTTTCTAATTTCGAAAACCGAAAAAAATAACAAAAGTCGTATTTTTATGTTTTTTTTTTCTTATCGGCCTAATTTTTTTTTAAATGCGCGCGAAAAAACTGATTAAGAACCGAAACCGATACAAACCGAAACCGAAACCGAACCGAAACCGGTCTTACGAATTGACAAAACCGGTCCAAAACCGAACCGGTTTGGAACCGAAACCGGTTCGGCCAGGAACCGGCACTGTAGCGAACCGGTTCGGGACCGGAACCGGTTACGGCAAAAAAACCGGTTTGAACACCTCTAGTATGGACCGAAAGTTACGAGATCAATTTTTTAAGCTAGTGAAGCCGGACTCGATATATACATAAATTTTGTACGAAAATGAAAAAATTACACCATCACCCTTCATATTCTTCTCCCATGCTTTTGCCTTTTAGACCAATTACAAAAACAAAGGTGTTGACTTCTCCCGTTAAACTTCTCCACCAAATAGGCAAATAGTTGCAATTAAAAACCGGCAGAATTGCAGAGCAGTTTTGTCCACTTTAGCTTATTTAAGTTTATGTATATGTTACGCGCCGTTCATTGGATTAGCTTTTTCAATATTCTCACTTTATCTCCAAATAAAAATTCACATGTTACTTTTCTTTTAATACTTATACTATGTACTATTAGACGTCTTTTAGTTACGATTAATTACTAGGCAATGATCTTCACTAAACTATATAGTATATATGGTGTTCATAGTCTATCTCATCTTATACCGTTTATTGTGCAATTTGAGTGCTTTCCACTACTCATCTTTCACTTTGTTTTGCAATTGTAATCTATGTTACTTTATTTCAGGTGCGTTACATGATCAGTTGTCATAAGTGTCAAATAGAAAAAAAAGTTGTAGTACCAATTCATTGCACCGCAAAAGGTTGGAATGCCATCATTAACATGATCAATTCATTATGTTATATTATTTTATAAATTATATATTAAAAAAATCTGATGAATCTAGAGTGAATATATATTATTAATATAAATATATGTTCGGATGAAAGTTCGTTGTCAAGAATATCCTCTTTTGCCCCTTCTGCCCTCCCTATTGGCGTCCGCAGAAGTTAGAGCACATCCGCATGGACAGATTGGCCACACCTCGCTTTCTGAATGTACTATTTGTCTTGACTGCGTCGACAGTTAGTGGAAGTTAAGAAATACGTGGATCTGCGGTGTGTGATTGGCTAGATGTCATTGTCATGTGTACTTCCTGTCGCCTCTATCACAACCATTAGCGAGCTAGGAGACGCCTCGTACAGTAATCAAAGGACTGTGATTGACCGAATGTTGCTATCATCGTACCTCCTGCTCCCTCTGTGGCACACACTTAATGGGAAGGCACCTGGTACAAGGAGCCGCGACTATGGTTGATCATGTTATGTCCTCCTTATGGCAGGTGTATTCTGGGAGTGACTCATAATGCCTAACTGGTTGTTTTATTGTTTTGGATATGGGCTTAACCTGGTCGTGATGGGTCCAGGACCATATCTCTTTAGGGTTGAAACTTCATCTCCGTTTGAAGGGCATGAGTATATGATGCAGATACAGAAGCAATCAAATAGCCCAGATAATTTGATAATTAAAATCAAAAGTTAACGAATTGTATGGTTCCAAGAAACCTCAAAGGCGTTCTTTATAATAATCAAAACTTAAAACTACTTAAATCTTAAACAATAGACCATAGACCCCAATTTATAGAGTAGGACACAAAATTCAACTAGGAAACAAATAAGAGCGCCATTAGCATTGTGATGAGGGTTAGTCCTCGTGATCAAGTGTTGTCGTGTTGACATGAGAGTAAGTCAGGGTTCTTTAGAAAGAATGTGGTATAATGTATACATTCTCGTGGGCAAGTATGTATGTGGGTCAAGGAGCTAGCTTACCTCTCTGACTCGACATTCGTTCCTCTTTTCAATATGTGTATTGCATGTACACATGGTGTCTTGTGACCTAATATTGATATCAAATAATCATTGTTATTAAGTTATACATTCCTCATGGGCAAGTATGTATATTCCGGTTGTATACATGAAACTATGACAAAAATAATCATGACATATATCGTGTTTACTCATTTATGTAAATAAAACAATTAATAATAAGTAATAGACTACTCGAGCCCAAGTTTCAGAAATTACTCATGATTTGAGTATGAATTTCATAGATATCGAAATGAGTCAACCTCAAGCTCTTTTAAGTTAAATTTTTTGATCAACATAAAATTTTTTCACTAAACCAAAGACAAACCAATTACAAGTGATACGTAGGTAAACGGGCCACAAGTTGCGCCGCTACCCCTTTTTGCATTGCAAAACCTACTCTAAGTTAAATGAGTTAGATGTCAGAATACAACTCGAGTTTTATATAACTTGAAAACAGGTTCAGAAATGTGGTTTCTCAAGTCCAAAAACGTGGTTTCGACGAAAATTTTGTAGCACTATACTTTTTATTCTCCAAAGAAAAGCATTTACCTTTTCAATAAATGAGTGATAAAGTGAACTGTTTTTCCAAA
This sequence comes from Ambrosia trifida, assembly GCA_028751855.1. Classification (NCBI taxonomy): domain Eukaryota; kingdom Viridiplantae; phylum Streptophyta; class Magnoliopsida; order Asterales; family Asteraceae; genus Ambrosia; species Ambrosia trifida. Next base: position 90,763,305 of record CM054130.1, on the reverse strand, counting down.
ATATTTATTCTTGGACACCCACCATTAACTTTTTTTCTACCATTCCTTTTCTTCGTCGATGTTTTTTTGTTTTTGTTTTTTAGTAACTCACTAAATTTCAAAGTTCGTCCCTCAACCTTATAATATGCAACTTTCTCTCCTACTTTGTTATGTTTTGCCTCCATTCTGCATGAATAACCCTATCATTAAAAGCCTATCAAACAGCCTCTAACTACATAAACAACCCAACTTCAAACATCCATTTCCATCTATTTGCAATTCATATAATGATTTAGGGCTAAAGCCCAATGGTCAAATGGTATAAAAACCCAACATTTCTTCTCTGGCATTTCCAAAGCATAAAATTAAACAATTTTTCGGTATATTAACTTTTGTTTAAGTGATGTAGAACGAACTCTGCAACTGAAAATCTTCTTAAGTTTCGCATGTGCCATGTGATTTAAGAGGGAAAAATGTTTGTTATGCTTAGACACATAAGAAGATGTACAAGGACACAAATAAATATATTTAGTTGATGAATTGACACAAGGTTTTTCACACATTACTCCATAATTTACATGTCCAAACTCCATACCCTCACACAAGCTGAATCAAAGTTGGTTGAATTCTTGCTTTTAATATTCCTTCTCTATTTATTGTTGAGTGTCCAAGTGTCCTACCATGAGAATCAAAACGTAAAAAAATTGCTCCATAAACTTCTATTGTTGTTCATTTGATATTTTGTTATGATTTCATTATTTTATTACTAAAATGTGTGAGTAATACAAAATGTTCTATGTAATTTTCTCCTTAGACCTTGTTTCTTCTTAATCTCCGACTTAGATCTTCATTAATAACGTAACAATGTGAAACATGACATTGATCACAACATCCGTACGTGTAAGAAATGGTAAATGATTTATTTTATGTTTTTATTGATCAGTGTATAAATTTTTTATCATATAACATAAGAATTGGTTAAGGATTTATTTTGTTATTTCAATCTACTTTTCTCCGTTCTTGTCTTATATCAGTGTTTATAAATTATAATACGACCGTTATGGCATTATAGTCTGTAGAGGATTTATTTTATTATTTCTTTAAGAATACTACAAGTTTAATATCTAGAGTGAGGTAAAAGTGACCATGATACCATTTGTAACATAACCATCATACCAAAGAATATTGTTCTCTTTGACAACAGGAAGCCCACATATATGTTTTTTATTATTTGAGTAGAAACTTCGTAGAAGGTCCCTATCTTATATTTTCACTCATCCAGACACGTTTTTCGTAGAGTTTCTTACATCACACACAACAATAATGCAACCAAAATATAACAGGGGTACGGTCCATGAGACATGGTTTATCTTTTGAATCTAACATCTTTCATTTCATGACCGATTAAGAATTTACCTAAAATGTTACCATAGATGACACCCATTATTTTATAAACCTTATCATACCCTACAATTTATAATCGATGTCATTTTTACTTAACAAGCAGAGGTGCATGATATAGGGGGCAGGGGGGTCGCCCTACCCATCGACATTTTGCTCAAAAGTTCTTATTATATAGTATTTGCATAGATTTTTTTTGTATTTACGGTTTTAACCCCCCGTTTTTTTAAAAAGAAATTAGTTATATAGTATCCGATGACTTCCGACCCCCGGTCCGAATTCTCAAGCTTCGCTACTATAACAAGCGTATCTAAGTTATTGATACAAATAGATAAAGAATTAGGGGTTGTTTGGTAGCCTCTTAATGACCATTCAGAGGCTATCTCTTAATAGTCTATAACATCTGAATGATTAAGAGGTAACCTTAAGTCTGAATGATTAAGAGGCAGCCATTAAGATGTTACCTCTTACCATTCATACTTAAGATTGTATCTTAACTGTTAATGGATTATGAACCATTCAGATGTAGTCTCTTAATGACCATTCAGAGGCTACCAAACATATATTGAAGTATAGAAAGGAGGTGGAGAAGATATATTGCATGGAGAGACAAGGGAGTGCCACGTAATGGTGTGCTTTCTTATAGCGGTGATGTTATATACAAGTATGAATACATGATAAGACTATTCGTTTTCGTGAACGGGCAGGCGTGAGCTTTAGTCTCAAATAACCTGATCATTTGACCCTGTTGTTACTGGGGTGAGTATCAGCGTGACCAAAGCTCACTTTCTTTCATTAACGCACGCGACCACCATCGTATGTGTGAGCATCAGGCTCGCTCGCGGCTCACCATATAGTCTAACAACTTAGTCTTTAATCTTTATGATATACCAGTGGGGTGCCCGCGCGATGCGGCGGGGATGACACTTTGGATTGTCGTATTCGTTTCTAGTCAATTTCTTATTAGTAGCATTATTGTAGTGGATATACGTAAGCGTTACACATTTATCAAGTACTTCAAACACTATTGATACAATAAAGTAAAACAGGAATAAGGAAAAAATAAGTCTTAAAAATAAAATTTGTAAAGTAAAAGATGTGAACTACTTGCAATGAAATCCATACCTTACTTAGAGCAAAAAGCACCTTAATTAGGGCAAAAAGCATAAAGGTAATATATCCCGACCCACTCGTTATTTTGATACTTCGTATTTAGTAGTCTTACATAACAAGCCTATGTACTTGATAAAGAATTATTTAGTAGTCTACGGCTCTAAAAGTTTTTAACACATCGATTTCCAATCATCGGGCTTTGTTTTAAAGCAATATTTGTTTATACATATGTACTACTGTTACGTGGATGTACTTTTGCTATTGCATAACGTACGCCATTGCAAGCGACAACTATTGTTTATATGTGGTGGTAGATATGGATAGCCATTTACGAGACAATACGAGTAGTTGTTTGCGTGAGCTTTAAAATGTCACTTTAATAGTTTTATGCTTTGGCAATTGGCATTTCGCAAAGATACTAAAGACAGAGGTGATAGTTTTATTTAGGCCAGCGACGACATAGTTGATAGTTTATTGGTAGTTTAAAACAAAATAAAAAGTTGGGCGTTTCTTTCGAATTTCATGTTATACTTACTCTTTGGCTTAAAATTTAAAGGGAATCAGAATTAAATAATTTTAACTTTGTCGGGTTGGAAGACAATAATCTCAATTTGAAAATTGAAATCTAACAGGCCTAACTTGTCTTGGTTTTTACATAATCAGACCCGGCTCTAGCCCAATTATATTGAGGCTAGGGCTTTGGGCCCCCAATTATATAGGGCCTCAAATTTTTTCAACTTATATATGATATGGTTGCATCTTGGCTAAGTGATGTTTATCAAGACCACAATCACAGCCCAAACATAAGCCAGTCAAGATCCCTTAATCATCTCCACCTCTTCATTCTATATTTAAGACAATTATTATTATTATTTTTTTTTTTTTGAAAATTGACTTTCATTAAAAACAAACACTACCGACGACTATCCCCAAGACGGAGAAAGACGCCGAAAGCCCAAAAACAAAATACAAAATCACGTTACATCAAAACGGCACCATCTAGTCCAATCCACTACCCCTAACTTAGAACGATATTTATACCAAAGAAAACCAAAAGATTTTATATCCGCAACTATCTCCACTACCTTCGTATCCTTGCCAGAAAAAATCTTCTCATTCCTAGCACGCCAGATCCGCCAACAAGTAATGATCACAATGCCGTGAATAATCGACCTAATATCCCCCGACACACCACTCACCTTATGCAACTCCACCAAATCGTTAACATGAAAAACGAAAGGCGTAGGGATCTTGCACCAAGACGCTATAGCATTCCAAACTGCCGTCGAAGTAATACACCCGGTTAACAAGTGTTCAATCGATTCGTCATTGCTATTACATAACACGCACACATGGTCACCACACTGAATATGGCGTCTAGCCAAAGCTTCCTTGGTTGGTAAACGATCCAGAACCGCCCTCCACATGAATATATTGCATTTTTTTGGAACCCAATCACTCCATTGAAAACAAAAAACTCCAGCACCCTCTTCGGCCCTGACCATCCAGCGCTTAATATTTGAAACACTAAACTCTTTGCTGCTTCCCACCGACCACGACCAGATGTCTTCACTATCAGCCAAGTCAATCCCTTGGAGCAAATTTTCCAGCAACAGCTTCTCACTTAACTCCACTTGAGAATTAGGGACTCTAAGCCAATCCCAACTAATACGGCGAGAAAAACCATGAACCACCAACCGATCCATTAAAAAGATATCTTTATGTTTTTCTAGAGCATATAAAGCTGGAAATTTTTCCAACAATAACTCCGAGCCAAGCCACAAATCCAACCAAAAACGGATATGCCGACCATTCCCAACAGTAGCCCGGATGGCTTTATTAAAACCCACTCCATCAATCTTGAACTTGTTCCAAAACATGACCCAATTCTTCCAAACCCCGGGCACCCCGCTATTAACCGGAGCAAGCCCCCAACTTCTCGATGACCCATGTATAGATAACACAACCCGACGCCACATCGCATGATGCTCATTGAGGAATCTCCCAAGCCACTTAGCAATGAGCGCTTGATTGTTAACTTCTAAAGAAGCGATCCCTAACCCTCCTTCTTTTATAGGTTTTGTGACAACCTCCCATGCAACCCAAGACATCTTTCGAACTTCATCCGAGCCACCCCATAAAAATCTTCGCATCAAAGCTTCCAAGTCATTAATAACCTTCTTTGGAGCCTTAAATAGCGAAAAATAGTAAGTAGGCAGGCTGTCCAACACCGATTTAATAAGTGTTAAACGGCCAGCGATAGATAAAGAATTAACTTTCCATTTAGAAAGTCTCGCCTTAAACTTAGACACGACTGGCTCCCAATTAGCCACCCTATTCATGTTAGCGCCAACCGTAATACCGAGATAAGAAAAAGGGACTCTACCCGCCTTACATCCCATACTAGAAGCTTGGAAATCAATCTCAGTATCTTCTACACCAATACCAAATAAAACTGACTTGTGAAGATTAATCTTTAGCCCCGAACATAAGAAAAAAATGCGAAGAATACGTTTCAAGTTATCAAAATTGAAAGAAGACCATTCTCCCATAATCATGGCGTCATCCGCATAAAGCAAATGGGATAACTTAGGACCATCATTAGGAAGCATAATACCATGAAACGCACCTATGTCACAAGCTTGCTTCATCATACCTGAAAACGCCTCCATCAAAATAATAAAGAGAAAAGGAGAAAGCGGGTCACCTTGACGAATGCCTTTATGGCACCCAAACTCGAAAGTCGGGGATCCATTAACAAGAACTGAAGCTCTAGTCGCCAATAAAATGCCACGAATCCAATCACACCAAGTAGGAGGAAAACCCATCTGGGCAAGAACCGACAATAAGAATTCCCAATTGACGTTATCGTAGGCTTTGTCGAAGTCAATCTTGAACAAGAAAATTCTCCTCTCCCTCTTCTTAGCCCATGTAATAACCTCATTAGCCACTAAGGGGCCATCAAGAATATACCTCCCAGAAAGAAAAGCCGACTGATGCTCTGAGACGACCTTGTTCATAACTCTTTTCAAACGATTCACCAAGACCTTCGACACCGTCTTTAAAATACAACCAATAAGACTTATAGGCCTGAAATCACCCAAAGAAGACGGACTATTTACCTTCGGTATCAAAGTAATAAAGGAAGACCCAACTCCCGGACAAAAACGCTTAGCACTATGAAAATGAGCAAGCACGTCTACGAAATCCGTCTCGAACAGCTCCCAAAAAAAACGAATGAACCTAAAATTAAATCCATCCGGGCCAGGAGCTTTGTCGCTACCACATTCAAAAACGGCCTTCTTGATCTCACTCGTGGAAAAGGCGCAAATTAATGAGTCCGCCTCTACTGAAGATAGGGCCGAGAAACCATAGCCAACCAAACGGGGCCTGTGCCTTATGTTTTCTTTAAACTTACCAGAGAAAAAACGAAACACTTCCTTCTTGATACGAACCGGGTTTGTCTCCCATTCGCCATTAACAACCAACCCCGGGAAATAGTTAGCAGCTTTACGTTTGTTGATAAAGCCATGAAAATAACGCGAGTTTTCATCACCATGAGTGACCCAATTGCACCGCGCCTTTTGCTTTAAATCCCGATATGCAAAATGATCCAACTCGCCTAGCCGTCTTTTTATTTCACCTAGCGCCCAGACCTCTTCTTCTAACAAATCCCGATCCTCCATCGCTTGATCCAACCCTTTCATCTCTTGCTCCAATATAACCCGTTCCTCCTTTTCTTTAGCTTTACAATCAATCGACCACTTCGTAATAGCATCTCGCAGCACCTTGAACTTAGATAGTAATCTAGCGTCCGGGGTCCCCTCAAACGAGCCATCATCAATCGTTTTCTTAACCAACGTGCCAAAATCTTCTCTGCCAATCCAGGAGTTAAAAAACCTGAACGGTTTAGGACCAAAGTTCCTGGCAGCACCGATTTTCAAAACCAACGGACTATGATCGGGTTTATTCCTTTCGAGCGCTAAATATTCTGCACACGGCCACTCCATAAAGAAATCCCAATTAACAAAAATTCTGTCAATGCGGCTCAATTTATTACCTGCAACAAAAGTAAAACGCCTCCCTTGCAAGGAGTACTCGTGAAGATTTGAATCATCAATAAAATCGTTAAACTCGTTAGCTTCGCCCACATTAAACACAGAATTCCGTCTATCCTCGGCACACCGGACCGAGTTAAAATCACCTGCCACAATCCACCGCCCATTACCCTCCCCAATCAAACCGCAAATTTCCCTCCACAGCACCCGTTTAGCGACAAGATTTTGAGGAGAGTAAACATTTAAAACATGAAATAAACTGCTCTTCCCTTTCACCGTCCCCGACACCAACAACCAGTTACTATTCTTTACCACCCTTTCCATAGTAAAAACCCGCGAATCCCAGACCGATAATAGCCCACCCGATCTACCAGAAGACGGAACCCACTCAAAAGAATGGTCGCCATGCCCCCAGAACCGCCCCACGTCCACCGAATCCATAGAAACAAATTGCATCTCTTGCAAAACAGTAAAACTAACCTCATGGTGCACCCGAAGACCACGAAACCAATCAGCTTTGCTCGAATCCCCTAACCCACGAATATTCAGCGACATAATATTCATTGACCACCAACTTGATACCCTTCGGAAATAAGAACGTCTTGAACATCAGAAGCAAAGTCTTGTAAATTTTCAACTCCTAACACCTTGCTAAGTTCTATGGTCTTCTCTGCCTCCACTACAATTGGACTACTTTGTTGCAAAGGTTCATCAATACTGTTCCGAACCGGAGGCAACCCTTCCTCAACTGCACGAGCTCCCTCCGAAGAAGGAGACAGCCCTGTATTAAGATCTGGGGTTACGAACACTATATCATCATCTGGCCCGTTATCCCTAGGCGTCACCACAGGAACATGAAGAATACCGATTAGCCTATCGATGTCGAACATATCATTGTTCTCCCTTGAACGCTTCTTAGGACGCTCGTTAGAACCGCTACCCCCACTCCGATTAGTGCCCAAAGATTTCCGTCTGAACTTCTTACGACCCGTTCCTATCGGCACAGAAACAGTAGAATTATCACGAGCATTATTGTCTGCCAGCCCCTCATTTGGTACGGCCTGAGCATCCGTAAACTCCCTAGGCTCCTCCTCAACATTTGGAACCTCATGAGCACTAACAGATTCCCTAGCAACTTCATTAGTACACTCTTGAAATCCATCGCCCACAGCATTACACTCGGCATCAACATTAGGCGTAACATTGACTTGAGAACATTCACCCTCTTCCATAGAATCAGCATCATCCCTATCATTACTTTCTTCAGACCGATCCTCCTCCGAACTATCAACGTCATCATCCTTCGCTACACATTCCGGCATCCATTCCCCTACATCTTCATCCACCCACACTCTAAACAATCTTCCCCGCCAATTAATATCCACCCGATCGGCAATCCGTTTACATTCTTTAGTTAAAACACCCACTAAAGCATACGCAAAGTTAGAATCATCGCCTGACAACGAAGCCAATTGAACTACCTTCCCATACCTGTTACCAACCAAATCAAACACCCCGTCTAGAGCCAACTGTGGTGGAATCCCATGGATTTGGAGCCAAGCAATCCGGCCCTCCTCCACGCATTCGGTTCCAGACCATGCAACTAGCCCCTCAAACCATTTGGACCAAGTATGTCTCTCCTGCATGAACACTTCCCTATCCCCACTGTCATAAAATACTAGCACCACTGAGAGGCCACCCAAATACTTGATGTCTAAAGCTCTCCATCCACACGTACGAAGAAGCTTCTTCAGAGAAATAAGCGTATGGAAATTCACCGTTTTACCCGTAAGAGCCACCTCCGTCCAATGAGAAAACCGCTCAACCGAATCATCCACCTTAATCACGTCCACTTTATTTCGATTCAACAACGAATCGACGAAGGATCTTCCATTACCGACTGAAGCATTCCCATCGGAGCCGTCAGACATCGGATTGTCACGAAAACTATGTTTTGCATGGCCATTAGGGTTTGCATGGTTATGACCCGGATCCGACGTCGCCTTCCTCTTATCAACAGGATCCGGCCTATCCACTGTTACTCCATCCACGAACCGTGCCGGCGCAATGAATAGCTTATACGACCCAATCCACACATCCGATAACTCGTCGCCCAACCGTTTAACATCTTTTACTTCGGAGAACGATACAAAAGCGAATCTCTTACCCCATTTATCTAGTTTTCGGGCGATGTAAGAACCTTCATACCGAGCAAAGCTACCCAACACCTCTTTTAAATCTAGCGAAGAACACTTCGGGGGGAGGTTTGAAACAAAGAACTTCGAAAGAACCTTTTGATTACCTGAGCCATGACGATCGTTACGTTTCCCTTTACGATTACGTGCTTGTTCCCATTCCTCAGAATCCATGCCGCCGTTTTGGAGCGTCCGAAAGTTTCGGAGCTATTAGGGTTTTATAGAGAAAAAAAATGTATTTAAGACAATTATTGATAGTTATTAGAATCCTTGATTTCCTCTTATTTCCTTGTTGTATTTTCTCTATTTAAAGTGTATGTATCCTTTGTGTAAAGAATCATCTTTTGAAATCAATAATAATATCTTTATCATATGGTATACAGAGCACCATTGCTCCCTTGAGCTATCCTTTTTTTTTTTTCGATCCTCTGTTCATCAACATCCCCTTTTCAACCATAGCCATGTCCACCTCCAAATCCACCATTATCCAACTCTCCACAGCCACAAATTTTCCCATCCGACTAACCGCAAACAACTTCCCTTGCTGGCGCAAGCAAGTCCTTTCTACCCTCACCGGACTAGAACTCGAACAATATGTCGATGGTCTAACCGAACCACCACCGAAAACCATGGAGGGAAAACCCAATCCCGAATATCGTACTTGGTACCGACAGGACCAAGTTCTCCTTGGTGCGCTGCTCGGAAGCTGCTCCGACACCATCCAACCACTCGTCTCCTCTGCCGAGACATCCCACCAGCTTTTCGCCCGCCTTACTGCAAGTTATGCTAGTGTTTCTAGGTCTCGGATCTTATCATTACGCACAAAACTTGCCACTACCAACAAAGGAAGCCGCCCTGTTGCTGATTATCTCCATGAAATGAAAGCTATAGCCGATGAATTGGCTTTGGCGTAGAAACCGATTGATGACGATGACCTCACGGCTCACATACTCGCTCACCTCGGTGATGATTACAAAGAAATTGATGCTGTGTTGAAGACTAGAGATACCACCATTCCTTTCGCAGATCTGTATGAAAAATTGGTAGACCATGAACGAACTTTGCTGGAGATAAGCCGCCACCGCTGATTGCTACTGCAAACCAAACTCAAAGAACAAATAACCCCTCATCTGGTCGGTTCTCATCAAGACCAAATAGCATGACCAGATTTCAGGCCCAAGAAACAATAACAGTGCCTTAACCGGTCAAACTTCGAATTTTCGAACTAACCGTAATAATTTTTTCTGTCAGTTTTGTAATATTCCAGGTCACGAAACAAAGGAGTGTCGGAAGTTTTCACGTTTTCTACAAAACAACAACTTGGCGTTGGCTCAAACATCAACAAACCCGACGGTCAACGTCTCAATGGCAAACTCACCACATCAAGAATCATCCCTAATGTTTGACAGTGGTGCCTCCGATCATGCTACATCCGAACAAGCATTCTTGCACAACCTATCCGAATATGGAGGACCCGATGAAATCGTTCTTGGAAATGGTAATACCCTTTCTATTTCTCACATCGGTCATGCATCGATTCCCGCTCATTCCCGTTCCTTAAAATTATCAAATGTCTTACTTGTTCCACGTTTACGCAATCATTTTATTTCCGTTGCTAAACTTTGCAAAACTAACAAAGTTTCCGTTGAATTTTTTCCTTTTCATTTTTTTTGTTAAGGATCTCCACACGGGGGCGCGACTCATGCGAGGAATGAACGTTAATGACGTCTACTACGCCTCTCCCACTCGTGTGCAACTCAACTCAAGCACCAAGAATTCCGACAATCTTCTTTCATGGCATCATAAACTTGGACACCCATCTATCAAAGTTCTAAAACAATTACTAAATAACTTAGGACTTGATTACAATAATGTCTCCAATAATTTGTTTCATTGTGATGCTTGCTCTATTAATAAAAGTCATAAACTACCTTTTGGTGAACATTCCTTTAAAGTGTCTAAACCGCTTGAACTCATTTACTCCGATGTTTGGGGACCGGTACAATCATCCAATGACGGGTATCAATACTATGTAATCTTTGTCGATTTTTTTTTCCAAATACACATGGTTATACCCTATTAAAAGAAAATCCGACGTCTTGACCTTATTTCCTATTTACAAAACTCTCGTTGAAATTTTTTTCCAAACTCCCATCATTTCCCTTTTTTCAGACAATGGGGGAGAATATATCGGTCTCATTCCTTATCTTCAAAAACAAGGTATCTCTCATTTCACCACTCCTCCTCACACTCCGGAACAAAATGGAGTAGCGGAACGTCGCCATAGACATATTGTGGAAACCGGGTTGTCACTTTTGCACCATGCCAACTTACCACTTACTTTTTGGTCTCATGCCTTTCAAACGGCCGTTCACCTCATTAACCGATTACCAACCAAAATCTTAGACTTCAAGTCACCATTTGAAAAATTATATCAAACCCCACCCAAATACACCAAACTCAAATCATTCGGATGTCTATGCTTTCCATGGCTCCGTCCATATGCTAAATCTAAATTACATCCACGTTCAACAAAGTGCATTTTTCTTGGATACTCATCTTCTAAATCTGCCTTTAAATGTTACGATCCGGTTACTCATCGTCTTTATCATTCACGGCATGTGGAGTTCATCAATCACATTTTCCCATTCACTACAAATGGCTCATTACCTACTCCTTTACCCACACCCAATTGCTTTCTACACATACCCACTACCTCACAACAACATCCATCACCCCACCTTACTCCTACTACTCCAAACCCTTCGGCCCAAACTGAACCATCACCTACGGCCCATCAAACTCCTAGCTCACCAAACTCCTCCTCTCACCCTCCACCACCAACACATGACCAATCGTCTTCCCTTAACCAACAAACCACATCCACTGATCCCATGTCACCCTCCCATACAAACCCGACCACATCCGATTCCGCATCACCCAACATCGAAACCTCAGTCAACTCTTCCACCCATTCTTCTTCTCAACCGGACCATACCGACACCTCATCATCATCTTCTCAAAATTCCTCTCCTACCACCACCGAAACAACAACCTCCACCACTACCTCACCTACATCTGCCACCTCTCGTCCACAACGGTCTCGCAAACCTAACCCAAAATATTATAACCCAAATCTCATCAACACAACTACACTTCATCCATTGCCACCTTCACTTGAACCTACCACCCACACTCAAGCCGCTAAAGACCCTCAATGGCGCAATGCTATGGACTCGGAGTTTAATGCACTCTTTCGAAATCAAACATGGGAATTAGTCCCCCCCACCAATCGCACTCCTATCGGATGCAAATGGGTCTTTCGCATCAAACGGAAACCCGACGGTACCATCGAGAAATTTAAAGCTCGCCTTGTAGCCAAAGGTTTCCACCAACAATATGGGAAAGACTATTTTGACACTTTCAGTCTTGTCACTAAACCCATCACCATTCGTACCATCCTTTCAATTGCTCTCTCACGTAACTGGCCATTACGGCAGCTCGATGTCAACATCGCATTTCTCCATGGCACCCTACATGAGGATGTCTACATGACTCAACCTCCCGGATATGTCAACTCCCAATTTCCTCATCACATTTGCAAGCTCAAAAAATCTCTCTATGGCTTAAAACAAGCTCCTCGAGCTTGGTATAATGAGCTTACTAAGTTTCTTCTAAAATTTGGCTTTCGCAAATCCTTAGCCGATGCTTCACTATTTATTTATCAACACCAAAAGATCATTTGCTATTTCTTGGTCTATGTTGATGACATCGTTCTTACAAGCAACGACACATCTTTTCTTAATACATTTGTCGACGCCTTAAGCAAAACTTTTTCCATTAAAGATCTTGGTATGCTTCATCACTTCCTTGGGGTTGAAGTAATACCCACACCAACTGGCCTCTTTCTATCCCAACATCGCTACATCCAAGATGTCCTACATCAATTTAACATGGACGGTGCAAAAGATGTTTCCACTCCTCTCGGTACCTCAGAGGTGCTTTCGGTCTCTGACACCTCACCCGGAGTTGATGCGACTCCATACCGCAAACTTGTTGGTTCACTTCATTATCTCGCCTTCACCAGTCCAGACATCTCCTTTGCCATAAACAAGCTTTCTCAATTCATGTACAATCCTCGCCAAACACATTGGCAGTCTCTCAAATGGGTCCTTCGTTATCTCAAGGGTACCATTCACCATGGACTGTTCCTTAACCGGAACTCTTCACTTGATCTCTCGGCCTTTTCAGATTCGGATTGGGGTAGTGTACATGATGCTGGTCGCTCTACAACTGCCTACATTATTTATCTTGGGAAAAACATTATATCTTGGAAATCAGCTCGCCAAAAGTCCGTCTCTCGCTCCTCCACGGAAGCCGAATACAAAGCCATCGCTAATGCCTCTGCTGAACTTACATGGACAAAAAATTTGCTACGTGAACTTGGTGTCCCAATTACAAAGACACCATCACTCTTCTGTGACAACTCAGGCGCAACTTACCTCTGTGCTAACCCCATTTATCATTCTCGAATGAAGCACGTCGCTCTGGATTACCACTTTGTTCGCGAGCAGGTTTCATCAGGCAACTTACGGGTTCTTCATATCAGCTCACAAGATCAGCTTGCGGACATGCTCACCAAACCATTATCAAGGGCACCTTTTCTACGAAACCGCTCCCAGATTGGAGTCTCCGATGGATCCTCCATCTTGCAGGGGCGTATCAAGAGCACAATCATAGCCCAAACATAAGCTAGTCAAGATCCCTTAATCATCTCCACCTCTTCATTCTATATTTAAGACAATTATTGATAGTTATTAGAATCCTTGATTTCCTCTTATTTCCTTGTTGTATTTTATCTATTTAAAGTGTATGTATCCTTTGTGTAAAGAATCATCTTTTGAAATCAATAATAATATCTTTATCATAATGGATGGGTATATGCAGGCCCTATGCGAACAGTCAACATAACAGATGGGGTAGAGAAGTAGGGTTTACTCATTTAGGGTAATATTTGTGATTTACAAGATGGGAGAGAAAGAGAAGGAAGCATCTGCACTGAAGGCTTGCTGAGAAGCATCTTTTGTGTTTTGTGTTATTATAGTCTCTGTCTTTTAGTGTAACACCCCAACCGATGGCGGAATCATCGAGGTGCCACGTAGTGACGATTGTTCAAAAGCTCATGGTACTAAAATGTAAATATTATTGAATAATCAAAATTGTCTTACATGGAAATGGAAAATACATTGTCTAAATGAAATGTAAATATTGAAATAACTGAATTAAAATAAAGCACTAAATGTTCCTTGCTAAAGCACTAGATCAAACTGCACCTGAAACATGTACAAATAGATTTGGTCAACATATGAAATGTTGGTGAGCATTCCTAGATTTAATATATATAGTAGGTTAAAAAGTTATACAATTCAAGTGCAAGCTACAGTGCAAATATGTAAACCATGTATCAAACAAATGAGCGAAATCAACCCTGTGACTGTATAATGTACTGTATGAACTGTAGTGTACTTATCCAACAAATGGATAATAACTTAACAATGGCCACGGATTCTCCGATGAAAAAGGGGGAGAATCAACCTAGGCGGGTTGTCAATCCAAATAGCGCTATCCAATGTTAAGGTCGGCTTGTACCATGTTAATGATTTCACTAAGTACAAATGTAATCCACATGTAATGTCTAAGCATAAAGCACGTTGTAAGCAATGCACATAGTACTAGAATTGTATTGTAAAAATGTAAACTTGTATTTGAAATTGTAATAGTGTACATGTAACACCCCAAAAATGTATAAATGCAAAAAGGGGTAGGAATACTCACTGTTCACGTAGTAACTTGAAATTGGACTGGACAACGGAATACGAATTTGAGATTACTCCCAAATGATTAACCTAAAGTAATTGATAATGTATGAGTGAAATAACTCTAGGATACATGTATTTCTAGGGCTTCGAATTGGGGATAACGTTTATTTGTTTAATAAACAAATTGTCTATTAATTATGAGAAATTTAATAAATAATTAAATAAAAAGTCTCTTAATAAAATTTGAATTTAGAATGTACACAATAAAGTGTTTGAAGTATAGAAATAATTTTTATAAAATTATTTCATTTAAAATAGATTTTTAAATCTATTTATTTATAAATAGCCAACATTTAACTTTAATATTCAAAAATACTAAAATTAAAGATTTCTTATTTTAAAAATCATATTTCTGCTCCAAATAATTAAAAATAATTTGTATAAAATTTTGGTGCAAAACTGATGAAAATTGGATTTATTATGATTTAATTATGATTAAATCTAACAAAAATTGATTAAAAATATAAAATAAATGATTTTACTGAATTAAAATTTATTCCAGTAAAGTTTATCTTTATAAAAAGTCAGGATAATTTTTGGAGAATTTAATAAAGTTGTTTTGATATATAAATGGATTTTTATAAATCTAATAGTATAAAAATGATTTAATTATTATAAATATTAAATAAATGAATTTCTGAAAAATAAAAATTATAAATGAAACTTTTATATCAGATTAAACAAATGTAATTTTTTTAGAATTTATAAAATAGTTTTGATATTTTAAAATGAATTTAAAAGATTAAAAGGATTTAATATATATATATATAATTGTTTGTTTTAAAAAAAAAAGAAAAGAAAGAAAGGAACAAAACCGGTCAGAGCCGGGACTCGAACCCGGGTGACCACTGGAATGGACCATGGTCACAACCACTTGGCCTAGGCCGGTGGTTGTGATGTTTCTGATTTAAAATTAGTTAAATACACAATGTGAAATCAAGATTATCCCCAATTCATATACACGAGCCCTAGAATTTACAATTGAACAAATCAGCCAACATTAGCCCGATTAATGTTGGGGCTTTTGTTGGTTGATTGCCGATGAATGAAACCCACAAAAAAAATTAGACTCACAGTGAAGAATTGATGATAATCGTCGGGTCAAAGCAAAAGTCAAACGACGAACACAATAATCAAATTCAGAGTTTATCAGAGAGGATTTGAGGTTGAGAGAGAGTTGTGAGCGAGTGATCAAGGTTCGTAGAAGGCCAATTTATATAGGGGATCAATGGTTGGGTTAATTGGAAGGTTTGACAAATCCTTAAAGTTTATACGCGTAATCAAATAAATTGGTCAATGATTGATGTTAATTGACGTGTATACAGGTCATACAAGGCCGGTAATCACGTATGCTTACCCTATTTTGTGTGGGTGATAGTTAAAAGGATTGAAAGAAAAGAAAAAGAAAAAAAAATAAAATATTCTGATGCTGCTGCTGTTCGCGTTTCACAGGGAAGGAAGAAGGAAAGAATTGAAATAGGCCTTAAATATAATTAATGTTGGGTAGAAATCAAAAAGGATGTGTGGAGCAGGTGGTGGACGTGTGAGTGTGTGTGTGGAAGGTGCCCGGTTCGAAACCCGGGGTAGGCACCTTTTTTTGATTTAAACCGGAAAAAAAAAGGGGAAGGGGCTGGGCCATGTCTGATGGGCCTGGTGTCTTGGGCTTCTTGATGGGTTGGGTAACACAATAAAAGTAGTTGGGTTAGTGGTTGGGTATGGTTTGGTTTAGAGATGGTAGAAATTTGTATATATAAAATCTGATTTTTTTTTTAAATAAATAAGATTATTATTATTATTATTATTATTATTATTATTATTATATAAAAGAATAAAAAGTGACGGATGTCACAGCATCCCCTACTTTTAGAAACTTCGTCCCGAAGTTATTTAAAAACATAGGGTTATGGATGCTTGGGTAAAAATTAAGATAACTGTGGTTTAGAAAATTCAAATGATTTGGATATGAGGTTTGATAGGTGTGAGTTAAGGGTTTGGATTAGGTCCGTCTCGAGTAATAAGGAAGATAAAGATCTAGTAATTCACCAAGTTTCAAGTTTTAGGAATCCTATGATATATGTACGAGTTAATTGACTATAAATGAACTACCAAGCAACTAGAGTTTGTTCCTGGTCCGACTTCCAGTCTCACTTTCAATGCATCATTAGTGTTTGTATACAGGGTGTACCGCAGCTAACCCACCACACCTTTGATACCTCGAAAACGTACTGGATGCCTACCAAAAACTCTAATAGAATTTCACACTACCCTAATGTACCTGTAAATTCATGATTACGTTCCGGACCGGAATCATCAATTTACCTTACATTAAAGTTTTGCGTCCTTCTATGACCCCACCGATTGTTGAGCAGGTTCGATAGCCTCCACCAGCCGTGGAGTGGGTTGTAGGGCCCCCTTCCGACTGTTTGAAAAGGCATAGTGACCCCTACCAATCGTTGAGTATGTTCGATAGCCTCTACCAGTCGTGGAGCAGATTGTAGGGCCTCTCCCGACTGTTGAAAAAGGCATGATGACTTCTATTAAGTGCAGCAATTATTATTCACATAGATTGCAAATTGATAGCATGTTTATGCAAACAAGTTTGTAAGTACTACAACCATTAAGTGTAAGTGTTATCATGAATAATTAAATGTTCAATGGATAGTCAAACTAAGGGAAAAAAAATCAAGTTTCATGTAATAACCAATGATGTTTTGAGAAAAATTCTACAAGTGTTTCAAATAAATGTAAGGTAGAGTCTTGTATGATAAACGTAATCAATATGATAAATTCCCAAATCCGTGTTCGTACACAATAGTATGCAAGGAAAATTTCTAGATGTTATATGCTAATGAGTGCGACAAATTTGGGTATAAAATGATAATAGGATCAAGAGAATGAAAACACATGTATTGGATTCTCAAATCATGGGAAGGTTTCATCCATGGCTTAGCCAGTGGAATTAACGTCATCCTGATCGTCTGCTTCGTTGATATTGATATTGAAAGCTCGTCCATGTGCCACCAGGTTTACATTGTTCAATTTGGGACATTGGGGTAGCAAGTGGTTAGGGTCTCTACAATGATAACATGCCCGACCATTAGTAATCTGTAGTGGGTTCTGAGCAGCTGTTTGATGATTACCCTGTGTCCCAACCATTACTCGACAAGTAGTGACAAAGTGTCCAAACCTTCCACATCTAGTGCATTGACGACATGGAAGATTTGTAGGGTGATGATACTTGCAAGTGTTGCATTGAGGGTGGATTCCCGTGTAGGCTTTCTTGATAGGAGGTTGAGTCACAGGATCCACAACAGCATGATTCTGATTATCGCCCATTCGTTTCCTAGAGTTCAGAGTAGTAGTAGTGGCGGCCTTCGCTAAAACAGTCCTAGGTTGTTCAACAACATTGGTGGTTTTCTCATTAGGTGTCTTGGTGCCCTTCCTAACTAAGTTTCCTTTCCTTACGTGTTTGTCTGTTAATGTGGCTGCAAGTTGGATGGCTTCTTCTACCGTAGTGGCTTTGCCTCCAGTGACAACGTCTTGAATCAGGTCAGGTAATCCCTCGATATATTTTTCGATTGCTCGAGAGACTGGGGTGACCATGTGTGGAACCAGTATGCTAAGTTCGTGATATCGAGTATTATACGCTAGATTCTCACCACTGTCTTGTTTCAACCCATAGAACTCTTCCTCTAGTTTCCTGATTTCGTTCCTAGGGCAGAATTTGGCGATCATGAGTTCCTTAACTTCAGCCCAGGATAATGATAAAGCAACATCCGTTCCTCGATTGCGTTTTTCACCATTCCACCAGGTTAGCGCCCCCTTTTGAAGGACACTAGTAGCATAGCGAACGCGGAGTTCATCAGGACATTCACTGTTCACAAAGGTACTCTCCATGCTTTCAAACCATTGGAGGAGGCCAGTAGCACCCTCCTCACCAGTGAATTTTGTGGGGTTGCAGGAGTTAAAGTGTTTGAAAGTGCACCGAAATTGAGTCGTACTCCCTGTGTTGGCACTGTTACTATTCTGGGTTATCTCACTAACAAGGTTTGGGATCACTGCAGCAATTTGTTCGGCGACTAAAGATGCGAGGCGACGATCAGAACGTCGTCCAGAAGCACGAACAGGGCGTTGGCTGGCATCACGGAGCATACGGCGAGCAGACATCTATGAGGTAGTCAATGAATAATCATGAGATTAGAAAATGTGAGTGTATAACTGTACAAATGATTATGAAAGTATGAACTTGTAAGCAATATATGAAAATCATGATATATAGGATATTGTATATGAAACGAGAGAGTATTATTGTAAAACTTGCATAAGATGCTTGGAGTGCCCTTGTCTAGCTGTAAAGCTCAACAAGAACGTTGACTTTTCAAAGGAATTGAACTCAATGGTGATCAAAGAAGACATGCTTTAGCCTATAAGTGGACACTCACTCCAGGAATCCCCAGGTAAGCATAACAGGTCCGTAAATGGATTTATGCGCTATGCTTGCCTATGCCAGAAAACCCAGTGTACAGGCGTCCACCCTTCCAGATTGCACGTATCCTTATCACACTCTTTAAAGTTCAACAACCTTGAAGGAGCAAAATAAGAGTAGGTATTATGCCTAAGAGTGTCTTCATGAAAGGTACTGTCCCTGTTCCATGATGATGTAGACTTTCCACTCCCTGTAGGACACCATCTCTATGCATCATGATGAAGGATGAAAAGAATGGAGAGAGGGAAAAAGGGAAAGATAGAAGAAGGAAAGTAGAGGGAAATGAGGGTAAGGCAATTCAGAAAATATTATGCATGAAAGTTAAAGTTCGGTTATAGTCTAGGCCTTTTTCATCTAGTAACCTAGTTCCCTATAACCATGGCTCTGATACCAATCTGTAACACCCCAACCGATGGCGGAATCATCGAGGTGCCACGTAGTGACGATTGTTCAAAAGCTCATGGTACTAAAATGTAAATATTATTGAATAATCAAAATTGTCTTACATGGAAATGGAAAATACATTGTCTAAATGAAATGTAAATATTGAAATAACTGAATTAAAATAAAGCACTAAATGTTCCTTGCTAAAGCACTAGATCAAACTGCACCTGAAACATGTACAAATAGATTTGGTCAACATATGAAATGTTGGTGAGCATTCCTAGATTTAATATATATAGTAGGTTAAAAAGTTATACAATTCAAGTGCAAGCTACAGTGCAAATATGTAAACCATGTATCAAACAAATGAGCGAAATCAACCCTGTGACTGTATAATGTACTGTATGAACTGTAGTGTACTTATCCAACAAATGGATAATAACTTAACAATGGCCACGGATTCTC
The DNA here is from genome assembly GCA_028751855.1 of Ambrosia trifida. NCBI lineage: Eukaryota > Viridiplantae > Streptophyta > Magnoliopsida > Asterales > Asteraceae > Ambrosia > Ambrosia trifida. The sequence goes on along the minus strand of CM054130.1, from coordinate 90,743,345 downwards.
CGATGAAAAAGGGGGAGAATCAACCTAGGCGGGTTGTCAATCCAAATAGCGCTATCCAATGTTAAGGTCGGCTTGTACCATGTTAATGATTTCACTAAGTACAAATGTAATCCACATGTAATGTCTAAGCATAAAGCACGTTGTAAGCAATGCACATAGTACTAGAATTGTATTGTAAAAATGTAAACTTGTATTTGAAATTGTAATAGTGTACATGTAACACCCCAAAAATGTATAAATGCAAAAAGGGGTAGGAATACTCACTGTTCACGTAGTAACTTGAAATTGGACTGGACAACGGAATACGAATTTGAGATTACTCCCAAATGATTAACCTAAAGTAATTGATAATGTATGAGTGAAATAACTCTAGGATACATGTATTTCTAGGGCTTCGAATTGGGGATAACTTTTATTTGTTTAATAAACAAATTGTCTATTAATTATGAGAAATTTAATAAATAATTAAATAAAAAGTCTCTTAATAAAATTTGAATTTATAATGTACACAATAAAGTGTTTGAAGTATAGAAATAATTTTTATAAAATTATTTCATTTAAAATAGATTTTTAAATCTATTTATTTATAAATAGCCAACATTTAACTTTAATATTCAAAAATACTAAAATTAAAGATTTCTTATTTTAAAAATCATATTTCTGCTCCAAATAATTAAAAATAATTTGTATAAAATTTTGGTGCAAAAATGATGAAAATTGGATTTATTATGATTTAATTATGATTAAATCTAACAAAAATTGATTAAAAATATAAAATAAATGATTTTACTGAATTAAAATTTATTCCAGTAAAGTTTATCTTTATAAAAAGTCAGGATAATTTTTGGAGAATTTAATAAAGTTGTTTTGATATATAAATGGATTTTTATAAATCTAATAGTATAAAAATGATTTAATTATTATAAATATTAAATAAATGAATTTCTGAAAAATAAAAATTATAAATGAAACTTTTATATCAGATTAAACAAATGTAATTTTTTTAGAATTTATAAAATAGTTTTGATATTTTAAAATGAATTTAAAAGATTAAAAGGATTTAATATATATATATATAATTGTTTGTTTTAAAAAAAAAAAGAAAAGAAAGAAAGGAACAAAACCGGTCAGAGCCGGGACTCGAACCCGGGTGACCACTGGAATGGACCATGGTCACAACCACTTGGCCTAGGCCGGTGGTTGTGATGTTTCTGATTTAAAATTAGTTAAATACACAATGTGAAATCAAGATTATCCCCAATTCATATACACGAGCCCTAGAATTTACAATTGAACAAATCAGCCAACATTAGCCCGATTAATGTTGGGGCTTTTGTTGGTTGATTGCCGATGAATGAAACCCACAAAAAAAATTAGACTCACAGTGAAGAATTGATGATAATCGTCGGGTCAAAGCAAAAGTCAAACGACGAACACAATAATCAAATTCAGAGTTTATCAGAGAGGATTTGAGGTTGAGAGAGAGTTGTGAGCGAGTGATCAAGGTTCGTAGAAGGCCAATTTATATAGGGGATCAATGGTTGGGTTAATTGGAAGGTTTGACAAATCCTTAAAGTTTATACGCGTAATCAAATAAATTGGTCAATGATTGATGTTAATTGACGTGTATACATGTCATACAAGGCCGGTAATCACGTATGCTTACCCTATTTTGTGTGGGTGATAGTTAAAAGGATTGAAAGAAAAGAAAAAGAAAAAAAAATAAAATATTCTGATGCTGCTGCTGTTCGCGTTTCACAGGGAAGGAAGAAGGAAAGAATTGAAATAGGCCTTAAATATAATTAATGTTGGGTAGAAATCAAAAAGGATGTGTGGAGCAGGTGGTGGACGTGTGAGTGTGTGTGTGGAAGGTGCCCGGTTCGAAACCCGGGGTAGGCACCTTTTTTTGATTTAAACCGGAAAAAAAAGGGGAAGGGGCTGGGCCATGTCTGATGGGCCTGGTGTCTTGGGCTTCTTGATGGGTTGGGTAACACAATAAAAGTAGTTGGGTTAGTGGTTGGGTATGGTTTGGTTTAGAGATGGTAGAAATTTGTATATATAAAATCTGATTTTTTTTTTTTAAATAAATAAGATTATTATTATTATTATTATTATTATTATTATTATTATTATATATAAAGAATAAAAAGTGACGGATGTCACATTTAGTGATGTATATCTCCAACAGGTGGGAGTATTATTGAATCATTTGTTTTCTACTTTAGTTAGTGTTTTACATGTTTTTGGTTAGACTTTTCTGAATTATTAAGTTTTTTTTTATTTTTTTTTGAACAGCAGCAAATCTATAACTATATATAGAAGCAACCAGCCAGGAGCTGGGGATTACAGCAAAACCAAGCACTATAGCAGCCCCAAAACAAAAAACACATCAGGAACATGTACTAATGACCCATGAATCCCAGCTCGGACACAAACGGAAACTAAAAGTAGAAAAATGCAGCCAACAACAACGGCCAGGACTACAACAACTCTGTAACATCTAACGAAGACCATTTATCCCACGCAGGGGAGATCTGTTTTGCGCGCTGACTAACCCAGACGAACGCATCCTCCTTTATCAGCTCCACTATCTTCGGGACTGGTATAAACTTATCCTCAAAAACCTTAGTGTTTCTGGCTTTCCACAGTCTCCATACCGTTGCCAAGGCCACCGTATGGACGATCTTTTTCCACTTCTTTGAGCCCGGAGTGTCCATCAACACCTTGATGATGTCATTCAGGTAGTCCAAGTTGTCAGACAAAAATGTTCCACCACACGCATCTGGCCAGCAGACACGCAGCAAGCATATGGTCGACGTCCTCATCCCCATATCCACAGCGGTCGCATATGATAGAAGTGACATTCACACCTCGACAAACTAATTGTGACTTAGCAGCCACCTTCCCCATGCTGGCCCTCCACAGAAAATAGTTTACCTTTAAAGGGGCCCAAATATTCCACATGAATTTTTGGACAGCCACCTCGCCCGCTTGTATCATCTGCAGCTCAAGGCGAATGCTCTTAACTGAGAAACAGAGACCGAAATCATTAGCCCAAGTCCAGACATCTCTGTTTCTGTCAAGTTTAATTTTTATGTACTTTGCTTTTAGGCTGTCTTTTAGTGAATTTTAATGTCTTACGGTTACACCTAGGTGATTGTTTTATAGTTTGGATTGACGATCAAAAGATCTGTCTTACAATATATATCTCTAAATTACTAATGAAATTGATTTTTTAGTTTTAATTTGAGCAGTATCCATATACATTATGATTTAGTTTGTAGTATGTGTTTTGCAGTAGTTAGTGTTTTGCAGTCTTCACATGCTTTTTTAGCTGCAAATACATTATGATTTAGTTTGACTCGTTAGACATTAATGTTTTGCAACACTAACTATAAGTAAGAACTAAAAACATTTCATGCTTTTGGGTAAAAGGGGCCTCAAATTCTCATCTCGCTTTAGGCCCCGTAAAGCGTTGAGCCGGCCTTGTACATAATCACATTAAGTAGAAAACTACGAAATTACATAATAAACTTGTACATAGTGCCTTATTAATTAAACTAGTAGGAATGCTCGCGAGTTGTTGCGGGCTTCGTTTTTTTGCATATAGAGTTTTACGTTAATCGTATTAGTTGTCTTAGCAAATTAATAATAAAAATAAATTACATGAAACACGCCACGCAACGTGCGCCCAAAAAAAAAGTACTCGGGGCAAAAAAAAAAAAGAAGAAGAAGAAGAAATTAAAACACATGAAAAATACAACCATACCAAAAAAAGTACACGCCTGTGTCCTGATCTCAAGCATTCTACTACATCAACGTAAAATATAAGACTTTTGGATAATCTATCAAACAACATAAACCAATTAATAAATTGGTTTCAAAGTTATAAACTTGTAGTGCCTTATGAATTAAATAAATGAGGAAGTTAAACTAACTTAACTTCAATTTATTAATCTTAAAGTAGCATGCATAAATATTTATATCTATATCTATACTATCTATCTATATCTATATCTATATCTATACTATATTATAAAACATTTCTCAAGGACTTCTTAGAAAATAAGAGGTATAAGTATATATGCTTATCATACAATACATAATGCACATCTTAACTATTTTTTAGGGGCAAATTTGTCTTTTAAACTTGTCTTTAATTACACCACATTATAGTTAATGAACCATATTAATATCAAAGACTTTACATTAGTCTTGTGTAAATAATCTATTAGTAATATTAAATGGTTGTACATGATAATATTACTAGTGGGAATGCTCGCGCGTTGCGGCGGGTTCGTCTGTTTTGTAACCTCGTACTTGTTGTTGGGGAACCAAATTGAGATGAAATATGTTTATATAAAGTAAAGCATTTTATGATGGATTTAATGAAAAAGGAAAAAAAAAAAGATATTCGACTGGTCGAATAAAATATAATAAAAAAATAAAAAAAAATATAATTGAACATAAAACAAACAGATGACGGATGTTGAATTAAAAATAACAAAGAACTCCTCTAGATATGTTAGTTAAAAAACTCATAATATGTTTCTTTTGGATGTATTGGGAAGCTATCCATGGTTTGGCTCATCAAAACGAAATTTGTGATAACTGATATGTCCCCACATAAGATTTCACATACCATTGTCTAGATCCATCATGGAAGGTTTTAGCTTGTACCTTGGCTGCCATTCCTGCACGTGAATTTTAACATCTTACTGCAACACAAATTATACCTTATGAAGTATCAATCTTATAAAACTATTGGTGCTTTATCATGACTTTTGTACCCTCATTAAGCCCATTCAATTGGTGACTGGTCCCAGAATCCTGCCATTGTGGTTCTCAAAATGTGTAAAGATTATCACCTCTTAAGAACAATGATGGTTCCGTGCTGGTAGCTTGACCTAAAAGCTCTTTCCCAGCTCAATGATTGGATACTTCTGTTTGCAATACACAAAATCAACGTCAATTGTGAATGTCTATGTTTGGATCATGTTTTATCATAAACATGCCAAATAAAAAAAATAGCTATAAACTGTTTTAAGTTTAAAAAACTTCTTAAATTGTTAATTCAAATATTTAGATTTTTATCGGAAGATACACTTTTTGTAATCGTATTCAATGCATTGTTTATGTAAAAAAAAAGTGAACAAAAGTGGTATGGGTCAACCAATCTGATTCATTTAGTTAAGTATAAATTTCTTCTTTTTCTACCACTTCTCTAATTTTCTTCAAATCTAAACCATCATCCATCAATTGTTCAACGACACATTCTTGATCATCAAAATTCAAAACCATCTTCCCTTTTATCATCATGTGATTCATGAACAGACCTACATGTAACCCAACTTTATCAAAACAAAAGAAATAAAAATCACAAATCAGTTACTGCAGTGAATATTTTAAAACTGTAAATCATACGCTTCAAACTCAAGAACCGGACACTCATTCGACACCAACCCGCCATCCAAACTCATATTAGGCTTATCAGCTTCACAATCTTCCAACAAAACCTCCGAAAAACTTTTTGAGTTTTTACTAAACTCCTCAAAGGTTGGAAACTTGAAAGTAAATGAAACTCATGCCCTTCATTTAATCATTTTGATCTTCTTCTTCCTTTTCTTTTTCATCAATCCTCTCATCTTCTTCCCTTAAAACCTCCAAAACTTCTTTTTCTTCCATAGCTTCTGTAACCGGAACCCGCGAATCATTCGATATCCCCTCCAAAGAACCACTCTTTGTTGTAAACCTAAATAACAAAACACTCAAAACAAACTTAATTAGATCATATAAATATATAACACAAAATTAAAACGAACACTTTCTTGTAAACCTAAGTAACAAATCACTCAAAAAACACTTAATTACATTATATAAATATACATATAACAAAAAAAATGAATAATAGTTAGTTGCATCATATAAATATATATAACAAGAAATTAAAAAATAAATAAAGTAAACATACCTTATGAAATACTGAAGCAACTGAAGCAAACATGTGGACACAAAAGACCAAAATCCCAACACAAAAAGAACCAATTTTGGATACAAAAGCTCAAGAACCGAATCCATAGTACAAAAACTGAAAAGGGTATCCAAATTAAAAAAAAAAAAAAAAGTGACCCATTTAATGAAATTCAATGAATTCAAACTCAAGCAAGAAAACAGAGGAAACAGAGACATATATATATATATGAGCAACAACAACAAAAGGAGGGTATAATAATATTCATAACAATCTTGAAAATTTACATACTATTATTCTATAAATTGACAGATCACCGTTAAAGATGATGAAATACAAGAAAAATGAAAGATTTAAAAAAAATTGTGATGGATTGAAATCTGAACTAATATGAATTGGGATGGATTCGGGTCTTCCATTGAAACCATTGATGGTGAATTAATTGTCATAATAATCAACTTATTGATGTAACAGATGATATGATTAGAGAAGATGAATGGATGGAGGGCAGTAAGGGAATGGGAGGGTAGAATTGTAAATTTGTTTAGGATGAGGATAGTGAAATGTCTATATTACCCTTCAAAGTGTCTTAATTGTCACCAACATCCCTATAATACCCTTATGAAATAAGCTTTATTCTCTTATACTTGTTGGTTTAAAAAATGTACCCATGTCAAAATTCCAATATGGGACATCACTCCTCCTTTATAATGTACTAGTGGGGTGCCCGCGCGATGCGGCGGGAACACAACACTTAAAGGTTGAGTCGAGCTAAGGCTAGCTCGAGCTTGACTTGCACTTCCTACCGAGTTAGCTTGGGTTGACTCTAATTTAAAATCAAGCTGAAATCTTAAACTTGAGCTCGGCTTGATCTAAAATCGAGTTGGCTTGCTTAACTTGATTTGGTTAGACATTGCAACTAATTTATCATGAGGGTCAAACATATAAGTTATTCTTGCCAAAAGGCTAAAATTAAATTTTCGCTTAATTAGCCAAAGGACCATGTATGTATATTACAAAATTTATTAACTCTTGTACGGCTTATGCCAACGGACTCTTTCATAGGAAACCGATACCCACCTTTTAATCTCTATTAATGTTTTGTTTCAAACATAAGTTAATAATTATGTCAAAAACAAATAATGAACTTCGATGTCTGCATTTTTGTTTAACGAAGAAGAAGTTGAGCCAATTTGGTTGAATGCCTGTTTATGTTTACCTGAGATCCAGGTCGATGTTTGAATTGTCCCACCCATGTCGTATGTTGACCCAATGTGGGCTGGGTTACCTCTTAGGCCATCACCTACTATGCAACCACTACATATGCTTATCATAATATATCAAACCAAGTATTTTAGTTTTTGAGTTGTAAAAAATGGATGAAGATTATCAAACAGTTATAAGCTGTAAGAGTTAACAATTTATGAACAAATGTACAGTAATTAGAGGTTATAGTTGCTTTAAACTACGTTAATAAGATATATCTACTATCTACTATAATATATAAATAAAACCATTTGTGGGACACTTGGCATGTTCTGAGGGCTTCTTATGGTTTTTTCCCGCTCATTTGTTCCTTCCCTTATACGCTCCTTTTTGTTCTTTCCTGATTTTCACAAACCCTAACAGAAAAACAATCCTTTTTACAATCTATACTCTAAATTCACTCTTTTCATTAGTTTCTCACAAACCCTAACAAACAAATCCATCGTCTCTCACAATCTACGCTGCCAAGTTCAAGATTTGGACAGGTAATCTTGCTTTGCCCATGGATTTTAACAGTTTGATGTGTTTGAATTATCCAACGATTAGAACAGATTCATGATGTATCGGCCATGTTTTCTATTTTTCATCATTAAAGTTTCTTTTGATGTTAACTTTAATACGCCCACTCTATCACGCTTGGTGAAACCTCATCTTCGATTCAACCGTCTATGTTTCTATCTCAAATTTATGGTATTTTACATTTTGATTTTTTCTTTCAGGTTTAATTTTCTCGCTCATTCCCTCATTCACATTGAAGCCCTAAAAAAGAATGCCACACATCCTCATTGACAAGTCCCAAGCAATTCATCTTCTTTTAATCCCAAGGTTTTCAATTTGTTATCTAAAAGGTGAGTTTAGGTTATAACTACCTTGCTTTCATTGTGTGATTATTTTCACGATTTAAGTTACGAATGATTTTACTTTTGGCATTAGGGTTTCATGAGTGATTCTTCAGGAGCATGGATCCTCAAAACCAAGAAAGGGATGAACAAAATCATTTGATTGTTCAACTATTTTGATTAATACCTTTGTAATCCATAACCAATGTTTCGGTATTTAACAATTGTTTTCTTTTCAGTATAGTCCTAAATTTGATTTCAAGATTGATTTTTTAAATCTCTAAACTTAATTTGATGTATTCAGGTTGGAAGCGCCTACTGGGAACTTTACTGCATCGAGCATAACATTCAGGTTTACTTATTCTATTTTGCTCTCTAAATGTACTTCTCTGTTTTACACATGAAGATGTCTAACACTCTAACTGTTGTTGATTAACATCTTTAGTTATTCTTCACTACAAATTTGAATGTTTTGTTTATAGATATGTTGGAGTTGCACATATCGTGTTTTGTTCTTTAAAAAAAAACTTAATGTCGTAAGTATATTGTGTTTCGGTTTTGTATGCCTTCATATAACAAACATGTCGAGTCGATCCTAAGTTCATTTAGCTGAGGTTGCAATTGCTTTTGCAGAGGAGAAAGACTCCTGAGGTAATTGGTCATGCTCATTTTTTAATTTATATGAACTGGAAAAAACCTCTTAAACTGTTCTTTTATTGAATTAATAATCTTTTGTTAAACCTTGTGATAGGGGCTGCATATGAGGTGGTGATGGTAGTGGTTTCCGACTGTATTGGTGGTGGTTGACTGGTTGCAGGTTGATTGTGGTAGTTGCAGGTTGCGGTGGGGGCTGCATTTGAGGCGGTGATAGTGGGGGTTGCCGACCGTATTGGTGATGGTTGCAGGTTGTGATGGTGGTGGGGGTGGTGGTTGCAGGTTGTGATGGAAGTAGGTAGTACATGGTGATGGTGGTGGTTGAATGTACTATCCAAAATCATGTCCTGTATCCAATATATAAGTATGTTATGTTGGTCTCTTTATATATCTAACCTTTTTTTAGTAGGCACTGGAATACATGAGATTTTGGAAGTGTGTACTAACAGTGAGGGATGAAACTAAAGAAGTATAGTTTTGTTCAATTGCTTATTACATAGAATAAGAAATCAAGCATAACAAAGAATATAAAGAGAGTTATTATAGTTTGATTAGGTTTAGTACCTTCACAATAACATTAGAAAGCTTTCTTACATCAGAGGCCAAAATGAAAAAAAAGCCAATATATAGCCATTACAAGGAGTATTAACAGTAAATAATTTTATTTCTTCTATTACATCCAAATATTACCATGCATGTCAATATTTACTAAAACCATAATATTGATGCGGAAAGTGGCTCATGTATTATATTTAGACAAAATTGTTCTTATTAGAAATAATAAGTTTGTTTAATATATTAGTTGTTTATGACACCAAGAAAAGTAGGTAACGGGTTAAGCCACCTATGACCCGTTTGTAAAGTTGCCATTTTGCATGAACTATTTTGACCCGTCATTGAACCCGTCCACTTTGCCTCTTCTATTAACAAAATGATTCTTAGTGATGTTATATTGTATGTTCATGCTCTTTTGGTTTTGAATCTTAGTACTCACATAACATGAACCTATTCCTGCAACATCTCGACAAATCGACTATGTAACCATAGTATTTTATCAAAAGATGTTTAGGTGCATCCAAAGAGGTCAGACATTATACAAAAAATGCCGAAGTGGAAAATGGAAAGTACCCAAAGATATTTGTCACCGCCGGTAAGTTTCACATCATTCATCTTTTATTTGGTTTTGATAGGTTGTCATGAGTTTCTTTGGCTGTGGGTTTTGTTTTTACAGTCAACTTTGTTTATACAATTTTCAGAAGGTCAAACATGGATATAAATATGTACATTGATATCCAAGCAACACCACGAGGGGCCAACTTGATGTTGTGTTAATTGGAGTTGGTGATGGGCCGTGGGACACAATGAAATAATTTGATGATAATCTTCCTTCTCACAGCTTTGATAATTTATAGGTGTACAATAATTCTTGATTTCAATGTTTCGTATAGAGGTAGGAGTTTCCATCCATTTATTTACATCCAATTATTTGGAATTTGTTTATCTCAAATGGGTCACATGTAAGTTTTTGTTTTTTAGGGTATGTTTGGATAAGCTTATAACTTATCTACTTTTCCACCTTCTTATCTCATTTTTCAAAAAGTTGCACATTACTAACTTTTTGAAAAAGTCCTTTTGCACCTCCTTTTCCCCTTATCTAAACCTAAAAAGTCCTTTTCAACCCACCATCCAAACATTTTTAAAACATCTTATGACCTTTTGGAAAAGTTATAAGTAAGTGGAAATAAGGAGAGCCAAACACCCTCTTAAATATGTTTGTAAAATCATTAAATTTCTTTAAAGTTCTTTTATTTATTAATTTTTAGAGCTACCCGTGTAGCACACGGGATGTAACCTAGTTAATATTATATACAGTAAAACTTGTGGACTTTCTAAGCATTTCTTTATATAAATAAAATATTAATTTTATTTGGTAATCTACGCAATGTGTATAGCATTTACATAGAGTTAGTATTGTCGTGTATTTATTATTGTTGTTTTGTTAACCTAATAACCTGTTCACTTCAATATAATTAGTCTTGCTTTTGTTTTGTTCTCTGTACAAGACATGACGAAGAGAGCGTATGTAGGAAATTATAGTAACTTTTACTCGTAATAAATGTAATGAATACAAGGAAAGTTAATGCATTTAGTTTTGTAACAATAACATGGAAGCCATCCGTGTTGTGACGTTCTAGTTCGAATGGATGTGAATTAGATTAGAGATTCAAATTACAACATCAAACTACCACAAACTGTCCTCGATGCTAGAGTCCATTGTCACCAACATACATGCGAAATCAAACAAACAACGAGCTTAATCATATTACAATACGAGAGTGCTTTTATTTGTGTTAAGTCATTGACATGTGTCATGATGCACGAATTTTACATCGTTGTCCACAATTTCCCTTGTAATACACTCTGCTTCACGTCCTGTGTGTTTCTCGTTTAAGCTATATCTCAATGAGGAACATGAGTTGTTAAAGCTTATCGGAACATGCTACCATTTCATGTATTCTCAATGGTTATTCCTATCAACGACTATACAAGGTATGTAAACATAAGAACAAAGATTATAAAGAGAAAGATAAGATGAAAAATGAGAGAGCTCTTTATCAATAAGTTATACCAAATACAATAAACCTATATTTATAGAGATACAACATTAATACAAACTTAATGGTATATGGGAGTTAGAATATAAATAGTCACCATAATAAATATGATTATTACAAAGAAAGATTAATTATATCACAACTCTTTATACTATTTTTAAATCAATGAGTTATCTATAATACATTATAAAGGAGGAGTGATGTACTATATTGGAATTTTGACATGGGTACAATTTTTAAAACAACAAGTATAAGAGAATAAAGCTTATTTCATAAGGGTATTATAGGGATATTAAGGACAATTAAGACACTTAGAGGGTTATTAGAGTAATTTTATCTTTTGTTTTTAGTTAAAAGCTAAAATATCATTCCTATAGTACCCCTAACTCCCTTCATCTTCCCTCTTAGGCCATATGAAGAGCTCTCCTAATCAATTATTCATTGATTGTGTTTTATTTATATTAATCATTCATAACAAATTCTATTTCATTCCATGAAGAAACTTCAATTGATAGTAATGGTAGGATGTATGTAAGTTCTTGCCCTTATCTCTTTACTATTCATCTTCTATGTTTCTATCAAGCTCAATGCATATGTTATGTTCATTGTTATCTCTTTACTTATCTCTTTTCTATTCACATTCTACCTTTATAGATAAGGTATTGTTATCGATTTTTGTTTCAATGTTACTTAGTGTTGATCGTTGCATCTTCGTTTAGTTGAGACGCTAATGCTTCTAGCAGTTTATGATGATCAGCGCGCACCGGAGGGACCCCAGTAGTCCAGGTTTCTTCTCTCAGTTCTAATTCTGTATAACAATTGTTAATCTATAAACTACATGTTGATTATTACATAGTGTTACTTGTCGATTCGAATTGGTTGAAAACCACTCCAAGTTTATCTTTAATGTATATCTTTAATAATTTTGTTATTTTTGAGAGTTTAGTTGTTTAAAATGAGTGCAATAAAGACAGTTTTAGTTGTTACAAATGTGATCAAGACTCTTTGCTGATCTTATGGTGCTTTTTGGAGCTATAGCCAGCTACCAGATTCAATGTATGATATTAATCCTCCAGTTTAATCCTTCAACTCTTAAACATATAGTCCAATATTAATAATTTTAACTATTTTTATATACTCTTTATTCATCTAAATATAATTACTTAATGTTAAGTTACTTTTATTTTTATTTTTTATAACTATTTTTTTCCCATGTTTATGGATATATAAAATTTTGAGTTGGCTAAGATTTTATCTTTTTGGTAGGTTTGATTCTTTGAAAGATCTTCATAGTTTTGTCACTTAAATACAGAATGCTTCATTATTTTATTAAGTGGTTTTTAGTTTTTAAAATAAAATTTATCAACTTTTATTTCCATTGAGTATTCATTAAGCATCATACTTAAGTTAACACAAATCTCACTTTAAAAGTTTTTCTCTTTCTGATTAAACAACATTCATTTCCCTAACTTCCCAATTCAATTTGAAGATGGAAGGAGGTGGTATAGTGTCACCAGAGAAACAAAACACAGACTCCGCTACGACGTCGTCTTACACTTACTGGGTCAGGGAAGCTAAAAAAGCTTCAACAATTTGCTATCTCTTGAAATGTATATTAATATTAATTAATTTTTAGTTACATAGATTTTTTTTAAACTTTTTTCTACGTATGGATATACATATATCTCTTCTCTATTATTTATTTATTATTATTATTTTATTATTACCTTATTATTATTACCTTACCTTATTAAGTACCAAGCATGTTAATAAGGTAATTTCAACATAATTTTAAGATCGGAGTTGAATAGATTCTTCACAAATGTCTATTTTTTGGTTATTTCCTTCCCTTTTTGCCCCTTGTGTACAACATATCATGCTTATTGTATATATGTGTGTAATACACACTTAATATCATTTCCAACATGTAACCCCCCATTTATAGAGAATTAGATGACCACATTAACTTTGTGAAACCTCTCATTATTATAAACCACTTCATAGTCCTTTATTATTACCCACCAACTAATCAATAAGTTATGATTTGCACATGAATGGATAACTTGAAATATCATTCTCTTATCTATTATACTATCTTATTAAGTACCAAAGCAACATGTACAATTGAATCAACCTTAATTCATAAGGGTATAATAAAGAATATTTGTCACAATTAAGATGCTTTTAAGGGCATGATAGTAATTTGATCATGGTTTTATAGTTAAAACATAAAAACTTCTTCCATATTTGACATTATATCACCAAAATTGCTTTCTTCGTTTTCTTCTCAAGGCCCTTCATTGTCTTTCAATTAAATGGTTTCTCAATTCAATCGCATTCACTACTATTGAATGTCATTCTTCTTCAATTGCCCTAACTATGTATTGTGCCCCCTCTTCATAGACTCTCAACTAAAAGCATAATGTTCTTTGATCAAATTACGATTGTTCTTTTTCCTAAACACTAATTTTTCATTCATGTCTTATAATTTTTCAATGCATTTGAAGATGAATTTCTTACTCAATGGCTTCCATTCCTCTTCTATGTGTCTGCTTTCTTCCTCAAGCCTCATGTTTACTTAACAGGAAACCAAGTCTTTGTAATTAAATGTTGATGTAGGTTCTAATATTTCTATTAGGTATTAATGTTTTACAAGGAACTATTTTAGTTGTGTCTACAGTTTTTTTGTGCTTATTGTTGTTTTTTTTTGCCATGCTTCTACAACATGTTGTGTCTACTATTTTTGTTCTTATTGTTGTATTTTGCTATGCTTCTACAACATTTGCTTATAGTTTGTTAACAGAAAAAATATGGATTTTTTTGTTCAATTTTGTAAACAAAAGGAGTTATATGTAAATTTACCATGATGCGCATTCTTTGCACTACAAAGGAGTTATAGGCATCTTATTAAGAAAATTAGCCAGTGTGTATTCTTTGTCGTTGGGTCTTATTTAAACCCCGCAGCAACGCGCGGGTAAACCCACTAGTACCAAATACAATAAGCCTCTATTTATTGAGACATAACATTAATATACAAATTTAATGGTATATGAGAGTTAAAATATGTATAGTCACCATAATATATATGTTCATAACAAAGAAATATTAATTATATAAACTAAATCCTTTTAGCGGTAGCAAAAAATGCCTCCTTTACTCAAGGTTAGTGATAATCTTTACTCCAAGCGAAGATTTAGGAACAAGTGGTAGGTACGATCATAGAAATTTTCATCCCACACACTTGTCTGGTTGGGATAAATAATGAGTGCTAAAATCCCTAAGGATAATCTTGAACTCTACCTAGATAACACACAACTCTTTTTACTAATTTAGAAAGAATGTAACTACCTTAGATAATATAGATTAATGGTTTTTTATATATTCTTAGAACTTACTGTTAATGTAAATACTACATTTGATCTTAATATTTATTAATGTTTTTTTTGTATTCTCAAAACTTGATATTTTTTTTATTTTAATTTGTTTCAATAATCATACAACTCTTAGGCTTCTACGGTTACAAAGCAATGAAAAGAATTAAAGCAATTCAATAATCTTAATTTCAAGTAATGCAAAATGAATGTGATCATAATGTATATAAAATAATTATTCATTATTCAATTTAATATTTATATGGAAAGACAATTTTGCCCTCTTACTAACTTCATTAAGTTGTTGTACCATAAGCATAATATGTAGTATTTACTTAAATTTGGTTGGAATCCTTCTCAAATGCTTTATAATACAGTATAGATAGATATAGATATAGATATAGATATTTGCAAAAGAAAACATAGAACTCATGATGATAGAAAAGTACTAAAGAGTCAAGAATCAAAATCAAAGGAATAAAAACATAAAGAGATAACACGTATTGAGTCTTATAAACAACAGGTAGAAAAATGCTTGATACGTATAAAAATTGATACTTAAAACAAAAATCACCTCTGCTTTAGAAAATCTTTATAAGAGTATAAGGAGATGATGAGACCTTTCGCGTTATCCCCGGTGATCTCGAATCCATCTTTTGCCATTTAGAGACTATTAATCCCACCTGTCAATTATCATCAATCACTATAAATCCACGAACTCATTTTTTTCCATTAACCCAGTTTTATGGTTAAAAAAACTATTTGACCAACTAAATCAAGATTCCTAAAAAAAATACTAGTTAATATCACAATGCTTACGTATCAAGCTTCAGTGGAAATAATGTTTGCGTATCAAGCTTTAATAAAATGCAATAGAGAAAAAAAAAGAAAACAATAAATAAAATGAAATATACGGATAGGAAATAATGTTTGCATACCAAGCTTTAATGAAATGCCATAGTGAAAAAAATGATAAATAAAATGAACGATACGGTAAGGAACCTGTGATGATAGAAGGGCTTTGAGGCGAGAAACCAAAGAATTAGGTTTGGTGCTTTATGTGGTAATTCTTGTTGTTGTTGACTCCACATAGATGATATATAGATATATAAGAGGAAGGAGTTACTAATGAATTGATGATAATGATGATGAAAGATTGATGATTATGAGAGGTTGATGATTATAAGGGATTGAAAGATCTCACATTTAAGATGCATCATAGGTTGTATTTTGTGTTCTAAAAGTTGGACATGGGGGTAGAATTGGGATAAGATTTTAGGATGTGAGGTAATGGATTATGCTAAATTTACCATTCTACCCTTCTAAGTGTCTTAAATGTCCATAAAGTTTCAATTATACCCTCATTATATAAGCATAATTCAATTGTACATATTGCTTTAATAGTTGGATGCTTGACAAAATTACAATCTTGGCCATCACTCCTCCTTAATAAGATAATATAGATATAGATTATAGATATTATAGATATTATATTATTATACTATACTATATTATAAAGCATTTTCAACTACTTAAAAATAAGAGGTACAAGTATATTTGCTTATCATACAATACATAATGCACATCTTAACTACTTTTCAGGGGCAAATTTGTCTTTTAAACTTGTCTTTAATTACACTACATTATAGTTAATGAACTATAGTAATATCAAAGACTTTACATTAGTCTTGTATAATTAATCAATTAGTAATATTAAATGGTTGTATATGATAATATTAATATTTTTATAAGTAAATATTATTTAAATTTAGTATCATCTTATTTAGATATAGTAGTGGTGGTGGTGGTGGTGATGGTACTGAAATATAATAACTGTTTAATACAGATTAAATTAGAAAACACTTTCTAAAAGAGACTCGGCGACACCCGCCGTATCGCTCGGGCTAACCGACTAGTCTATCATAGTTCTCTACTTAAAACTAGTTGTATAATTAAGTCCCAACATATACGTGTAAATGATGTTTTAAGTACAATAATACACATAATCACAACAAAATTTTTTAAAGTTAAGACTAGGCTTATAGCATAATAAAAGTTAAACAAACTAAACCAAAGTTTATTAATAAACTTGAAAAGAAATGAACTTCATAATAAAACTCATATTAGAACATTTGAAAAGTGCATTAAAAAGAAAACAAATAAAAAAACTTATGCTTGAGCAAATTGGGTCATAAACTAATAATATAATTTCATTAACCCAGCCCATCACCTAAACTAACCGGACCCAATTCGAGCCCATTTTCATCCTAAAGACCTAAACTCAGCCCAAAAAAATAATAAAAAAAGCCCAGCCCAATATAGAAAACCACCAACCCTGAATTGAACGGTTTGGATGAAAGAGGTTAGGGCACCGGTAATAATAATATAAAAACCGAAACCTCCATAGCCATACAGTTTAGGGCTTAAACGAAGAAACTTGTAGCCGAAGAAGAAGAAGAAGAGGGCTCTTCCCTTATAAGGAGCACCTGTCTTGTACTGTCTTATCCATATCATCCAACAATCAAACGGTATATTATTCTTCAATATTTTCATATTTCTTTCAATTATTATTAATAATTATTAGATTCATTGTTTTCTAATCTTTTCCTTTGATTTATTGTGGTTTTGGGGTAATAATTTGTGGGCTTTTTGTTTCTTTTTTTATTTGATTAGAAAGCCCTAATTTATTTTTGCTGATTAGTGAGTGCATGCACTGCATTTTATTAGACTCTTTGTGTTGATTGATATATATGTTGCCTTTTAAATCTTTTAACAAAAGTTTGAATGTAACCATGTTATTGTATAAGTGTTTTTGGTTGAGAAAAGATTAGATTTTTACAGTGGATTGAGATGCTTTAACTGATGTTTTATGTTTTTTATGTTTGTTTTTTGAGATTAGGATTATATTGGAAGAGAGGTTTTTTTACAATGTTGTTATATGTTTGTGATTGTATAATGTTTTGGAAGACATGTTTTGTTTTTGTTTTGGTTTAATTTGTGGCTTTTTATGTGGATAGATGGATCGGTACCAGAAAGTCGAGAAGCCAAGAGCGGAGCAACCCATCAATGAGAACGAAATCCGTATTACTAGCCAGGGGAGAATGCGAAGCTACATCACATATGCCATGACCTTGCTTCAGGTAAATGCTTGCCTCCCAATTTATAAAAGGTTAGCGAATGCGGATTTTGAATTAACTCTGTTTTGTTACACTGTTTGTAACTATGGTGATCTATTGTGTGCTAGATTTTAAAAGTTTATGGTGATTTTTATATAAAACTGTATGGTTATGATAAAAATAGGTTTTTTGGCTTGTACGTGTAGGTAAAATCATATATACATCTTATTTATAGCTATACATTGGATAAGGGACGCTAAGAACGTATGGGTTATGATTAACAAAAAGTATATAATCTCCTTGCGCGCCGGGTACGAAAAGCATGCCGCTTTTGCGCCTCGGTTTTAGACATCTTCGCTTTTGTGCGCTTCTTGCTTTTATAAAACCAAGAGTATGAGTATAAATTTTATTAGGTTGGATTCTTTGTTTTACAATCATCCAGCTCATTTTTGGGAGCTGTGACGTTGATTGCAATGTAATTAATTTGTATCATTTAATAATGATTTTGCCCAGTTTAGTTGTGATTATTGTTTAAGCGTTCACTCTGTTTTTTAATAACAAAACTAGTGTTGCTCTCAATGTTCGTAGCTTTTTCTGATGACTATTATCCACACTAACATAATCAGTTTAAAAGTTCTACAACTGCTTGTCCTAATACAATGTTATTTTTTGGCTTTATGCTATTTGTGCTGTTACAGACCACTATCGTCTTTGGCTTATTGCAATAATGATTAAAGTGATTGCTATAGTATCTGATTTTATTAATTGCCTTTTTATTTTTAGGAAAAAGGCTCATCAGAAATTGTGTTTAAAGCCATGGGTAGAGCTATCAACAAGACCGTCACAATTGTGGAATTAATAAAGGTTTGTCATCGTATGCATTTTATCCAACGTTTTGCTCTTTTATTTTTTGTCACCATTTTTTTATTAAGTTTAGAGCTGTACCATACGTTTTATTTGTAGAGGCGAATTGTCGGTCTTCATCAAAATACAACCATCGGATCCACAGACATAACTGACACCTGGGAACCTCTAGAGGAAGGATTACTCCCGTAAGATAACCTTCATACCATCCCTTAGAAACATATGTTATTTGGTATTTTGTGTTTGTTTTAGGAAGTTTCCATTTTGTCTTAGTACGCCTTCTTTTCTGTTGCAGCTTGGAGACAACGAGGCATGTTTCGATGATCACTATTACGCTCTCTAAGGAGGAGTTAGATACATCATCTATCGGGTGAGTCAAGTGCTCTTAATATGTGTTATGTTTTTGGAAGATTTGATTGCCATGCGACTTATGATGCCAAACATTACTGTCATCATGGATGCAATATGATACTTTTAATTTCTTGTCAGATATCAGCCACCATTACCAGCTGACCAGGTGAAGGTGTCCACAGAATTTGAATATGACGGAGGTATAATCATATTCTCATAATGCTATTAATATCCTACATCTGTCATATTTATTCATTCTTTGATAGGTTTATTTAAATGATTTATTCATTTGCAGAGGGATCACCAACTGCAAGGGGCAGAGGTCGTGGTGGTAGAGGAAGGGGAAGGGGGAGGTCTAGTCGCCCTGCACCAGGTATCATTTTCGTCAACTTTATTTCTTTACAATTGTTTATAAATCTTGATAACAGGAAGCAGTTATAAAAACAGGGAACGGTTATGCCCAAGAGGAGTACGACGATGGCGGTTGGGATGGCCCCGGTGGTTATCCACGGGGAAGAGGTCGAGGAAGAGGCCGCAGCTTCCGTGGCCGTGGAAGGGGAAATTACAACAATGCCCCATACATGGATGCTCAGCAAGATACAGGAGGATACAATCAAGAATCTCCGAGGGGCAGGGGTCGTAATTTCCGTGGTCGTGGAAGGGGAGGTTACAACAATGGATCTTATATGGATAATCAGCAAGATGTTGGCGGATACAATCAAGAATCTCCCAGGGGCAGGGGTCGTAATTTCCGTGGTCGTGGAAGAGGTGGCTATAATAACGAACCTTATATGGATACTCAACAAGATGCCGGAGGTTACAATCAAGACTTTCAAGGGCGAGGTACAATTTCATATCATTTTTCTCGCACAACATTTTACTGCATTAAGTTGTCAAAAGTTTGATTTTTTCTTGTGTTTTGTGACAGGCCGTGGTCGTGGGAGGGGAACTCGCGGAAGGGGTCGTGGGTTTAGAGCGAACAGGCCAACCCAGGTGGCAGAAGGCACTGATTGAACCAAAGCAAGAAGCTATCTTTCGTGATGATGATGATGTTGGTTTGAAATGTTTTTCATGAATGTTTGGTTGTCTGGTTGCACAATCTCTCTATGTTTTGCTTCATTTTTTCAGTTTCAGATAATTGACTTAGGATCATCAGTTTGTACTAAAGGTGTAGACTAAGTTTAAGTAGTGAGTTTTGAGTTTTTTCTTATTTCTTAATGTTACTTTATTGTTTTTTAAAAAATAATGTTGTAATTTTTTTTATAGTTTAGCTTGAAATTGTTGGTTATGTGTTATAAAATTGGTCTAATACTCTAATATAATAACAATAATAATAATAATAATAGTATCCTGTAATTATCTACAAATCTAATTAAATTGTTTTGTGATTAATTAATTTTTTATATAAATGATAATTTATAACGCAACAGACAAATACATGTCTTAGTCCATCTACTTAATTACTGTCATTAGGTCTTTATTAAATAGAAAAAAGCAAACATAATTTCTACAAGTTATTATATTTAATTTCCACTAATCATCCCTTGTTGGATTTGGTCATCTCTTATAGAATTTCCTGAAACACAAAGTCCAAAAATCTCTTTTAGTTCACTTTTGGTTATATCTCTTGTGAAGATGAATCATGAAGATGTAGATATACTTATTGTTGGTGCTGGATTAGCTGGTCTCACTACTGCCTTATCCCTTCACAGGTAGTCGATGGGTTACCGACTGTTTTATTTTATTCATCCTCCAGTTCTGTGTTAATTGAGTCATTTTTGTCCATTGAGGACTCGTATTTATCAAAGTAGGGGTGCAAACGAGCCGAGCTGTTCGCGAGCTACTCGAGCTCGACTCGGTAAAAAGCTCGAAATGAGTCGAGTCTTATCGAGCTCGAGCTGAGCTTGAGCCTAAAACAAAGCTCATTTATTTATCGAGCCCGAGCTCGAGCTTGGCATGTGAGCTTAGTGTAATATATTTTTTTTAAATATTTAATGGTATTTACCACTAATTTAAAGTTGTTTAGTAAACGAGCTCAAGATTCACTTATCGAGCCCACGAGCCTAAACAAACAATTATTTATACTCTTTTTATTTATTGTAATATATTAGGTAATAGATAATAAACGAGCTGAGCTTGAGCTTGAGCTCTTATAAGTTAGTCGAGCTCGGGCTCGCCTCGGCTCGTTTGCACCCCTATTTATGAGTCTTGTAACTCTAGAAAGAAGTCCATGTTAACTTTCTGACTGATACGCGAGAGGGAAGATCTACCCTGTGTCCGACGGATGTCCTTGTGTTTGGCTGGGCGGGGGGTAAGCATGCGTGCGTCGACCTCACTGAGGTGTCCATGTTGGTGGGGTTGAGAGACAGTGGCTTTGTTCTGGGACAAGCGGTTTGAAGGCGGAAGTTAGGAAGGTTACTAAGCATGAAGTAGCATGTTTAGAGAATCAGCACGTGTTCATTCCATTTGCCTTCGACACATTTGGATCCCTAGCCTCTGAGACGGATCGCTTTTTGGACCGAGTGCAGAAGGTGGTCCACAGTGAATAGACTTTGCGATTCAAAAGGGGATAGCGGCGCAACTTGTCGCTCGCTTACCCATTATCCAGACGTAACTTGATTTTTTATTATGAAATGAAAAGATAATATCAATTTTCATAAGAAAAGAAAAAAAAACTCTAGACATAAGTTTGCTAGTAGATCAATGGGGTATTTGATTTTAATAATCCAAAGGTTCACCCATTGGCCGATAATAATATGTAGTTTAAAAATTCCCAACAACGATCCCGACGTTCAACCTATTGGCCGATAATGAACATTTGTTAACTGAGAACTAACTCAGTTAGTGGATGATGAAGTGGATGCTGACGTGGCATGCCAACATGGGCATGGATGATGACGTGGACGCTGGCATGGCATGCCACGTCATCATCCATGTCAGCGTGAGCGTGCCACGTCATCATCCACCAACTGAGTTAGTTCTCAGTTAACAAATGTTCATTATCGGCCAATAGGTTGAACGTCGGGATCGTTGTTGGGAATTTTTAAACTACATATTATTATCGGCCAATGGGTGAACCTTTGGATTATTAAAATCAAATACCCCAAGATCAATACACTTCCATAATTAACCTTGTTTTAATTTAAATTTGGTTTTGAAGGTTAGGTTTAAGGAGTTTGGTTTTGGAGTCGTCTGAAAGTTTGAGGATCACTGGATTTTCCCTTTCACTATGGACCAATGCTTGGAGGGCATTAGATGTTGTAGGGATTGGGAATACAATGAGACAAAAATCCACACAAATAAAAGGGTAAAATTGTCATCTACAATTAACATAAACATACTTTATTGTGTAAAACTAAAATGAAATTTTGAAACTAGTAATGTGATTGCAGATTCAAGATCGCCTCTCTTGATACTGGTCTTGTTACTTCAGAACACGCACTTGATAAAGATGGAAAATTGTGAGTCCATTCAAATTTGAAGCTAAATTTGTTGAAGAAAATATTGATAGTATTATTTTAGATGCTAAATATTCATTTAACATAGGTATAATAACATCAAAACCAGATGGTGACTAAATAAGCAACTGAAAATAAATATGATCGCTAATATAAAAAGAAATAGGGGTAGGTTCACGTACAAACAGCTTTTTCGTACGAACTGTACGAATTGAAAGAAAAAACACGCGGGCTGTTATATAACTAGAGTATAACTAGAGTAATTATATAATTACTCTAGTTATATAACGGCCCGCGTGTTTTTTCTTTCAATTCATACAGTTCGTACGAACTGTTTGTATTTGATCTTTTGTCAAAGAAATAAGCCAGTTTATTTATTTATTTTTCATTTTTTTAACAACTAAATTTTGATTATAGCGAGGGTAATGAAAGCCGAAGCGTTATGAGAAGCGATTTACTAGAAATAATAGTGAACGAGCTGCCGCAGGGCACCATTAGGTACTCTTCAAAGGTTGTAGCCATCGATGAACTTGGCCCCTTTAAGCTTGTGCACCTAGCCGATGGGTCCGTTCTTAAAACCAAGGTATGTAGTTGGTTCCGGTCTAGCCAACCATTGATATCTAGTATGAGCTATAAATATGTCTGTAATGTAGGTGTTGATAGGGTGCGATGGAGTTAAGTCAGTTGTGGCAAAGTGGTTGGGTCTCCAGACACCTGTAAGTGTTGGGAGATCGGCTATTCGTGGTTTGGCAGAGTTCCCAGATGGATCAGGTTTTGATCTGATGTTCCATTTGAACTTTGGTGGCGGTGTACGCTTTGGTTTTCTTCCGGTTGAGGACAAGACCGTGTATTGGTTTTGCACGTTCCCCCCTTCCCAAGTACCAACTTGTAAGCGATTTAAAATTTAAATCTCATGCGATATGGCTCTGTTTTAGACCATAACCGGGCGTATCCAGGACGGATTTCCAGGGGGTTCCTTTCGTAGATTTTCACTGATTTTCACTAATTTTTCTAAAATTTTCAATTTTTTTTTCCAAACCGAGAGGGGTTCCTAAGAACCCCCTAAAAGCCCCTGCGAACAGACCCATGCTCACACGAAAGTTTTGAGTTTGAATATTTAACATATGTTACAGATGAAAAAGATTGGAAAGTGAACCCAATAAAAATGAAGCAATTTGTATTGAACCGAATCAACAAGATGCCTGAAGAAGTACAAGATGTGGTGAAAAGAACAACGTTAAGTAACATATCATGTGCAAAACTAAAGATTAGATTGCCATGGAATGTTTTGTTTGGCAATATAGTGAAAGATAACGTTTGTGTAGTTGGGGACGCGCTTCATCCCATGACTCCTGACATCGGTCAAGGTGGGTGTGCAGCGTTAGAAGACGCGGTGGTTCTTGGTAGGTGCCTCGGGGAAGCGTTTTTGAAGAAACAAAGTGAAGATGATGATGATGAATTTGAGAGGATTAAAAAGGGTTTGGAGAAATATGGGAAAGAGAGGAGATGGAGGAGTTTTAATCTAATTAGTGTTTCATATTGTGTAGGGTTTATGCAAGAGAGCAAAGGGACATTGATGAGGTTGTTGAGGAAAGTGTGGTTTTCTAGCTACACTCCTAATGCTTTCCTTAAGATGACTACTTTTGATTGTGGTAATCTTGTGTGTTGAATTGCAAAATGCTAAATGATTTGTGATGTTTTGGGTATTCTCATCGATCTAAAGATGTTGGTTTGACATGTTATTTTTCATGAATGTTTGATTGTCCGGTTGGTTTGAAATGTTAGTTTGTCATGAATGTTTGGTTTGAAATGTTAATTTTTCATGAATGTTTGGTTGAAGTACATAATTGTTGAAGAAGCTCTTTTTTTTTTCTTTTTCAAAACCGGTTTTGACCGTAATTTTGTAGAGTAATAGGAAACAGAACATGGTTATGTAAAGGTGAAAATATGGCCCTTTCGTGTGAAATTTAAGTGAAACATGTATGGAGATTTGGGGTATTAATAATATTAGTAGAGTGCCCGCGCGATGCAGCGGGAAACAGAAACACTTCTAAGGGTGTGTATGACTCTGTTAAGTTCGATTGTTAGCCTTAACCGAAACTAAAATCAAAAGTCACCAATCAATCAATCTTATTAAACAATTGGTTTATTGGTTCGATTAGTATTGTTAGATTATCGGTTTAGTTAATTTTGGTGAATAACAAAAACAAACTTTGGCTAAATTTTTTTGCCTAGAAGTACATGAAATGAAGGTATAAATACATGAAATAGAGGTAAAAAAAAATAGCCCTGTAAATAAACCGAATGTTCATGAGCTATTCGTGAACTTGTTCGGCGGAAAGTTCGTTTATGTCGTTTATTTAATAAACGAATAATCAGGAACAAAAAAATTTGTTCGTTTAGTTAAATGAGTGAATATGAACAAACGTTGAGTTTGTTCATTTATGTTCGTTCATTTATGCCTGTTTAAGTTTATTAATTACATACGTAGTTATATTTACATAAATACAAACATAAATTGGGTTTTAGTTACTTGTATAAATATATAACCAATTAGTAATTGGGTTTTTTCAGTAATACGAAATCGTTCACATTTATTATGTTCGTGAACGTCCGTTTATGTTCGTTGGTGAACTGTTTGTTTAGGTTTAAACGAACGAACATAAACGAACAAGAACATGACAAATTTCTTAATGAACGAACATAAACCAAAAAATGTGTTTGATTATGTGTTCGTGTTCAGTTAAAATTAAATGAACATTCGATTCGTTTATAGGCCTAGGTATAAAAGCTAAAAATTTCAAAACCCCCTCTATTTATACCGCCACTACAATTCATAAACATATCTACTCAGCTTCAAACCATATTATAGTATAATTTGCTATATACTTTTAATTAAAATTTTGATTTTTTACGTGATTAACAATCTCTAGAGGTGAACAATAATTGAAACTCAACCGAAATTGAACAAAAACATACAAAACCGAACATAAAATTAACCAAAACTGAGTTAACCTAACATCGGTTCTTTTGTACCCTAAGTTAACCAAAATTAACAAACCAAAACTGACCCATTCATACATATATATCCTTTATACATCCATTACATGTATTTATACATTCATTTCATGTGCTTCTAAGCAAAATTTTAACCAAAGTTTGGTTTTGGTTATTAACCAAAATTTACTAAACCGAACTAAAAATGACAATCTAACCAAATAGACTGAACCAATTAACCGGTTGGTTAACAAGATTGATAAGCTGATAATGTCAATTTTTGTTTCGGTTAAGGCTTAAAACCAAACTAAACCTAACCCAACCATGAACCATTAGAAGTGTCTGTGTTTCTACAACATCGTGCGGGCATACCGTTATAAATATATAATGGGCCTGTTTCAGGTTAACTAATTTGGGTTAACTAAGGGTACAAAAAGAAAACGATAACCAATTTTAAGCTAAATCGGATGTTTTCAGTTTTCAATAGATTTTGGTTCAGTTTTGTCAGATTTTTGGTTTGGCTTCGGTGAACGGTTTAGTTATTGCTCACTCCTATATATCGTTAATCACGTAGCACATAAAGATTTTTTAAATAAAAAATAGCAATACTATACTCAAATTAAAGATAATAAAATGCTCATTATTATGATGTAAATTTTTTTTTTTTTTATAAAAGTATAAACGTATTAAAAAAAATATGACTATTTAAAATCATGGGGGTGGTTTGCTTAAAATATGGAAAAAAAGTTTAACTATAATTTAAATAAACAAAAGTTAAGTAAAGTTTAAGGGATTAAAATGTAACTAATATAGGGTATTAAAATGTAAATAATGTATGAATGACTATTTTACCCTCATTTTAGGGTTATTAATGAAAAATAAATTCTTAACTTTTGGGTATCTTAAACTACCACTCACTCATGCATTATAATATAGTATAGATAATGTTCGTGTGCGTTTTCTTTTCCAGACTTATTTTTTCATAAAAATACCATACTTAAGTCGTATTAACTAATAACTAATTTTACATTTATTATATTACGTATGTCATATGGTAATCATGTTAGATCGAACAGTTAAACAAAGGTATTCAAGTATGATTAGTATATATGTGGACTAGATTATACATCGGGAGCATTCCGGGGTTGACAAATTATAAATTAAGAATCAAATTAGGTCAAGGAGAAACATATACACCCAACTAATCGCATACTATCCAAATCACGACTAACAATAAAAAAATCTAGGGTTTAGGTAAATATGAATAAGATAAGATTAATTACCCTCAGAGGAGAAGAGAAAGAGGTGGAGGGAGAGAGACCATAATCATGATAGCAACAATTCCTTAATTTGCAGCAAGTGTATACATAAATTTCAGTGCCTCTGAAGTTGGAGGATTTAACTACAAAAGAGCGTACAATCATGTCATTCTACATAAAAACTTTGTCCAACATTAGTTTACCATAAAATAATCAATAACCACAATGAATAAACATATATAATAGATCTAAATTCAAGAACAAAAACACGTACTTGTTCCATATGACCCTATGGAAAGTAGAACACTCTCTCTTCAACTTTAGGAACATCCACTAAGGCTATATGGTGTGGTGACACTCTCCCCCAACTCCCCTAAATTCCATATCAGCGTCACGTTATTTCCCCTTCCTCTCCCCCAAACCAAGAAAATGGTTCCCCCTTCCCCCCTTTCATTTTTTTATTAATTTTTACAAGAAAAAAAAAACAAATCCAAAAAAAACAATTGGGGAGATTGGGAAAATTCCCCGAAGTCACCGAAAATATATCGGTGGGGGTGGTGTTCCCCTTTGGGGGTGTGAGCCACGTCAATCCACCGAGGTTATCCCCGACTCCACACCAATGAGTCTAATGGGCTTGCACATGCCTTCCATAACTTCTTATACACAGGATCTTCACAAAACCAACAACAATATCAATAACAATCAATAACAAAACTAATTTGGGGGGAAAACAGTAATTGTAGCATAAATACAAAAAACCCCATGAAATTAAAACATTATAATAGGGAATTGTCAACTAATTATACCTTCAAGAGGGAGAAATGATGACCCTCTGTTCTCCATGTAACAACAAACAAATTGAACCTGTTTTAAACAACATAAAGCCTTGTAAAACACAATGACGTGTGCGCATATACACATAATTTTACAATGAAATAACACACGTTTTGCTTTAATATTTATAAAAATGGTTTAGACCTTAATATTAAAACACACACAATAGGGCAAGTGTACCCTGTCATATATGTAGTAATGTGTAGATAAGAATCAGATATCGATCCATGGACGCGCGCGGAGCAATGGTACTGAAACTCTATCCCCGATTTACCAGTAGAAAAAGATAGTTTGAATTTGTTTATAGCTAAATTAATTCTAACACATGTAAATAACTTAACTACGACTCCAAATAGAAAATATAACTATATAAACTATAATACGCCAATCCTAGTATGTCATCTACATATAATAAGAAATAACCGCGTGATCAACATTCCCATTTTCCGACAGTTAGTGTCCCTTTCGGGCATCCTAACATGACAACTATATGGAAAGCTAACACGAATACAAACGTTAACCACCTCAAGTCGTTTATTAGCGAGCAGCTGATATGATCTCATGTGAATCTTCTAAAGATAAGCTAGTCATCCGTTAAGAGTTTTCTAACCTCACTAATCAAGGAAAGCAATACCGAATACACAATACAACCACCAAGACTAGCATAAAGTAGAGCATTTCACAACCTATTCCATTTTACCAACTTTGAACACAAATCTACTAAGATCGCTATCTCTACCAAAATAACTAGCTGATGTGCTAAAAGTAGTTTAATAAAAATAACTAAATTAAACCTAAAACTAGACACCTAGTAATACTCTAGACTCTCTAAAACTAAACTACTGACAGGCAAGTGAACCTATCGACTCTAGTAAAGCTATAGTAAGTCCGGATATCGAACCCACAGGACTCTAATGGAAAACGGTAACTAGACTCAAAAACTTATCTAAAACTGAAATAAAACTATTTATTATTTTAGAGGGGGGGTTTACTAAAAACTAAATTCAAGAAAAATAAAGATTAACTAAAATAAACTAAACTGAACTTAAGACGTGAACTGAGCTGAACCAAATTCAAATAATGGTGGAAATACTACCTAGGTTAGAATCCTACTCATGACTTACGAACTTCTATGGTTATGGAACTAGCTATGGAACCGGGATCTTCAGATACTAAACTTACAGGATAAACTAGAGGACCCTCGACCCTTCTCAAGGAGAAACCTAAGGTTACCTATAAGCCGTTAAACTACCGATTGAGAGGTTACCCTTACAGGCTTACCTACTCTAATGATAAAGTACCCGCTAGACAGTCTACCTTACAGCGCGAAAGCCTCACTACACTAAGAGTGCAAGGGGTAACTATAGAAAACCTGACCTGACTCGATACGCAAGTAGTGGTAAGGAAACTAGGAAGATCTTCTTACAAAGCATCTAAATCTAGCAATTTAACACCCTCGACATATCGACAATCCCGCACCTTACAGCTATTGGAATTGGAAGAATACCTAGAACTACTCAATCAACAAAAACCACTCCTATGGAAAACACTAGCAATTTACCATAAACTAGTTGCTAACACACAGTCCACAACCTAACATGCATTCATACATGAAAGACATTCACAAAAACGCATGTGGAGTAAATAATTATTAATTGAACAAAACTAGGTACGCATATACACCAGATCAAAAATAATCAAAGTCTTTACTAAATTATCAACCCATAGTCAAAGTTCTAAAAACCATAAAAAAAATCATTCAATCATAAGTATTCATCAAAACCTAGGTAGTTAAAAAGGTCTAGCCAATAAAAGTCATGATAAAATCAAAACAATAAAAGCCAGTAAAAATCATGATGTTCATACGGGTATTGAATAGATAAATAATTAAAATAGAAACAACCCGTGCTCGCACCAGTGCTTCACCCTTCACCTTCACCTCTAAAATTCTGCAATGAAAAGTGGATCCTCTCTGAATAATATTCTCCCTTGTCTTGTGCTTCCTTCGAAGGTAAATATCCTCTCAAGAATAATCTCGCTTGGCTGCTCCCTCCGTAATAATCTATGCGGCACCCCAAGAATAATATTGCCTTTTATAATAATGCACCCAACAAACTTGAAGCCCTACTTCATCACTTTATTTCGTTTTGGCTAGTGGGCCGAAGAACCCTGACATTAGTCACGATTTTCTATTATTATTATTATTATTATTATTATTATTATTATTATTATTATTATTATTATTATTATGATGGTATTATAACTTCGTGCTTTCAACTCGGGCGCTTTTGACTTGACCAAAGTTGCTCGTTCACGCTCCAACGTCCACACGAACACCTACCAAATAAAAAAATAAATACATAAGTAATAAAAATGACACAAAACTAATAAAAATATATAAAAACCTATACTAAATAAATTAGACCGGTACAAGCCTAAAACTAAAAAAAAAAACGCTATTTAAACGACTCAAAAATTATATAAACTTTACACTGGAAATAGATGTATTTTACAATACATCACTAGCAAAGATCATTAACCGTGTCAAAGATCAGTAATGGCACCATTAAGCTTTTAAAACCCTTTTACGTGCCGGTAAGCATTTCTAATCATTATTCGACTGATTTTAACCAAACCAATACCCGGTTACAGTTTCATGGTGTAAACTTATTAACAAGTTAACTAGTCTACTACCGGATGATTAAACGGACGATTTTTCAACATGTATCCGCCTAACACATTCGATAATCATCAAAGTCATTCAAACATAACTACAAATCCATTAACAATGAAACAAGGTTGCACTATGATCATCAAGATTCAGACATGAAAAACTCCAAATTTATACAAAACATGATTACATACTAACGATTGTTTTAACTACTAACTATTACTAATGTTCTTGATCGTAGGCGTACGATTAACTAAAACAACATCAAAATAACATACAAAATCAGATTTGGATCTAAAAAGGCTTAAAGGATCAAACCATAAGAATGCTAAAGAGATGGATTGGATGATGAAGGATGGATCGGATGGATTCCCGAGCTTGTTAAACGGCCTTCCAGCAGCTTGATTCGTCCGAAAATCGCTTAAAATCGCCTCTCCAAAACCCAATATTCGATCAGTGGGCCGAATGGGGAATTTATAGAAGAACAGGGGCCTGTGAGCGGCCGCTCGAAGCCTGTGAGCGGCCGCTCACTTTTCAGACAAGTGGACCAGTTGCTCGTTTGCTGACGTAGGCCTTCCAGAAGGTTTCTGAAAATATCTGGAGGAGTGAGCGGCCGCTCACAGGACCTGAGGTCCTGTTTGCGCGCCGAAAACTGCGTTTTTTCTTCAGTTATGCTTCCGGGACATCGCTTAAGACCTGAAACTGCAAAGATACCAAAATAAGCACCAATTCCTGTGTATAAGGTCAAAAACGTCTGAAAATGGGAGTTAAACGGGGACTTTTATATGTGTAAATTAACGTATATCACACAAATCCTCCACATTATATGCATATTAAACTGCAATAACTCACACTTTTATAATGAAAATTAAAAAGCTTGATGAAACCATGAAACCTTCAATCCTTTGTTACACAAATTGGAAAACCAGAAGATGGGTTGTTGAGCTTATCATTATAGATGGGTTGTTGAGCTCATCATCATAGTTGTTGCATCTAGATTGACCCACTAATAAACAAAATTTATAATAAAATCACACAATTCAACGTACCGGTTTGTGCTTATCTTCGCCATAATCATAAATCCCCAACTCAAAATGTACCTGACCTGACCTTAGGTGCCTGCCTTCTCCTATTCCCTTCTCCACCGATTCTGAATGTCTTCAGGCATCCTCACCACTAATAATCATCATCTCCATCATACTTGGCCCTTCCTCGATTCTCTGTTCTTTCTCTCTCATAACAAATCAACGACTTATATAACAAAGAAGCTTACTTTTTAACGGCTTCGCCGTTGACTTTAACAGTAGTGAAATCAGTGGCCTTCTCGTTCTCCTCCTCGTAATCAAGAAGCGAGAAGTTGGGGTTTCAATATTCGACCAATTGAAATCAGATATAAAGATTTATATAGGTAGATATAAGGAAATAATAATAATAATAATATGATGGGATAGGATTGGGTGTTTCTGATCTTGAAAGTCTCTAACACGGAAGCCATAAAGTTCGTAATCGGGAGCCTAAAATTGCACATTTAGAAATAAACGGCGTAGACCCCAATCTTCCCATCAATTGGCTTGATAATAACAGAGCCTGGCTCTAGCAACCCTGGCTCATATTCTGGTAGAGTCTCATACTTAGAGCAAAGAAGATCTAGATCTTCCTGTTTCCACTTGATGACCACTTCCCCCGCGAGTGGGGGGGGGGGGGTCTTCCTTGAGTCCTTATTACTACCCTTCTTCGCTTTTTCTTTCACGTAGAAGACTTCAGAAGAAGAAGCCATTGCTGTCAGTGGGTTATTTTAAACAAGATCGGTAAATATGGATGAAAACTGAAGAGAATGAAGGAAAAAGATAAGGTTTTCTGCTTGAAGATCAAGAGAAAACTTTTGAAATTGTTAAGTGTGGAAGTGAGGTGTGAGAGAGAAGAATCGCTTATATAGGGTGAGCAATTAATGCTCCGGATAACCGTGCCCTGCACGTTGCACGTCCAGCCAACGAAAAGGCACCACGTAAGAGAGAAGACGTTGCAAACGGCGAAGCGACATGCAAGCCCACCTGCAGGTTCTGAAAAGCCACCTGACACCTGACGTTTCGCCTCTCCCCACGTTGCTTCCACATTACTTTGCACGCATAGGTCTGCAGCATTAATTACAGTAAGTCCGCACTAGCGCTGTCCACAAAGCCATGCTCAAGGTGCGGTCAAACAAAATTTTTTAAAACTCAATACCTTTCCTTGAGTCGGGTGCAGGCAAGGCTGTAGAACAACAAGAGCAACAACACATGAGCTCCAAAGCAAATAAACTAAAAGCAACATCTACTCAGCTGAGTCCAGCATACCACACGCACCGCATACAACACATTGGACTAGGGGGACTTGAAAAGATATGTAACTGGGCGTGCGCACGGCCCCACATCTATGAACAATTCATCAGGTTCACCAAGCAAAGCTTCTAGAAGCTTGCGCACGTTTCCTAGTACATGCCAGCTACGACTTGACAAGGATAAGGACGTGCAGCCAATCAAAGGCCGCCGTTCGCTACTACATGATCTCTTGGCAGGTAAGAGGTACAGAAAAGGACAGAAAGGACGATTGAAAAGGATATGTGGCCAATCACAGAAGGACAACGACCAGGCTCCAACGGTTGTCAACCCTGTGGGACCCGCGCGAGGCAGCTGTCATTATCTAACTAGCCAATCATAAGACACCTTCCAAGCCTATAAATACCCCTCTCCCCTAAGGGAGAGGAACATTCGGTTATTCATTCACAAACACTTATTGAATTTGTGCAATAGTTTAGAAGGAAAGATTATAGTCGAAACATTTGTATTCACTTAAAACGAGTCTTGTGTAATCGTCTGATCATACATCAATACAATATCTCTTTATATTGCTCGTCTATATAGGTGTTTAATCAGTGCTTACTCAGGTTGCTATAAAGAGTGTCGTTACCATAACGAAACACATTAATACTTACCTAATTCTCGCCGCATACCGTGGGGACTCCTGACGCAATGCGTCGGGTTTTAATACCACTGGTTTTATTAATACAATATCATACAAATAAAATAATGATAATCAGTGCTTATTCAGGTTGCTATAAAGAGTGTCGTTACCATAACGAAACACATTAATACTTACCTAATTCTCGCCGCATACCGTGGGGACTCCTGACGCAATGCGTCGGGTTTTAATACCACTGGTTTTATCATACAATATCATACTAGTGGAATCCCCTTAGCATCGCGGCAGATATTTTGTCGTTATCGATTCGGTTCATTATCGTAATGACATTCGTAACACACAAGAGAAAAAAAACTCTATAAATAAAGTCATGATATGACTAAAATGATATCGACAAATCTTTTACATTAATTGAAAACCGAAAAGTGAATCTCTTGTTAGTCGGAATTGATGTGGTACTGATATTGTTGGGAAGGTATCAATTCGGTTCGTAACGGCACAGTATGCCATTGAAAATTTCTATGGCTTACGATACAAAAAAATATTGGTTTGGCTTGTCAAGATAGAAAAACTAAAGAGATCAATTATTTGTCGTGCTCCATTTTGAACATAACTTTTATCAAATCGTGATAAAAATAAGCCCGTCCCAATATTTACTTTAGAGTAAGCACTTGACAAAGATGGAAAATTGTGAGTCGGTAGTTAATATAAATATACATTCAAATTTTCTTAAAAAATATCTCATACTAAATGTAAAATTTTTTAGTACAGATTATTGGCGGCTAACGAAGCAAAATTGCTCAAAGCGAGGCGCTTTGATGTACGAGGTATGACTGATTTGACATAAAGTCTTAAAAAATAACCTTAAGCGTTTCGCTTTGGCAAAAGCAATGCGCTTGGAGGGGGGTTGAAAATAATTCCTAAGGGTTGAAATATAAGTACCCTTTATCAATGTTTTTTCATGGGTGATCCACGCTTCTATTAAGACTATGTATTGTGGCCCGTGAGCGAGTAGCCGCGAGCCACAACCAATCCACGTGGCTAGCGGGGGGGGGGGGGGGGGGGTTGAAAATAATTCCTAAGGGTTGAAATATAAGTACCCTTTATCAATGTTTTCTCATGAGTGATCCACACTTCCACTAAGACTATGTGTTGTGGCCCGTGAGCGAGTAGTCGCGAGCCACAAATAATCCACATGGCTAGCTTGAACCACAACAACCATGAGTGATAGGTGGCGCAAGCGAGTGGACGTGAGTATAGTCGCGTGGGCTAGCGAGGGGAATATGACCGTTGGCAGCCAACTAGCCGTTGGACAACGACTAGTTTGGCTATTTATAAAAAAAAACCCTTTTTATTCATTTTAAACAAATAAATACACTCTTCAACCTACAGACACTAAACAATAAAAAAAACAACCTTTGATATTCAATAAATGGATCCATCACAATGGCAAGGATGTTATCAACCCGCTATGGAGTTCTTTGATGAAGACGAGTATGGTACGAATAATAAACTCGAAGTTAATCTTAGCCAAATGCCACCACCGTCTCCGAATTTTTGTAATTCCGGATTTGCAACCACCAGCCCCAAAGCGAGGTGGCAGAAGTGGTGGTAGGGGTGGTGGTCCGGCGGCTAGGTGGTGGCAGAAGTGGTGGTAGGGGTGGTGGTGAACCGCCCGAACAAGATGTACGACCAAATCGTCAAGTGACGCCTTGGACAAAAGAGGAGAAAACAGCCCTTTGTCGGGCTTGGGTGGAAGTTTCGGAAGATCGAAAAGCCAGTATAAATTTTTAAACTATATTTTTAACTATATATATGTTGCAACTAATTTTTTTTAACTATATCTATATATAATTTTTGTAGCCGACTACCAACGGGCGAAGGTTTTTTGAAGACGTATTTGAAAAATCTTCTATGAACAAGTCGGGAGAAATGTGTTCCCCGGATATGATTTCCGGCCGGTGGGTCGAGATTAGAAAATATGTAAACTTGTTTACTAACATTCATAACAGGAACGCTAATCGAGTGCATCAAAGTAGGTTTAGCGATCTTGATATCTATCAGTTCACTTGCGAGGAGTGGAAATATGAGGTGTTACACAAGTACAAGACCAACAAAACATGGGATGACGACTACTTGTGGAAAATCCTTCGTAATTGCTCCAAATGTGTGGAGTTAATTTCGATTGAAGACATGAGCGAAGGCGGCTCATCATCAAAGCAGACCAAAACCTCTTCATTGGGTAGGTATATCTCCTCCATAAGCTCGGATTCTCACGTGAGGATTGACCTAAACTCTGATGAGGGTCTTCCCCTGTCTCCCCTAGGTCGACCAGCTGGAAGAGACAAGGCGAAAGCTAAATAAACTGCTAATGAAGCCGATAACGAGTTCTCGGGGGAAATTAGCAAAATAAGGACTACAATGGAGATGACGGCAAAAACTAAAGTCGATAAAGTAAGATTGAGGAACATGGACTTTTTAACGAAAGACTTTAGCAACCTCCCAATGCCTCGTCGGGCGATACTTCAACGAAAATAGGACCGTCTCGTGAAGGAATTCGAACAAGAGAAGTAGTTTACTAGTTTTTTATGTTTTTTTATTAATGAATATTTTATGTTTATTATTTAATTTGTGTTACAAATTTAAATATTATATAAATTTAAAATAACAAAGTTTAAAAAATAATAATTTAAAAAAATGGATAAAGCTGCTATTCACCTCTACCCATAGCAGGATCAGGCTAGTAAGCTGCATCTTTATCACTCTGTTATATCAGCACTTACGTGGCTTAATATTAAAGAATAAAGCCACCACCCATCTCCACCCGCAACACATAGTCTAATCACTAATATGATTTCCTAAATCGACTTGCCAGTCACTAATTAGTATATTATTACTAGACTCATGAAATATAAATTACTTCAATTTCAATAATAAAACAGCAAAGCTAATAAAAAGATATCTATTTTTATGCCTTTTTAATTTTTACTATATAAAGAAACAGTGATGATGCTTTGTTGCCTTGGGAATCACACATTTGATGAAGTGAGGAGCCACCGAGCAACTTCCGTTATTAGTACCCGTGTTGGATTTGGTCACCTCTTCAATCTATCTATATACATACTATAAATATAATACCAACATACACTCACATGGTCGATAAGAAGTCTTATTGTGAGTGTTTCTATTCCCATAAATAGAAACAACAAAAAAATTATCCATAAACTGATCGAAGATGGAGGAGAATCATGAAGATGTAGATATACTTATTGTGGGTGCTGGATTAGCAGGTCTCACTACCGCCTTATCCCTTCACAGGTATTTCTATATGGTTGTGCTAAACGTACCCCTCCTCTTGTTGTTATAACTTAATTGTATCTTTTATGTAAACCGACCCTAGCTAAAAAGAATAATGGGTCCGCCATTGCTATTACTCAACTTGTTAGAAAAAAATAATAACATTTTATGTTTTAGT
This sequence comes from Ambrosia trifida, assembly GCA_028751855.1. NCBI lineage: Eukaryota > Viridiplantae > Streptophyta > Magnoliopsida > Asterales > Asteraceae > Ambrosia > Ambrosia trifida. The sequence continues at coordinate 90,706,646 of CM054130.1, read as the reverse complement.
TCTATCTTCCATAAATGACTTTAAAATTTGTCATTTTAAGGTTGGGTTTGAGGAGTATGGTGTTGGAATCATCGGAGAGTTTAAGAATAACTGGATTTGCACTTACACTATGGACCAACGCTTGGAGGGCACTAGATGCTGTAGGAATTGGGAATACCCTGAGACAAAAATCCACCCAAATGAAAGGGTAAAATTGTCTTTTAATTAAAAATTACTATTTTGAAGTTTAATAATAAAAAGGGGTAGCGGCGCAACTTGTAGCCCGTTCACCTGCCGCCCACCTGTAAAACTTGTTGGTTTTAACGGAAGTTTGTAAAAATAACAGAAATTGATATAGATTTGTGATTGCAGATTCAAGATCGCATCCCCTGATACTGGTCTATTTACTTTAGAGCAAGTCCTCGATAAAGATCGAAAATTGTAAGTCACACTAAATTTTTGTTTTATAAACCAACATTTTAGATATTTTATACCTGGTGATTTATGTTCTGGGTAGCCGGGTAAGGGATTAGTGTGTGAGACCGCGATAATTATAACACCCTTTGAATATTTAAAATGACAATTTTATCCTTATCCAAATTAATCTCGAATAATTGGAGATATATCAATAGCTACATTTTGATTTTAGTGAGAGTTACGAAAGCCGATGTGTTAAGAGAAAGGATTTGCTAGAGACAATGGTGAGCGAGCTGCCACCGGGCACCATTAGGTACTCTTCAAAGGTTGTAGCCATCGATGAACTAGGCCGCTTTAAGCTGGTGCAGCTAGCCGATGGGTCTATTCTTAAAACCAAGGTCTGTAGTTGGTAAAATGTTGTTCCGGTTTGTAGAACTATTGAGGTAATAATCTCTAATATTACTATATGTGGTGTATATAAATGTAGGTGTTGATAGGTTGTGATGGAGTTAACTCAGTGGTGGCAAAATGGTTGGGTCTTGATACGCCTGTAAGTGTTGGGAGATCAGCTATTCGTGGTCTGGTGGAGTTCCCAGATGGCTCGGGTTTTGATCCAATGTTCCATGTGAACTTTGGAGGCGGTGTGCGCTTTGGTTTTCTTCCGGTTGATGACAAGACCGTGTATTGGTTTTGCACGTTCACCCCGTCACAAGTTCCAACTTGTAAGTCATTGAAATTTGTCTTTCATAAATACGAAAAGTAGGGGCGCTAATAAGAACCCGATAACATAACGATAACCGTAGAGGTATTTAGTATGTGGTTTTAAACCGAAAACCAAACTGAATTAGTGAATTACATGTTTGGTTTTCGTTTTGGTTTGTAATCGAAACCGAATTGGGTTTTTAGTTCCAAGTTTCTCAATTCTTCTGCATACCATTATATTTTAGCCTATATCTTATATAGCCCAATACCATGTTCAAAAGTAATAGAGCCCAATAGGCTAAATTATATGTTCAGCCTACTACAATTTAGCCCAATACGTTATACATATTTTAGTATTTTACATAATTGTCTTGTCTTAACTTGTTGTTGATGCCTCAAAAGTTAAACATAAACCGAAACTGGATTCTTTTTTTGTTGAAAAAAACTAAGCCAAATTCAAATTCAAATTAATTTTTCTATCTACCTCACTTTGGTTCAGTTTTTGGTTTCAAACAAGTAAACCAAATACCGAACTGAAGGAGACCCATATAGAACTGAAATAACCAAGCAGATTGAGAAACCGATTGTTTTGCTATAATTGTTTTAGTTATATTTATTGTATGATTATTGCATGTGTACAAATAACCAAATTAATCGAACCGGTGCTAAAACATTTTTTGTTTTTTATAAATATAAATATATAATGTTATAAAAAACTTTTAGGTGGAAAAGGTTTTGTTATGAACTTCTATTTGTTATGATTCTTATAGATGAAGAGGATTGGCAAGTAAACCCAATAAAAATGAAGCAATTTGTATTGAGCCGTATCAACAAGATGCCTCAAGAAGCACAAGATGTGGTGGAAAGAACTACACTAAGTAGCATATCCTATGCACAATTGAAATTTAGATTGCCATGGAATGTCTTATTCGGTAATATAGTGAAAGATAATGTGTGTGTGGCTGGGGACGCGCTTCATCCCATGACTCCTGACATTGGTCAAGGCGGGTGTTCATCGTTAGAGGACTCAGTGGTGCTCGGTAGGTGCCTCGGGGAAGCGTTATTGAATAAACCAAATGAAGAAGATGAATTTGAGAGGATAAAAAAGGGGTTGGAGAAATATGGGAAAGAAAGGAGATGGAGAAGTTTTAGTCTAATTAGTGTTGCATATTGTGTAGGGTTTATGCAAGAGAGCAAAGGGATGATGATGAGTTTGTTGAGGAAAGTGTGGTTTTCTAGCTACACTCCTACTGCGTTCCTTAAGATGGCTAATTTTGATTGTGGTAATCTTGTTTGTTAAATCACAAAATGCTATTGTGATGTCTCGGGTATTTTCATATGTATCTAGCTATGTAAAATGGTCTCTCCTTTTCAAGAGGTCGAGCGTTTGTGTCCTGTGATGGACAATGAGGTATAATTATGAGTATGTTAGACTTTTTTTTTTTTTTTTAAGATGATTGTAATAGCCTTAAATTGAGTATTTTTTTTTCGTATTCTATTTATGAAAACAGTTGATGAATCCATATCTGAATATTGGGGACGAATAAATTAGCACCTTCCCAATTTCTTTATGGTGGAGTGACACCCTCTTTGCTTTATTTATGGGAGGTGGGGAGTTTGAGTCCTACCGGCACAAAAATGTTGTTAGTGGGCCAGGTTTTACCGCAGTGGGCCTTCGGGCGGCAGGTTTTCCTCAGGAACTGGTGTGAAAATACTGGTAGACCCGGGTTACTCTCGGAGTACTCCTTTGTCCAATGGGTACTTTAAGAATGCTCGGAATTGATTTGTTGGTAATTCAAAAAAAATAAATACATTAGCACCTCCACTACCCCTATTATCACCATCACATTTGAATTATATTTTAGAAAAATTATAGATAGTAGACAAGGGTATTCTCTCCTCTAATTGGTTAAACGTCTCTAATTGATCAAACGCCCATTTAGACTTGTCTTTGTCTCCTCATACATGGCAGGTCCTAGGTGGCGCGCGGGCCCCACGAAACCTTCCTTTCATCATTCTCTTAGTGCTGATGTGTGTTTACCTGGGCTCACGGGTGGGTGTAGGTACATATCTTTTCACCGACAATCTAATCAATTAAACCGAACTAGTTAACCAATTGGTTAATAAGATTATTTAACCGATGACTTTGGTTTTAGAAATCAAATTACTATTATTTTTTTATCTCAATTTTAATCACATATGAATATCAATAAAGACCTATGATCGATGTCGTTGGGTCGGTCAAAAACAAGTTAAAATAAATAGTAAAGTGTAAGTGAGTTTTCTCCTCAGGGAATTGGTGGACAATCGTAGTTTGTATGATTTCTAACTAATAAATTAAATCTAAGTGAATTGTAGGTTGTTTTGAGTTTTAAGAAAACGAATTTTAGAAGTTATAAACAATAATATTAAAGAAGTAACCCCCTCCAGGTTTTCGGTTCAATAATTCACCCTACAATTGTTTAGATGACTGGATACCACATAGACATAGTTTTGTTGAACGGTTTAAGTTAAGTGATAATCACACACAAGTTTTTAATAATAACTCGTACAATTTAATTACCAACCCACGAATAACAACTACCCTCCCGTTAATCAAACTGCTCAGGATGCAAGAAAATCGAATGCGAATGATTAAAAGATAAGCAATTGCACAAACGTGACTTATTTAAATAACTCAAACCACAAATATCTTTCAAATGATTAAAAGACAATCCATAAACCAAACCAAACAAGGGTAAAAGTTTCACAAATAGACCGTGCACCCGGAGGTGGTTACCAAGATGTTTAGCCGCTCATGGTTACAATAAACATAGCAAAAAGTTCAATAACAAACCCGAACATGTTGATAATAATCGAAGGTATGGATGAATGATGATGGTTGTTGATGTTTGCAGCTCCAAAATGCTCCAAAAGATTGCCTATTTTCGTCCTTGGTGGCTAGATAATCGACTAGGGTTTAAAAAAATCTTTTTATAATTAAAAACACACTTTCCTAAAAATCCCCGAACACCCGCCGTAGCTTACAGCATTGAGCCTTAAGCTACGGCTCAACTCCTCGGCGCCCGCCTTTTTCCCTGGCTGTAGCTTACGCTCCAAAGGCGTAGGTTACGAATCAAATAAGCGGCTGCTGCTTCTTCTCAACACTCTTTCCAACTTGTTTTCCTTTCAAAGTCTTGTATCCAAACACCATCTAATCTTATTTCTCCCTATCCAAACTCCATCTAATCTCATTTTTCTTCATCCAAACCTTATCCAAACATCCAAACAACATCTAAACGTCCTTCAAACATCCGATTCTCTTCCATGGAGCTCTCGAACATCACTATAACTCCAAATCTTCAACTAGATCACTACGCTTCACATTTTCCAACCATTTTCTTCCACTTTTCGCCATTTATCCTTAAACAAGCGAAACTCACGTAGTCATCCCATTCATCACATATAAGCATCACAAATATATCAAAAACACACAAATGTGCATATTATTAATCATTCATTACCCCTATCATCAACCTAACATTTTATTAAAAACATGAAGTTATCATTCAGATTATGTCATAATTTATCTGTATAATTCGTAAGCTGCGAAAATCAACAGCTGAGTGGTAAAGGTTAATACATTGTCAATTTACCTTCAAAGGATACGTAGCAAATCAAAAATTTTGATTGATAATTTCGAACGAGCCAAGTCGCTAATTACAACACCTTAGATTTTGATTTCGATCTCAATTTTGATTACGATCTCGATTTTGATTGTAAAAAGAATTAGGACAAGAGTGCAACATAAGATAGTTGGACTTCGAAGATCGTGATTTTACGATTCTGATGTACGACCTTTCACTATTATTATACGATTCGATTTCCAATCCTCACTTTCCCGCTTTCATTTTTTAATCTAACCGCTTTTCCTTTTTTTTAGGAACAAACTACAGTCCAGTACTACACAACACAATAAGATATATCTTAGAATGGGCCCCCAAAAGAATGGGGCCCGAAGCCCCTAAGTCCATTATTTAGTAGACTTATACTTTAGCCAAAGTTTGTTTTTGGTTATTAACAAAATTAACTTAATCGGCCTAAAGTCCAACAATCTAATCAAATAAACCAAACCAATTAACCAATTGGTTAATAATTTTATTAACCGATCGATGACTTTGGTTTTAGTTGAAGCTACTAATTGAATTGAACCGGAACATACATACCCTTAAAAGTGGTTGTGTTCTCTGTCGTATCACGCGAGCTAGTGCTATATAATATGTATACACATGATGGCATAAATATATTGACTACTGGGCTTGAGTATTTAGATTGGACTGCAACAATACCTAAAGAAAGGTGGTCCCAACTCATTTTTGTATATAATCATTGTCGTATCCAAGTAAGACTTGGTTACAACTTGGAAGCATAGATCGTTCTAGTAGTATTCCAATTTTAATTTTCTTATATAAAGAGAGATTTTTGATCCACAGCTTCTAAGGTTCTACTTGTAATTTTTGACACCATTCAAAACATGAGGCCAAACAATTTCTAACACCATTCAAAATAGAGAATTTTGATCCACAGCTTCTAAGTTTCTACTTGTAATTTCTGACACCATTCAAAACATGAGGCCAAACAAATGTCGTCGGTTTTGGGTTAGTTAATACGACATGTTTGTTAGTGTAGGTCAACCCGAACATCACCTGAATGATAAATAAGCTACTCTGAACACGGCTGGTTTAATAAATGGGTTAACTCGTCATATACTGTTAGATTGTCTCCAATGTTGTGTGCGCACTTAGGCATCCATAGCTGTCACGTCATCGACCACATAATATCCTTACAAATCCATAAAAACCCCAATATCATCTCCAATCTTATAAACATCCTTACTCTCATTAATTTTCACATCATCACAGAACCTAGGTAAACCCAAGCACTTGTGCAACGACACCTCAACTAAGGGCTCGTAAGGATGGATATGCTCTAATGGTAATAAGGGCATCCAAGAGCCTATAAGGGTTTGATCGATGGTTTGTCATAGATGATCTATTTGAATATATGATCTCTTTTTGAGCACTTGATGTGAAAACAAGGTCCACACATTGGAAAATATCACAACTCGACAGACCTCATCCAAGTTTTTTCTGCTTTCTCGAACCGACACCAAAAACATTGAGAATCGCCTACATAAGTTATAGTATTATACATGAAGGTTCATAATCATGAAGATGTAGATATAGTTATAGTTGGTGCTGGATTAGCTGGTCTAACCACAGCCTTAGCCCTTCACAGGTATGTGTTTCTACATGTATGTACCATCTTTTTATATCTCAACTGTACCCATCATCCATGTATTTACAAAAAAAAAACTAGGTTATAACCCGTGAAATTTACGGGCTGAAAATTTTAATTTACAACAATCATAATTTTTTTTAACAATTATAGTAGGGTTAATTGATATATAAATGTCCCCGTCATCCCTTTTTGGATAGAAAACCCTAACCTACTGAAAACAAATCCTCACCCTTGGGGGGCCAAAAAGTTGTTATGGACCATCTGCTGGACTCTTATGAAGAACCGAACCGTCTCTGATGTGAAAGAGCCGAATGTGTCAAAAGTCAAAAGGGAAGAAGACATGCTGATTATTCTCACAAGATTTAGCGTGCTTGCCTGAGTAAATAAAAGAAATACAAAAGAGTCATTTAAGTTCGAACACTTTTGAGTCGTGTTTGCTTAATTAGTTGAGCATACTTTTGGGCTATTAAAACTGTTGAATCGAGTTGGAATCTTTCTCAAGCCAACCTCGAGCTTACAATGCTTGTTGCTTTCGTCGCAATTGCCACAAATTCTTGTAGTGAACTATGCATTAGGATCCCCAATTGTGTTTTGTACCGATTGATAACATATTACAGGGTTTTTTTTAATTTAAATGCAAAAATAAAACCTAGACTCTATATTAATCAAGTTAATTCATTAGTCATATTAACTCCCAACACTCCATGAAGGTTAGGTATAACGGCCTTGGTGCTGGAATCATCAGAGAGTTTACGAGTTACCGGATTTGCCCTTACGCTATGGACCAATGCTTGGAGGGCGCTAGACGTTTTAGGGATCGGGGATTCACTCAGACAAATTTGTGTCCAAATAAAAGGGTAAAATTGTCATTAAACAAATCACATAGATTTGGATTATCCTAGTGTTTTCAATCAAGGCTGATGTTAGTTTTATGGTTATTAGATTCAAGATGGTCTCTCCTAATACTGGTCTTTTTACTTCGGGGCAAGCTCTTGACAAAGATAATAAATTGTGAGCCACCTTTTGTTTTAACCCAGAATATTTTACTATTGCAAACTCTTAAGATCAGCAGTTTGCGACCGAAAATGGGGTCGCAAGTACCTAGTTTTCTTATTGTGTTGTCAACTTAACTACAATATTTCTACTCTAGCAAGGGTTTTGAAAGTCGATGCGTTAGGCGAAAGGATTTACTAGAGACTATAGTGAAGGAACTACCACCGGGCACCATTAGATACTCTTCAAAGGTTGTGATCATTGATGAACTTGACCGATTTAAAATGGTGCACCTAGCTGATGGGCTCATTTTGAAAACCAAGGTACGTACGTATGTAGTTTATACAACTCTGGTTTCATGAACCAACATACATCTGTCAATCGTGTCAGGTTGACGGGTTGTGGGTGGGTAGAATATTATATATTAGATTATTGAATGGTTAAACATGTCAGTCTGATCATGATCTAATTAATTAAACAAGCCAAGACGAACACAACAATTTACTTAAACAAGTTAAGCCAACCACAACATGTTTAATAAACGGGTTAGATATGACAATCTATAAGAATAATCTTATTCTTTTTATGTCATATTGGTTTCGTGTCGGAAATTGTCAACCCTGGTACATATATGATACTACTTCAGTTTTTACATTGTAGGTGTTGATTGGTTGTGACGGGATTAACTCGGTTGTGGCTAGATGGTTGACTCTTCCAGCTCCTGTAAGTGTTGGTAGATCGGCTATTCGGGGATTGGTAAAGTTCCCAAACGGCTCAGGTTTTGATCCTATGTCCCATCTCAACTTTGGAGGTGGTACACGCTTTGGTTTTCGACCCGTTGATGACAAGACCGTGTACTGGTTTTGCACATTCACCCATTCTCAAGTTCCATCTTGTAAGTATTTGGTTCGGATATTTGATGTCATAAGTTGTTCAAGATACACTAGAGTAACAAGAAACCTTAACTAATATATTATATCTAACAATATATCATGTTTTCGTTGTTATAGACAATAAAGAGCTGCAAGAAAACCCGATGAAAATGAAGCAATTTGTACTGGGCTTGATCAACAAAATGCCACGAGAAGCACAAGAAGTGGTGGAAAAGACGCCGCTAAGCAACATTTCTTATTCGACATTAAAGTTAAGATTGCCATGGGATATTTTATTCGGAAACATAGTGAAAGAAAATGTTTGTGTAGCCGGGGACGCCCTTCATCCGATGACTCCAGACATAAACCAAGGCGGATGTTCTGCACTAGAGGACGCCATCGTGCTTGGTAGGTGTCTAGGTGAGGCTTTTTTGAAGAAATCAAGTGAAAAAGAAGATGAATTTGATAGAATTGAAAAGGGTTTGTTGAAATATGGTAGGGAGAGGAGATGGAGAAGTGTTAGTCTCATTAGTGTTGCATATTGTGTGGGGTTTATACAACAAAGCAAGGGAAGAGTGATGAGTTTCTTGAGGAAAGTATGGTTGTCTAACTATACATCTACTGCCTTGCTTAAAATGGCTGATTATGATTGTGGTGACCTTGTTTCTAAAAGCATATGACTATGACACTTACCGTCGAGTAGGGGGGGATCTAGTGTGTTAGGAGGGGTGGCGCCCGCTACCCCTCAACGTTCCCGGCGTAGTGTAATTTTTTTGTTTTTTACGGTTTTTTTTTTTTTTTTTTTTTTTTTTTTTTTTTTTTTTTTGTATTATGTTACCTCTAAAAATTATGTAACGTTACCCCAGAAATTTTGATCTAAATCCGTCACTCGTCAAGTTGTGTGCGACTAGTAGGTGGGGGAATGCTGATGTTCCCTTGTCCTAGACTCGGTTTAAGTTAGCAACTTCTTACAATAGTGGCTTGAATTGATCTATGTGTTATGCTCTCAGGCTACATTGTCACATAAGATTTTTCGCACCCAAACACCTCCCCAAGGGGTGTTATGCAACGTCAAAACTAGCGTGATGTGGTTGGCGTTAGCCCACTCTTGTTCCAACCTCACCAAAACCTGCAAATGTGCTCCCATTTAATTAGAAAAGTCGATCAAAAAATTCCACCTCACCCCACTTTACAACTTTTCTTTTTTGTTTTAATTTTTAAATAGGTTAATTATTATGTTAGTGGTGTAGCTAGTGGGGCGTGAAACCTTGTGAGACTTTACTTTTACATATTTCATTGAACAGTAATATAAAGTCAATTACAAGTGGATGAGAGGCAAACAGACGAGAGGCTATGGCGCTATCCCCTTGTGAGACCATAACACACAAATGTGAAAATAAATGAGTGAGAGCTCATGCATATGCATAAGTAGTAGAAGTGTCATGTGTGAAAAAAATGTGTGAACATGACGCATAGCGCAAACCAAATTATTTTACTTATGTCAACCTATTTCTTGGTATATGTGCAATCAGTTGCTGGTTTTGATCGAAACACATAAGTACATAAGTTTCAAGTCGAGGTTGACCATTGAAGAAGCTTTAAATTACGGAAATGCCATGCTCGATTTTCCTATTGGCAATTGTTTTTAATTTTGGTTAGCATATTATAACGTGACGCATGACTTTAGGTTTAATTAAGCTGGATTGTTTCCACCAGGTCATGAGCCACACCAACTAAACTAATTGTACGGAAGTAGCATGTGGTGGAATGCAATTAAGTACAGGAAAGGAACCTTTCATTTGTTGTTTTCGTACATCTGCCTCTTCAGGATTATATTTACCGTAAAAGGTCAGACCACAATGATTATTAGTTAGGTATGTTGATCATTTTGCAAGTATGTAATGGAAAACATATTAATAATAGTAATACCTGATAGATCCATGAGACCTGGCACTGATGTCGCCAAAGACTTGAGGTCGACATACTTGTCAGTAGATTCGGGTTCTCTTTAGTGTGTACAGTTATGATGGCTAATGATCACAAGGTGATCATTTGAGAGAGAGGTAGGTGGCGGCTACATTAGGTTATGTTGTTATTAGAGTCCAACCTAATACCTCTAATAACTCTCTATTTATATACACAGTGGACACCCTAATTAGGTTTAGTAAGGGTAATTCCATCCATCAAAGAATCACCTATTATAAACTTAGGGATATTATAGTAATTGATCAATATAATATAAATGATAATGATAGCCACAAATAAATATAATAAACATCATTTATATTTATTCTAACATTCTCTCACTTGGCCGAGTAATCATTTATTGTGAGTATTACATTAGTCTGCAGATTAATACTCATTTTAGTTATAAACCCAAAATGTAGCAGAGAAATACAGCCATTAAGTCTTTATTCGACTTAGGACCCCCATTAAGCGTACTACACCCAAATTTAAAACTTAACATTATGATCAATTAACGTTATGCCCTTAGATGATTTGTTATATTATTGTCTTTATGCCATTATGCTAGCTTAGCATACTAATAGACAAACATATCATAATGAGGAAAATTAATCATTAATCATTAGTCATAAGTCATTCATAGTACGATATGCAGTTGTACATGGTCATAAGTAATACCATTTTCTCTTAGTTGGCCCTTAGTGAAACTTATGGGTGATAAACCTTTAGTTATTAGATCCATAAGCATATCATGAATGCATTCGATACAAAATTCTGATTTCTTCTATTTGTTCTTAATCATAAGCGAACAATAATTTCGTATCGAACTCTAATGTAGCTCCTCTCAAACTGTTACTGTTCGAGAAATTAGGGCAGCTGACTTTATCACAGTAAGTCTTCAACTTAGTATTTACATTGAGTAAATAAGTTATGAGTCAACTGATAAATTGACCAACAACATTTAATGACCATTCTGTTGTGATCAGCAACACATTATGTCATGATAACTTAGGCTGTTGTCACAGTTCCTTATGACTCATCCATAAGATAGTTATGTCTGTTGACGTTATGATATACCCTGAAATTGACATCACTTTAGGTTCTCACTTCTTCTTTAGATTATAGTATCTTATTTCTTAAAGATATTGTAATGTTCCATTAGATACTTTTCATCAATCTAGACAAGTCTAGTATCAAGCAATATGAACAATATCATAAACAAGCATAGACTTAAACTTACATCAGTCTTCTAATTAATGAAGCATAAGGTGATAATCTCAAATTATCCTCTAAAAGAGAGCAATGTTGTATGTTACATACTTAAGGACCCGCTTAGAGTAAAACTTATGGGATGAAACTAATATCTCGTTGAGTCTATCTCGGTATATTTTGATTCCTTTCACGGAAGAGGAATCCCCGATATTCATCATGTCAAAATTATGCATGAACAATGCTTTGACTTAGGTAACATATACTTGTCAAGAGAAACGTCATCTATGTAAGGACAGATTTTCATTAGTTGCTCCCACTCATCTTGAGGTAGGTTCTTTAATTTTAATTAGTTCTTGATGAAAAGAATTTCATTATGATTCCAACACATTTTATGCTTGCATTAACCTATACATGGATCTTATTGACTTACAGACTAAGTGTTCTTACCCTTCAGTTTAGAACTCTCAGGTTGCTTAATGAACATGTAGGTCATCGTTATGGAAAGTTATCTTAATGTCCATCTAATGTGGCTCTTAGTTATTATGAGCTACTAGGACGGTAATGACCCTCAAAGAAATCTTTTGAAATGCAGATAAGAACATTCTTTGATAATCTAATCTCTTCTTGAGTATAATCTTTTACAATCAATCTTATCTTACAATGTTCCCATTCAGATTTGGTTTAATTATGAATACCTTTAGGTTATTCAACCAAATCTCAAATGTTATGTTAATGAAGATTGATTGATACTAATTATTTAATTAGAAGAGGTAGGATCAGTAAACTTTCCAAACATCCATTTTGTGTTAGTCAGGCATGTTATATAATCATCAAAGTTAATGGGCTTTTAGACCCAAATGACCTCCTGAGTTGAACATTGGGTTTATTATGATACAAACTTAACTTTAGTTAGGTGTTTTTATTTTCAGGTATATAATGAGCAATATTAGTTTCTAAGTGTGTAAGAGTTGGTGCAATAAGGTGTACAAGAGGAATAATCGATGTTAAATTCGGAGTTAAACTTAATGAGTCTTGAATTTTAATGAGTCTCTCCCCCGCATCTTGTACTTCCGAAAAGTCATAATAAGGACTTTTACTGCCTAATAGATCCATGAGACCTGGCACTGATGTCGCAAAAGACTTGAGGTCGACATACTTGTCAGTAGATTCGGGTTCCCTTTAGTGTGTACAGTTATGATGGCTAATGATCACAAGGTGATCGTTTGAGAGAGAGGTAGGTGGTGGCTACATTAGGTTATGGTGTTATTAGAGTCCAACCTAATACCTCTAGTAAACTCTCTATTTATACACACAGGGGACACCCTAATTTGGTTTAGTAAGGGTAATTCCATCCATCAAAGAATCACCTATTATAAACTTAGGGATATTATAGTAATTGATCAATATAATATAAATGATAATGATGGCCACAAATAAATATAATAAACATCATATATATTTATTCTAACAAGATACCTTCATTTGGCTAAAGGGTGCCAAAGGTGACCCTATCATTTTGCTCACAAGTGCTAATCATTCTAGTTATAATTAGGATGAAAATAAAAAACAAAACAAAACAAACCCTAACTTGATACGAAGAACCCCAGACCCGGAACTTTCAGAACGAAAGTTATTCGGGTGTGGGACATGATATATGAATAGTTTGATTTTTTACGGATTTGGTAAGAGTATAGTATTAGGTGATATTTATCCGATACAACATATATAAATAAACCCCAAAGGGGAAATTACATTGAGACATAAGGCAGTCTGATCCACCGTGAAAGCACTACACATGTTTATAGATGTATACTCGCTGCTAACCCTTTTTTAATAGTAAAACTAAATCTTCTAAAAAAAGATTAATAAATCTTGAGGTCATAACATTATTAAGCATAACCCGTTGGACTCGAATAAGTATCTTCACCGACTCTTGCGCAAGGAAACCAAAAGTATCAAAATCAATCGGTATAAACACTTGTTGGTTGACAAGGCACGCTTTCTCATGTTTGGTCACTTTGCCCGATGCAACTTTTAAAGTATGTTGGCCCACCATGAAAGGACTACTCCCTAAGCCCACAAGATGGGAAAACCCTATTAGATCCAGACCAACGTGTTTCCTCCCATCCATCCAAAAACCAAAAGATCAATTGGTATGAGTGTTGATCTTCCTTCCAATGGGTCTATAAAGAAATTCACCAATGTCTCTTTCTTAGCAAAAATCTCGGCACGCCTGAATTGTAAAATAGAATGTCCCTAACCAAATCATGTCGGTACTTAAAACCTGAGATCTCTCTAGAGATGTACTACATGCTCCCCAAAGGAGTCTAAACACCCCTTACAACAAACAAGGCGTAGCTCACCATCGGAGAATAGGGAATCTAAGGCGATACTTAAAGATAGTACGATACACTATTAGCGACATATGTTGGCATAACCTATCTATAGGGATGGCGAGAATAAATTCTTGAGCGTCGTAAACACTCAAAAACGACATTTTGTATAACAGTCATGTCAACTTGTACTTCCACGATATGAATAATTTTACTAAAAAAAGGCACCCATCAGTGCATGTACGTTGGGTTTTAGGTGGGGCGATATCCTTCTTAGTGAACCGATGAAGTTGAAGCTTGGACTCGTATCACGAAGACAGGCCAAAAGCACAACCATAATCAAAATCCCCATACCACATATGTTATTATTTCATAAGATGTGATCATGTAGCACTCATGATTGGTCCCTTGGGGCAACAAAGGCCTAAGATAGAGCCTAATATAACCCTAAACCTATTTGGTAAAGAACATGTTAAAGATTATAGTATTGCGAGAAATATAAAATATTTTGAATATATATATATATATATATATATATATATATATATATATATATATATATATATATAGGTAAAGGATCCGGTAAGAAAATTGATTTGTGTAGGAAGTGTAGGAAAGATTTCGAGCCATTGGATCAAATTTGTGGATTAAGGGCATTAAGGACATTTTACCTTTTTTAAATCAATGAAATCCCACATTTGTAGGACATTATCTTTATTTTTGATCTTGTATTATTTTTCGAATTGTAACTGCTTCCCAGAATTCAATTTTGGTAAATAAAATCTGGATTCATTTTTTTTCTAATTTTAAGCTGAATTCGAATTCACATTATCTCATTCCAATTTTTTCTACATCACCGCATCTCATTCATTTATATTGAAAGTTTATATAAAACCCAATCTTTATAACAATTCGATTTACGCATAAAGATTATTAACATTGAGATAGAAAAGATATAATTATTGAAGATGATGGCTGAGAGTCTACAAGATGAATATCAAGGTATTTTTTATTCATTGATTGTTTGTGGTTTTTGTAGTTATACGTTTTGTTGTTTTTGAGAGTTAACATCATTTGTTGTTTTTCCGATAATTATACATTTACATTTGTTCGTACTAGGTGTCGTATATTATTCGCTTTTACAATATGGATTTGTTCGAATCAATAGTGTTTTTTAACAGATACGAATCAGTAGTGTTTTTCTATAAAGTTTTAATTGTTTTTTCAATGTAAATGTAGTAACCTGTGAGTTATCTACATATTTATCAATGTTATAAAAATATTCGAACCCATAGTGTTTTTAAACATATAAGAATCGATAGTGTTTGTTAACAGATACGAACCAGTAGTGTTTTTTTATAAAACTATATATGTATATGCATATGAGGCGTTATGGTTAGTTTTTTGAAGGTGGTTTTATTTTAATAAAGAATAAAATGTGTGTTATCCTTCTGTTTTATTTTAAAATAAGGATTCACAATGAATTTTTTTTTCGTTTAGTTTTAAGTGTGTTTATACATTTAAAAGGAATGTTTAATATAGTTTAAAGCATCTCCCCTTTTTACTACATGTCCATCATCTTACATTTGAGTGGGGATAGAACATGTATCACCTAATTCGCGAAATATGATGTATTTACCTTTTTTTGAAGATTGTAGATCAGATGGGAAAGCCTTGTGAGAAACCCTGATCCAACCCGAGTTCGAACCCGACCAACAGCCGTTTGATACCCTTGCTCGTAGGACTTACGAGAGCCGGTCTGCTGGAGCTGCGAGTCGAACCGGGGACAACACGGGCGGGAACCCCACATAATGTGGGTAAACCCTCCCCCCCTCAGGAATATGATGATGTATTTACCTGTACTAGATAAATCAATCATTCCTCATCTTGGAATGACATTTGCTACGGTTCAGTAATTATATAATTTTTATAAAAAGTATGCTGATAAAGGTGTTTTATAGACTGTCTTTTTTTTTTTTACCTAAACAGGTTGACAACATGTTCGTTAGGCGAAACAAGCATTTTGGCGAATAATCGCTTTTTGTACATCTCCTTGTAATAAAAAATAAGAAGCATTCCACACCAACATACCAACAAGCGTGTTTTTTAACAGATACAAATAAGTAGTGTTTTATATGCTGTTATGTTACAAGCATTTTGGTGAACAATCGCTTTCTGTACATTTCCTTGTAATAAAAAATAAGAAGCATTCGACACCAACATACCAACATGAGTATCTTTTTAACAAATACGAATAAGTAGTGTTTTATAGGCGGTTATGTTACAATAGCCGTGTGCAAAACAAAAAAAATGAAAAACAATCATAATAGTGGCGTTTTCTTAACATCAAGTGTTCTACATCCAAAAATATTGTAGCATCATCCAAAACCTATTGAGTTAAAAAGTTAAACACATATTGTTTCCAAATCACAAAATTAAAGTCACCCTTCACTTTTTTTCCACTCCCTTTTGATGGCCCCAATCGTTTGCCAATTCGTTCAAACGCAGTCTTCTCCAATTCTCTCCTAGTAGCATCGGGAAACCAGGAATATTGGTCCACAACTACCATGTTTTCCCCAAAGTGTTTTATCCTCGTTCGAAGCTACCCATCATAATCCTCTGGATGCTTTCCACACATTAAAATAAGAACCATTTCAACATCAGGGGTGTTCTTTTAACCGATACGAATAAGTAGTGTTTTATATAAAATAACAAGCATTTCTCAAAAGGATAACAACAGGAGTGTTTTTTAACAGATGCAAATCAGGTGTGTTTTTTAACAGATATGAATAACTAGTGTTTTAAAATCTTACCAACATGTTGGGTGGGCAAAACAAGCCTTTTGGTGATCCATTGCTTGTAACAACAAATAATACCGCCAAATCATAACGCACATTCATACCTGTCGGATTGGCATTAGTCAACCCCGGTAACTTAAGATTCGTCTTCGATTCAGATCTCTTCATCGCCTTATGATAAACCCTCAATTCCATCTCTAAAAAAACAAAAACAAAATTAATTGATTAAACCGAAAAAATAACATATAGTGTATTCATAATGTAAAAACAACATATTGTGTAACTTCTGACCTAAAACACTGTTATGAAACAAAACAACATTCCCCCAAAAAAACCCGATGACCAAAACACTATAATATCCGCAAACAAAACACTATCATATCCATATCCGCAATAATTGAGCTTTAAAACACTATTAGATCTGGTTTTTTTTTTTTTTTTTTTTTTTTTTTTTTTTTTTTTTTTTTTTTGTAAAAATCTTTTGTACAACAAACAAAACACTATCATTCCCCATCACTATCTTATATTTTTTATTTTGTTTTTAACAGCTGCTATAGCAAAGAAACCCCGCGAAAAGCTGGAAGAACAAATAAAAAACAGGAAGACCCAAGACGCAAGAACTAGAACAACACCATTGAGACCATATTAACAAATGAGCTTTAAAACACTATTAGATCAGAAGAAAAAAAAAACACTATTATACAACACAAAAACAATATCAGATCATAATAAATCATATCCGAAAAAACCCACTCTCAAAATTATTAAAAAACATAAAAAACCAACAAAAATTTAAATAATAACACAAAATAATCGAAACAATTGAACATTATTTTATCCGCAATACCTGTCAGGGTAGCTGTAGGGTGCGGTGGTGTCTGATCCCCTGCATGTTTATACGTTGGTTGTCGGCATCGCGTAGATTAAAACACTGAATGAGGGTTTCTTGGCTTGTATTTTGTTCGGTATATGAAGTTTAAAGTGCTTTAAAACACTGATAGTTGAATGCTTAAAACACATGAATAACTTGTATTGAAGATGATTGTATAAGATGAAGAATGACCGACGCAAAGAAGAGTTTGGTGGTTCTGTTGTTTTTTTGCTTTTTGGAAGATGAAAGAGGTTTAAATGTAGGAGAGAGATATAAATCTATAATCTTCTATACATCTAATAAAACAAACTCTATGAGGACACTTGGCACTCCCATATTGCACCTTAATTCCTCTCTCTTCCCATATTGTGCCACTTGTCTCATCCATGTAATTTATAAAAAATTTCTTTTTTCTAAAACTCAAAAATCATTAATTATAATTATGGTCAAAATCATTAATTATAATTGTGGTCAAAATCGTTTACCAATATTAACTTTCCTAAAACAATATTCCATTCCTTCCCTTATACTCTTTCTTTTAGAAAACCTTTCTTCTCCCAAAGAGGATACAAATAATAAAAAAAAGACATTGAAATAAACCCTAATATATCTATAAAAAAAGACATTGAAATAAACCCTAATATATCTTTGCGTTTTATACTCTCACATGTGCCAAAATCCTCTGCTGCTTCGTTTAGTGCCTTCCGGCGTTTAGTTTCGTCTACAATAAATACGGTAACGAAAGTTCCCTTAACATAAAAGAACACTTATTGTTGAAGTATCGCGGTGTAGATCTGATGGAAACTATATGGCCGATCTGGTATGTTTCTTTAATTTAGTGTTCATATTAAACAAATTCTGTATCTTTGTATTTAGGGTTTTGATTTGAAAGATATTAGTTATAAAATTTAGGGTTTTTGTATACCAGTTCTATAGATTTTTGAGGGTTTGAATCATGACTGACTTGGAAGGTGCAAACAATTTTTATGTAAATTTTGTTTGATAATGCTTTTTTTTTTGTGATTTAGTTTCTGAAATTTTGTTATGATACTAGAGGAAGTGACTTTTTAATGGTGTGGTTGTTTGAGTTCATACATGGTGTTCAAGATAATTTTAAATCAACTTGATCGATGTTTTTGTTTCAAATTTTGGTTGATCTATTTTAGTGGAGGTCTTTATTCCTAGGCATGTTAGTGGGGATAAAAATGAAAATTTTCCATTTGTCAGTCCATTATTTCAGGAGTGGATTATGGGTTTGTTTTAGGAATTGATGGAATTAATTTCAAAATTTAAAACCAAAATTTAAATTTCATTTTATTAAATAACATTGTTCATAATGAAATGGAGATGAGGTACATATGCAATTTATTTCGCATATGATTTTTTGCTTTGTAATCCAATTATTGTAGAACCATATAGTTTTTTTTTCACCAAGAATGCTAGCATAAATTTAAAAAGGGGTAGTAACTTTGTAATTTTTATTTGATGAATAATTTGTTTACAAGTTCTAACATATTACATTGTTTCTTGGTTCAAATTATAGATATCGATGAGACGACATTGGCGGCCCCGGCGATCTACTCTTCTTTAGGTAACTAAACATTCACCTATAAAGATTTTTTTTTTTTTTTTGTTATATGAAGTTTTTGTTTCATATCAAAAGTTCCTTTTTCAAAATTTAATGTTTCGCCTCAAGACAAGTGAAGGTTAATTACGACTGATTTAGTTTATTGAATAATTTTGATATATATATATATATATATATATATATATATATATATATATATATTTGTTGTCTTGAATTTTCCTGATGTTAACAATATAGGGTTTGTATGTGATTGTTATATTGTGCAATCGTTGTTAAACTGGTATTGGTTGTCTTTGAATCTGTTTTTGAATCTGTGTTGGAAGTTGGGATTGTTTTTTATTTAGGGTTAATCTGTTTTTGAATATGTTTTTAATTGATTTGAATCCTTTATGTTTTTTAATCTGTTTTTATGTTGGTTAATCTTAACTGGTTATATTTGTTCATGATATTATGTTGGCTCGATGATGTTTGTCTTCGGGTGAGGTTGAATGTTCATATGTTCTTCGAGGTGTTCTTGAGGATCATAATATTAGATGAAAGGTAAAAGAATGTTGGATATTTTTTAGTGATTAATCCGCTTAGGAAAGCTATTCGGGTCCGGGTCCTGTTTGTTGATTCGGGTCTCATTTATTAGCATTTTATTTGTTTTCTAAGTGATGGCTTAAAGTTTGGAAGGATAATTATAAAAATTAATTGTTATAAATGGTGGTTTGAAAAGTCTTGGATGTTAAAAGGAAGGGTCGAGTTTTTTGGTAAGAGATTGATTGATTGTATTATAGGAAAGTTAATAGCACAATTAGTTGTACACTTTCCATATAGTCATAGTCAAATGTATTAACTGCATAGTCAAATGTATTAACTATAATTGCTATAATTATGAATCTTGGTTTGGAAAGTTGTTGAATGGAATTGATGGTGGAATTGGTTTGTAAAGTTATTGCACTAATTTTAATACATTTTTAAAATTCTGATTTGTTTTTTAATACTTTTTTATGGCAGTTGCAGGTGTATAACGATTGTGTTGCACCAGTGAGCAACGGTGGAGGCTGTCTGGTGGTGATCGATCATGGTCGTACTCACGACAACTGGGTAGTTTATTACAACTTGGAGCAGCTATGGACCTCAAAAGAATCAACTAATGAACAGAATCAAAGTCAAACTCAGGTAAATATAAGTGTGATAATAATTAGCTTTTATGATATTGTTACATTTTTCTTTAATCATTAACACTAACAAATTTATATGTTCATCAGCACTTAGGTAAAGCTTTCGTGAACGGGCACATTTTGTTTGATTTAACTTAACTGTTTGAATTTTATTGTATGTTATGTGGATGTAGGACATGTTATCAGACTTTGATAGTGAAGAAATTGATCACGCGATCGCACTTTCTTTGTTGGCAGAAGACGCGAAAAGTGTTGTTTCTACTCTAGAAGAAGAAGATGATCATGTTGTTTCTACGCGATCACACTTTCTTTATTGGTGATAGAGCAAGTCGAATATTGGGCAAGTGGATTTAGTTTCTTATTAAATTATGTTTTTTTTTCGGATATTGGGCAAATCACAACCATTTATTTTGTTTTAGGTTCATGGAAAAAAGTCAACAATAAAAAACATCCAACAAGATATAGAAGTGATCTACGGGAATTATGCACAATATCAGTTCTTGGTGTACTTGTATGCTTCTTGAGTCCTTTATATATTTTTTTTAATTTTTCATATGGGCAAGTGGATTACTTTCTTATTAAATTATGTTTTGAGCCAGATCAGAAATATGGTCCTTTTATGAAGAATGGTTTGGGAAGCTAAGTGAACTGCCTAATACTCAATCCGTCAGCTGTGGGATCTTACACAAGACGTTTTGGTAAGTTTTACCTCCATGAAATCTGTATTTCCTTCATCATGACTGAATTCTATATTTCATTTGAAATCTGTATTTCCTTAACAAATATTTGTAGTTGATGGTATTGAGTTGTGTGTTGACTCATTGAAAGTTGAAACCCAATTATGTGTTGTTATTAAGTTTTTGCTTTGTTATATTATGTCTAGAGACGAAGTGGACAAGACTGTGGAAGCATTTCATAATAAGACAACTCTGCCAGGTGTAATTATTAATTAGTCATTCTTCAACTCAATTTTATACAATGCATTATGATTATTCAAGTGGTTTATAGAAAGTTGAAAGAAAAATGGGTCAAACGGGTTGAAAACCGGTCTGTGTCTATAATGAATATGGCTCATCAATCAGAGGAAGCGCAGCTGGCACAGCAACCCTTCCTCTTCTACAATCTTGAATTCAGTATTTAGGTGTGGATGGTTAGCTTTCAGGTGCGACAAAATAATTTTGTGTGTATTGGTTTCTTTTAAATTTTAATAGAATATTTCTACTATATTTTTTATAAGTTTTACCGCTCAAAATAATTGTACGTTGGTGAACCGCGTGTTAACATTAATCCATACTCTTTACGTTTTTTCCCTGTTATGTTGTAATTATTTGTACGAAATGGAAACAAAAGCATTCTTTGGTCGATATATATTGTTCGTCATGTTGTAGTTATCTAAGGTTGGATTGTATTTAAGAGAACCTGTATTCTCACATGGCCAACTTTATGTCGCATTGTCAAGAGTTAAAAGCAGGGCAGGAGTGAAATATCACCAATACTTGATGCTGATAGGAATGTGAAAACTAAAACCAGAAATGTGGTGTATAAAGAAATATTTAGTGATATTTTGAATTAAATTTGTAGTCGTTGTTTTATACTTTAATACAATATTTTTAATGTATTTTTATTAAACATTAAAATTCCCTAAATACATGTACGTTGGTGAACCGCGTGTACACGCGGGCAAAAATCTAGTAATATTAAGATATGAAAGAGGTGCATGAATTAAGGGATTGAGCAAACAGTTTCTATATCAAAATACAAGAAAATGACATTGCTACCCTTATTTAAAACATTTATTGGACCATCATACCCTTAATTATTAAAATATAATTAGTGGAATCTTAACAAACAAAACTTTCAATCTAAACTGTCCATTTCTAGATCCAATAGTTGAAAACTCTTCCTACACTTTCTACACAAATCAATTTTCCTACAAGAACCTTACCCTATATATATATGGGAAGGATAAAATAAAAACCCTCTTGAGTTGAGAAAATCTTTGAAAACCCATGTAAAAAAACAATTTTTTTTTTTATAATAACCATTGTAAAATACATGTTTTTAAACATTTTGGGCAAAAAAAAAAGCGTCGATGGGATTTAAAAAAAAAAATAAATAAAGTTGCTAAAAAAACATATGTTTTCAGCTATTTAGCTGTTGTAAACATATGTTTTCAACAACTTTGTTTATTTTTTTTTAAAAAAATCCCTTCGGCGTTTTATTTAATCTTTTTGTCTCAAAACGCTTAAAAACATGTATTTTACATTGGTTATTTTTTCAAAAAAATATTTTTTTTACATTGCTTATTTGCTGACATGACGTTTAATGATGTCATCCTTTTCTTTGGGTATGCCACGTGGCATCCTCCCCCTATTTCTCTCCAAAACTCTTTTTTCTCCCTCATGTTTCCTCAAGTTAATTACTTTAATATATAGACTTTTAAAGAAAAGTTACACCAAATTAACGAGCGTTTTATTATCTTTTCAACAATACCATAGTGTTATAAAAAAACGATTTTTTTGTGGGTTTTTGTTCATACGGGAAAAAACACAATGCGTTCAGTTTCTTCATACAGGAAATAAAAACACAATGTGTTCAGGTAATTCATTAATCATGTTTAGACAAATAACTAATAATGTTCAAACCATTAATAGGTTAAAACCACCATTTCCAAAAAAAAAAAAAAAAAAAAAAAATGAACAAGACACCTTCAAAAACAGCGCCTCAATTATGCCATGTAATGGTTGCCTCTGACTCTGCACCTTATCCAAACGTACATCCTCTTTATAATATACATTTTCATTTTTATTCACATGATTAAAATTTTTATTTTCTCATATTGTAGTACATTAATTTATATGTTACATCATAACACATATTTTATCACTTTATATTATATTTGTCTATCCCAAAAAGCTTTCGGGATATAATCTAGTTCTATATTTCAATAGGATTTTTTAGACTGGCTTAGGAACAAGTTGCGGTTTATGGTTTTTCAAGGTTGCATGTCTATAAACAAATTAAATTGATGAATAATGTGTAATGGGTACACTACGTGTATTGGACATGACTATAATCAATAATGCGATTATCAAAACTCGTCACGTATCCCCCCACTCATTGCCCATCCCTCCTATCATATGTTATTATTAATGCTGCATTTTGCTGCGTTAAACCAACAATATTAGGGGTGCTTGGGATTTGATTATTCAAAACAGATTAGGCGTTTTAGAAAAGTAGGGGTGAAGCTGCTTATAGATTATTGCGTTTTGGTCGCCTAAAAGTCTGATTATCTGCGTTTTTAAAACGCAACCCCAAACACTAAAAACTGATTATCTGCGTTTTCAAAACGCAATAATCTAAAAATTAGTTTCAAAACGCAATCCAAACCACCCATTAGATGTATTAGTTTGCATTTAAGGTTTAATAGATATTTATTTTTATTAAGATGCTTTGACTCTCTTCAGGCTTTAATTGAAGGGGGGTGATGAACACATGGCCAGAGAAGTATACGGATAGGAAAAGAAACTCATCATACGCGTACTAATTATTTTTAAGAGGTTTGAAAATTATTTGTTTAATGTATGCATTAACATTTTCTTAATTACATAACTTACCCTAAAAGTTATCAATATTCTTACTCATACTATTTATATCAGATATCAGTGTAAGTAAGATAAAAAGTATTAGTTTTAGTTTATCGTTATTGATGAATGATATATGTTAATTAAATTGATAAGAGAAGATGAAAATAAATGAGTGTAAACGATGCGTAGCGGCTCGAGAGCTACTTGTGATCGGATCAATAAAAAACTCGAATGAGCCTAGTTTTAATGAGCCTGAGCTCAAGCTTAAAATATGACTTGTTTAGTTATCGAGCTCGAGCTCGAGCTTTACATACAAAGCTCGTGTAGGTTCGCGAGCCTAAATGAACCCGAACAAGCTTCCTATTATTTTATCTATGTATGCAGTTTTGTCCATTTAAACAAATTTAATTTTAACTAATAACAATGGTGAGCTGAGCTTTGGCTCATTTAAGCTATCGATGCGAACTCAAGCCGAGCTTTTAGCTCATTTTAACGTGTACTCAAATTATCTCGATCCGAGCTCGAGTTCTTAGATATTACTTTCGAAACGAGCTCGAGCTCAAAATAGTAAGCTCAAATCAAGCCGAGCTCGAGCCTAGCCGGGCTCAGGCTCGACTGGTTTATATCCCTAGAAAATATTGTAGCTAATATGTGATATGGTTTGAAATAGCATGAAAAAAAATGAAAAAGACTATCTAAAATAAAAATTTTATTATATGAACCGACACCCTCCTAGTATTTTTTTTTTATTGTTAGGAAGTCAATTCTAGATCAATCATTAAGCCAAATCGTAGATAGAGGAGATGAACGATAGGCCTACTTAATTCCCTGCCCATGTTATACAACACTTTTTTTAAGGAGGACATTCTATGTTTTTTATTATCACGACCCGTTTAAAGTCAAAGTTTACTTTCTTCACCTTAAGTTTTAACACTTAACTATTATATAGATTATAGAGTAGATGAGTTTTGAGAAAATATTTTACCATTTCGTTAACAAGCAAAAGAAAAAAGAAATCACACCACGCCCACCTCCGGTCATCATCTCACCCTCCGTACTTTTAATTGTTTTTGATCGCCTCTCTAATCATTGTATCCGGAGAGAGTGAATATATTTGGTAAATAGTTCACTCGGCTTTTTTACTATAACAATTAAGAAAAAGTTGGAGCTCCTCTTAAAAAAAAAAAAAAATAGAGTCACTATGTATCAAATGTGTCAAGGTACTAAGTAGAAAAGATTAAATGTGTTAGTGTTAAAACAATCAATTGATACCATATGTTTAATTTCTTAAAAAAGAACAAAAACGAAATTAAACCTTAGCGCATTCAATATTCATCTAATTTAATAATTATTATACATATAACATTGTATATGCTATCTATTTTTCTATTATCATATTTGTTATATAATAAATATATTTTATAAATAATGAAATAAATATAAATACTATTGTATTTATAAAAGTATTTAGGTTTTTAACCTAATCAAACTTGTTACACCCTTAATTGGTGATTAGAGCTCTCCTACACCATTACAAAAATAAATACATGAAAAAAAATTTAGTGACAAGGATTTTATTTCGAGTTATCAAATACGTTAAACATGTGATGAAATCGGGAATCTTTAAAAAGCAAGTCCATGTCCAAACCTTTACAATCTGGATTTTCTGAAACAAATATGTCATCTTATGAGGGATCTTGAATCCATGTATTTGTTTTCTTTCCCCTAAAACTCTGCAAATTTTATAATGGCGTATTATAAAATGAATGTAAGAAATATATAATTGTAATGCATATTATATTTTTTAACCTTATTAGAATTTAGATCCACAACAGGTCAAAGTAAAGCCATGTGACACTTCATTCATTTATTATCTTTAACCTTTGTTTTTAATGCATTTTTTCTTCATTAAGCAACATTACAACATTAACCGTATAGTATGCTGCTGAATCAAGGCTTATTGAGTGTACCAAGGTAGGGCGAAGGTTCATTATACACAATCTTTTTTGAGTGATTAACTTTTTCGATTATTGCATTTTTGTGTGTTTTTTTTAAGAAACCGTTTTCATAACCGAACCGGTATCGAACGACTGCTTACTTAACCATTGATCATTTTACTCAGACTAATTTAAAAAGTCGGTTGGTTCTTTTCTTTTGGTGTGAATTTGCTATGATAACAAAATTTAAAGCACGTATAAACAAAATATGATGCCTAGTTAGGTAGTAAAACAGACCAGTAAATGATTTTGGAAGGAAAAAATTTAATAGCACTACCATTCGTATGGATTAAATGAAGGCGGTTCATATAGATTATCAACCGCATTGGTTATGTACAGGGACAAAACATTGTGAGGGCCAGGGGTGGCCGTAGCCCCCCTCCCCCCCTGTTTTTTTACTCAGTAGTAGAAATTTGCAATTTTCGTAGGTAAATTCAGTCCGGGTTGAATCTGGCCCCGCCGATTTGCCACTACCGATTGAAAAAATTGAGTCCGGCCCCCCAATTGGCGAACCAAGCTTCACCCCTGGTTATGTAGCTACTTTTCGGTCCAATTATAAGAAAAGTGGGGAAAATGTTTTTAAGATAGTAAATGTGCAAAACTTTATTTTTCCCAACTCAATAATATTGTGAGTTTTGAAAACGTAGTTAAATCTCATATGAGACATGTACAAATGTCTAACAATATGACAGAACCGATTGTCTTAAGGGTTTGATCCATTCACGGCTCTTCCAATGGGTGCCATGTGAATGATATGTGGACAAATGGTTAGATAGAACGTGGGAATGATTGAATCTGATTCAGAATTTCTTCACCCTTGTGCAGGGATATTTTTAATTAAAAAAACAAATATATAATAATATTGTTATTATTAATTAAATCCCTCTATGCATTCTCTACTTGCAGATTTACATGTGACAATGTTGGGTAGGTCCTTATTTAAGTAGCTCGTTCTCTAATATTCTTAGCCATCTTCTCCTTAATTCCTCATTTGATTAGTCAATTTCCTTTGAAGATCTAAAATGGCGAAAATTTACGTTCTTCTTCTCTTATCTGCTATTTGTTATATGTTTGTTCATGCCGATGCTTTTAAGGCTTCGCGATGGACAAGAGCTCATGCAACCTTTTATGGAGAGAGTGATGCTTCAGGAACAATGGGTAAGCTTTTCTCGAGCTAAATTTAATTGTTTGTGTATGATTAAGTTATATTTTATAGGCATCAAACACTTTGTTTCTGATTTTTAGTTGTTCATGGTATCTTAGACATTTTTTTAGTGTAAAGAAGCGGGGTGAAGAATATTTTAATTTAGACATCTAGCATGGGGTTCCTGTACAATGTGCATTTTTCGTACAAAGTGTGAGAAGTCTATATAGGCATTGTGTTTTAATATTTAGGCATGATGTTTTATGTTCCTTTGGCATAGTATTATATAGAAAAACACAAAAATTAACAATTTAAAACACTAATTAATGTATTCTTGACATGCAATCTAAAACACTCTACGAAGAAAGTAATCAGGGTGTTTTAAATTTAATGTCTAGAATACATTTGATAGTGTTTTAAATTGTAACGTTTGGTGCTTTTCTATATAAATCAATGCAAAAGGAATAAAAAACATTATAGCCAAACTTTAATTTCACACTTTGTACGAAAAATGTACTTTGTACAGGAACCTATACCTAAACATCTAAGCAAAAGAGCATTACTTGTACTTTATGAACATTTTTTAAACATTTCAGCAACAAATAGAAAAGTTGTACGTGCACTCAAAGAAACTATTAGAAAAAAAAAAAAAAAAAAAAACCATTAAACTTACACAATTTGGTTTGCCACTTGATATGACCATTGATGCAAGTACGACAATATGATTAATGTGTTCTTTTACTGATTTTAAGATTGTTTTGTGTAGGAGGAGCTTGTGGGTATGGAAACTTGTATGCATCGGGTTACGGTACAAGAACCGCTGCATTGAGTACTGCTCTTTTCAATGATGGTGCTGCCTGTGGACAATGCTACAAGATCATATGTGACTACAAAACGGACCCAAAATGGTGCCGGAAAGGAGTGTCGGTGACCATCACTGCCACAAACTTCTGTCCACCAAACTTTGCTCAGCCTAACAACGCCGGAGGTTGGTGCAACCCACCCCTCCAACATTTCGATATGGCTCAACCTGCGTGGGAGAAAATCGGCATTTACGCTGGTGGAATCGTCCCTGTTATTTACCAAAGGTCACCCCTCTTTTCTGATTTGCTTTTCACATGCGGTTAATTCTTGGCATTAAGGGTGTTCATAATTCGGTTATGGTTCAGTTTGGTTTTCAGTTACGACCCAAATAAACCAAAACCGAACTGGTGAACACCCCTACTTGGCATATAGATCACTAATGTTTATTGTTTGATTGATTTTCAGAGTACCATGTAAGAAACACGGTGGAGTTAGATTCACAATAAACGGGAGAGATTATTTTGAGCTTGTTTTAATAACAAATGTTGGTGGGGCCGGATCAATTCGATCAGTGAAGGTTAAGGGCTCAAAAACTGGATGGATGCCGATGTCAAGAAATTGGGGGTCTAACTGGCAATCAAACTCGTATCTCAATGGTCAATCTATGTCATTCATGGTAACAACCACCGATGGTGTCATCAAAACCTTCACCAATATCGTCCCTGCAAACTGGGGTTTTGGTCAAACTTTCTCGAGTCGTTTACAATTCTAAAAAGGAAATAAAGAAACGTTGTGTGTTGGTGCTTCAGGGTTTAGAGTTTTGGGTTTTTTAAAGAGGCAGCGGCGTGCTTACTCTTTTTATAGAAGCAGCCCGCCGGGTTTTCTTTTGTCGGGTGGTTGTTTTAATAACTATATCGAAATGGGTTTCCTTGATTCTAACCCAGAAAACCCAAATTGTGTTGATTATACATGTTTATTCTTCGGTACGTAATTATGTAATAAGAAGCACTATAATTCTTCTTCTTTCTCCATTCTTTCTCCATGTTTTCTTGTATGGACTAAAGTCCTATAATTAATACGAATGTGACAACTTATTGACTTTACAAGTGATCATATTTCGTTTTCTTTTATTGCACAATATATACCATTTAAACATAAAGAATATCATATTTCTTTCTCTATGCCTCAAAGATTTGAGTTTTTATGATTTGAATTGGTGTAACATAAATATAATGTTAGACATGTGATTTATCTATATCTATATCTATACTGCTATTTAATAGGTTTTGGATAGGTAAAATAGTAATTTTCATTTAATTTTAAGACACATAAAAACATTGTTTTTGCATTTGGTACGAGTGTTAATGCATAAATAATTTGTCATTTACAATATTGTCCTTTTACATTTTAGCATTTAATAATGTAGTGTAATAAATTACGAACAATAATATAGTTTTATTACATCTAGCATTTATATTTATAATGCAATAGTATTTTATAAAAGCTTGTAAAAAACTTATTAACTTATATATTTTATAAAAAAATTCTAAAAAAATTATTAACTTATACTAAACATAATACATAAAAATTTGACTAACATATTCAAACTCAAATAAAAGAAATAGGCATCATCTCATTATTGACTGACTAGGTCATTAGAAAAACCAAAATAATTGCCAAACAAGAATACACGATAACTTTTAGTTTAAAAGTACAACAATATGGGTGCAGCCCCGCCGCAACGCGCGGGTTCCTGCTAGTATAAAATAATGAGCTAATAGCAATATCTAACAAAGTGTATGCGTAAGAAGAGTAGGGAGAAGGATATATATATATATATATATATATATATATATATATATATATATATAGGGTTAGGATACTTTGAAAACTCGTATGAGTTGCGAGAACCATAGGAACTCTTTTGAGCCATTGATTTTGATGATTCAATGGTTGAGATCAAATGATAAGACTTTTTTGTCTTGACATGTGGATTGACTTTTTATTTGTATTTTTTTAATAAAATAAAGTAGATAAGGGTATTTAGGTAAAATATACTATGAGAGAGAATAAAATAATATAATATCATATTAATTTTTTATTCAATTATTAAAGGATCATATTTTTTAAAACTTTATTTTATTTTTTAATTCATTTATTTTTTAAAACAAAAATAATACATATTAAAAAATCAAATCTGTGCATTCATTATTTAGGAAACCCCATATATCTAAATTATTTACATCAGTGTAAAAACCCATATATGAAAATTATTTACATCAATGTAATACATGTAATATTCCCTTACACCAATGTAAACAACAAACTTGCATGAAAAAAATAACAAAATACATCAATGTAATATAGTTACACCAACGAAAAGGAAAACATAACTAAGTTGCTAATCCATTAAAAAATACAGAAACTACATCTAACTAGCTCTTCAAAAACATATTGGCCTTGGATTGTCTTCATGTGTGAGGATCCATCTCTACACAAATAAGTGTAACAAAAGTCACTATGCACGAACGACTAACACCCGATTTACATAAGTGTAACAAAAGTATTTACATGTGTCCAAAAAATAAAACACTACAAAAACCTACAAAAAATAAGTGTAATACATATTCAATGTAGTACATGTAATATTCCCTTACACCAATGTAAAATATTGTAAAATCGCTTGCCACTATGTATAAGAAGATTTCTATTAAAATGCTTAACCAAACAAGATTTGATTTCGTCACACTAATGTAAATATTTACACCAATATAAATATTGTAAAATCACATCTTACACTTATGTAAATTCACATCTTGAATTACAAAAAAATTACTTGGTTTCACAAAAAGAAAGCCACATCTTACAATTATATAAATTCACATCTTGAATAAAAAAAAATTACATGGTTTGACAAAAAGAAAGCCATAGATCTGAAGGGTTTGTTCATCAAAACGGTTTTCACAAATTTAATATTAATCGTCTATTATTCCCTTATTAGCACAGATACTGCAACAACACAACCATCTCAACTACAAAATAAACAATACCATTTCTCGAATCTCAATCGCCGCTTAATAATAACATCAGCTACCAAATCTATAACTTATAATAAAAGAATTGAGTTTGTATAAGGTGGCATTCAATGGAGGCTTCAACCCCCTATTGAATGTGCCATGTGGCATCATGTGAAGCTTTCTTTTAAATTTATTTATTTTATATTTTCAAATAAAATCTATATCTATATTATCTTAAAATTTCAAATATGTTAATTAATATCATTTCCTTATTTTTCTCTCACATTTTTTAAATGTTAGTGAACTATTAATTATTTTAAAATTTCAAATAGGTTAATTAATATTTTTATCTTTATTTTTTTCTTATTTTCCACTCACAATTTTTAAACGTTAGTAACTTTTATGTATGACATTTTTTGAAAAAAAAAAATTACACCAAATTAATGATCGCTTTATTATCTTTCCAACGAGCACCATATATAGTGCTATACAAAAACGAAAAAAAATGTTTTTTAGTGAGTTTTTGTTCATGCAGAAAAAACACAATGTATTTAGGTAATTTCTTAATCATATATAGACAAGTCACTAATCATGTTATGATAGTATATATGTTTTTGAACCTACTATTACATATATGAATTGCCCATGTTCATGTGCTATAACGATATGCTTAGCATTAAAAGAGGTTGAGATTTTTTAATCTGTTGGGAACGCAGCATGCACTACAACAAAATGAAGCTAATGCAACCCCACTAAAATGTTGCATTAGGCCTTGAAAAGGTTACAGTAGGCCTAATGCAACCTTTTATCTAAAGCTGCATTAGTCGAAGTTGCGTTAGACCTAATGCAACCTTTTTTTTAGATAATACAACATTTTTTGAAAGGGTTGCATTAACATTTCAAATGCAACTTTTTTAGATGCAACCTTTTTAACATGCTAATGCAACTTTTTTTTACCTCAAATGCAACTTTTGCTACATTCAAATGCAATCATTATTATATTTCTAATTGAAAAAAGCAACCCTTTTTTACAACAAATGCAACACTTTTTTAAAGATTTTAGTTACACAAATGCAACCTTTCATTTTACAATTGCAACTTTATACATTATTTTTCTAAATACAATAGTATATGAGTAACACAAACACAATAATAACATAAATAGAAATCTTAAATTGTAATTTAACATATGTCTAAACTCAAAATAACAATATAATTAGTATGTAGTCAATTACAATGATAAAAGTAACGAAACCTCCTACTCGTCTATAAGATCCTGAAGTATTTTAATAGGTAGTTCTTGCATAATATTCTGTATCGTAGCTTCTAAATTTGCTCGTTGGATATCAAAATCTTTTTGCATAGCTTCTAGCTCAACTTTTTTCCTTTGATGGTCGTCTTCAATTTCTTTCGCCTTTCAAGCAATTGTCTTTTCAACTTCAAGGCTCGCTTTGAATCATTCCATTCATTTATCAGTATGGCATCACAAAATAGAAAACCAACCTTAAGTACTTCAATCAAAAGCAGTAAAAGTCTTACAAAAAGAGTGCACCTGACACTTCGTTTGTGCATGTGGTGTTGTTCCTTCATAACAACATTTTCTTCGTATTGTAGCAAAGTGTCAAGGTAAAGCAAATTATTAATCAAATGCTAACAAAAGAAATGTCAAATGGATTCATTATAAAAGAGGTAAGCCCATATTAGATTCAGGCATCAAAGTTATTTGAGCGGACACCTCAACCTACAAACACAACACCACCAATATAATTAACATTTTTCTAAGACCAAAAATTAGTGAACCACAAACATCAAATTATATATTTTTATACAGTTTTACCTTCAAATTCATGTTCATAATCTGCAGAGGATCTTTAGTGGAAGCTTGTACATACTAACTCCTAAAAATTGGCAACCAAGAGTATTTGGCTAAATAATAAAAAATTACAGATGGATAAAACTTTGAACTTGAATAAAAACCCAATACTTATTACCCGTGTTCGCTAAATGGTGAGTTCGTTCAAGTTAGCTTAAGATCAAACACTTCATGCGTAAAGGTTACTGATGATACAACTTTTTGATTGTATTTCTTGTTTTTGTAACAACTGTCAAATACTATATATAATAAGTTGAGATACATAAAAAATGATTGGGAATGATTTGCTTTATATAGACCACATGACAGGCACATTCATGAGTCATGAAGGAATAACAAGGATGTTTATGAGAAGTATAAATTAAAGTGAAAATAGGTATCACTATAGCCATACTTACCTGCATATTGTCCCTGTTGGTATGAGTTCATATAGCCAAATAATCAGATAATCCATAACCTGTAGTTCAATACATCTTTAGGTCAGTATCAAATCCCATCATGCACTCAAGTAATAGTATACTACTAAACTAAGAAAGCCACATTAGAAGTTATACTAATAAATACATTCAAGGGATCAACTTATCATTTCTTCTTTCTACCTTAATAATAACCAAAAAAATTAGTGAGGACCATCATTAGAAGAGCCCGGCCAAAGTAAAAACCAAACACAGAACATGAAAACCCATAGCATCTATTCAGTTGATGTTTTGAGATTAGCAAACTGTAAAGTAGCAAGCATAACATATTACATATCTATGTGATAAGCAACAGAAGTACAGAACATATACATACAGATTGGCTATTATGGATTCCGAATGGGAATCCTCGACTGTGGCGGCTGATGTTTTTAATTTGTTTCTACAATTCAAGCTCTTGCATTATATTACATAACTGTTACTCGTTTACTACTTGTCCCAAATAATAACATGTACAACAAACAAAAAAGATTCATGTTCATAGCATACCTAGTAAGTAAGAAATTAGTTTTTCATGATAACAATACTTATTCATATTGTTAAAGATCAGCTTAAGATACACAGAGGCAACTGATCTGCTAGCTATTCCAACATTGCTAAATTTTAAAAACCTAAAAAAATAGGAAAAATGTCGATGGTTTCAAAATATTAATCCCTAATCCACACTTAAGCAAACGAACGACTCATAGAATTTGCTTATATCATGTGAAAAGTCCACGGGTTATAAGACGACCTATTGTTCTTCAATTTGATTTCTTAGGATGGGTAACAATCTGCTCTTAGATGTCTAGGAATTTTTACCTTTTTATAATCCAAAGACCTGGTACATACTTCTAAGCCCAAACCATCTTAATATCACATATACAACCAAAGAAAACACTATATCAGGTCAATTTCTATTTCTATTACCAATATTTAATTGCAAGTGAAAAACTAAAGAACTCATGGTTTTTTAACCAATTTAGAGCAGCGGAACATTTGTACTAAATCACTTATAAGAATTAAAAAAATTATCTTATTATTTTTCTAATTAGAAACACATGGGTGGTTGGGACTTTTAAGAAGCAGACAGGTAGTGACTGTTATGATGTTTAATGGCACATACAATAGCTCTCTGTCGAAACAACTATATTATGGTGGTGGGTGTGAAATCGGATGTAGCAGACGACAGGGCATCTGGACATCACAAAGGCCGAATGAATGCATTAAACGAAATCGCTTCTTTGAAGAGGTTGCACCCGGCTTCCAATATTCCTTTCTATAATATTAAGAATGGTACGAAACATACCCTAGTCGGTTCCATGCGATTCCGAAATTATGATGATGGTGCTTTTAAATGCCTTCTAACCTACATAAAACGTGAAATTTTAAGGATTAGGGTACCAAATAAGAAGGCCAATTTATAACAGTGAATCCGCTTGAACCTGAATCTCGTAGGGGCTATTGGACGAGATGAAAGGCTGCTGAACGAGGATCAAAGGGGGCATTCTCAATAAAAGAAGCGTGGTTGTGCGGTGGTCGTTAAAAGCTTTGGAAACCGACTGAGATTGGTAGAGGAAGTATGTGAATAGTTTGATTAGATTTGGGGGATAGGGTCTGGGAATGTGGAAAATCCAAAATTTTGAAATTTGAACATTGGGAGGGAATATAAAATATTTTGGGGCTGAGTAAATGTTTGGAATTATAAGATAAGTATTTATGTTAATTATTATATAAATAAAATTGTAAAAATGTAAATAAAGAGACTATATTAGAAAATTTAAATACATAATCTTATATTTAAGTTATAAATATTAAATATAAAAGGTTTTAATTTTTTATGGGGTATTGAATTTTAATAATTCAAACTTTCTCCCATTGGCGGACAATAATATGTATTTCAAAAATTCCCAACAGCGATCCCATCTTTCAACGTATTGGCCGACAATGAACCTTTGTTAATTAAAAACTAACTCAGTTAGTGGATGATGACGTGGCATGCTCACGCTGACGTGACATGCCACGTCAGCGTCCACGTCATCATCCATGTCAATGTTGGCATGCCATGTCATCATCCACGTCAGTGTGAACATACCACGTCAGCGTCCACTAACTGAATTAGTTCTCAGTTAACAAAGGTCATTGTCGGCCAATACGTTAAAAGTTGGGATCACTGTTGGGAATTTTTGAAGTACAGATAGTTTGGATTATTAAAATCCAATACCCTTTTTTTATTTACCTAATATAAATATAAAAGGTTTTAAATTATTATTTTTTATTTTTTCATAGGATTCATTTGAATATTTCCATTTAATTTGTTTATAAGCTAATAGTTATATTGGCATTTAACAATGCAACCTTTTAAATTAAGTGTTGCATTTAAACTTTGAAAATGCAACATTTCCTACAAAAGTTGCAAATGTCATGTAAGTATGCAACTTTTTTTACGAAAAAAGTTGCATTAGATATTCTAATGCAACCTTTGTCTTCACCAAAGTTGCATTAGAGGCAAATGCAACTTATTTGAAAAAAGGTTGCTTATAAAGAGTTGCATTAGGCCTATTTTCTAGTAGTGATGAGAACCCCTTTTGATAGTATAAACATTAGAACAACTTTCTTTAACAATAAAAGAGGTTGAGACTGTTTACTTCTTTTATCCTTTTTTATTAAATAATATCAGATTTTTCAACCCTGGGACACTCCCGGGGTAATAAGCTAGTCTCCAATATTAATATTAATATAAACTAACAAATCTACTCAAATTAATACTTCATACAAAAAGAAAACCTAGTCTGCTAGTCACGACCTATAATAATAATAATAATAATAATAATAATAATAATAATAATAATAATAATAATAATAATAATAATAATAATAATAATAATAATAATAATATACCTCAAACCCCACAACATCATCATCCACCATAACCATGAACCACTATGAAACCACCTCCACCTTCCCCCTGTCACCAAAAACACCAAACACCATCACCTCCGAAAGGATTTGTTCGAGTTTGGGCCACCACACCTGTTTTCATCGAAGGATCTGTTCAAAAGCATATTCAGATTTGTTCGAATCTGGCCCTTTTGTCACCAGACACCATCACCCCAGCCACCATCATCGAAAACCCCACCTACCTCCACAGCCACGAACCACCACCCAAGACCACCATCATCGAATCTGGCCCGTTCGTCAACAGATCCAGAATGTTCGTCTATAGTGTGTGTGAGAGAGAGAGAGATGGAGTGTGTGAGAGAGAGAGAGATAGATAGATAGGTGTGTGTGTGTGTGTTAGAGAGAGAGAGAGACTTGTGTGTGTGTGTGTGAGAGAGAGAGTCTTTTAATATGGTTTAAAATAA
Source organism: Ambrosia trifida (assembly GCA_028751855.1). Lineage (NCBI taxonomy): Eukaryota > Viridiplantae > Streptophyta > Magnoliopsida > Asterales > Asteraceae > Ambrosia > Ambrosia trifida. The sequence continues at coordinate 90,670,228 of CM054130.1, read as the reverse complement.
AGTCATATAGTTTTAATCGGGGTGATGGTGGGGTAGGGGTGGGGTGGGGTAGGGTAGGGGAGATGGTATTTGACAAAAATGCCCCCTATTATAATAATCCTATGTGGGTGATGTGTCACAGTATTATTGGGCTAGGGGAGTTCTTAAGTTCTCGCAACTCACACGAGTTCTCAAAATATCCGGATCCTATATATATATATATATATATATATATATATATATATATCAAAGTGCATATACCAAAACACAACATTGTGATATGTGTTTGTGGACGATGATGTATTCACAACACTTTTCTTAGTTATCATTACAAGATTTTTTTTTCCCCTTAAAACATTACTAGGTAAAAGCTAGTGGAAAATTTACCAAGGGCTTATGTATAACGTACTCAACAACTCTTTGTACATCTTTTCCATGTATGTGTATAATTTGAAATTAATAGTGTATGTTAAATTACTTTAAAAAAGATAGATATCAATAAAAGATAAAGGGATGGTATAAGTAATTTATAAACTTAGTAATAAAAAAATTATGTTTTTAAAAACATATATATTGCACATGCTTAATAAAATATAACGTAATCTGTCAAAATAACATGATATCAAGAACTTTATAAACTTTATTCTCAAATCAAAAGAAGTTTAAACCAAAAGATACAAAGAACAAAAGATCAATAACACTCAAATCTCACCAGACTTTTAGATCTTACAGATCTCACTACCAAGACTAGAAACAAAGGATTACAATACGAGACCTAAGCCAGAACAAGATGTTCAGACTTACAAACCCCAATCTAATCTTTAGAAGACAAAGAGAATACAAAGAGATATTTGAGAGTGAAACAAAGCAGAATGATCAAAAGTTGATCTGGTATGAAAGAAGAATGTATTTATACACGAGAAGCAACTCAGTCTTCGAGGGAATCCAACGGCCAGGAAAGAAATAAACTTTATGTGATCAATGAATATTATTCATTTGTGTTTTCTCACACGGATTGCCAACATGGCAATCCAGGTGACTCTCTTACACGAACTGGGCCAGGCCATGGGCCACATCTTCTCTTCGTGGACTATATTGATAAATAATCCCAACGAAAAGACTTGGACCTTCTTTATAATAAGCCCATAATCCAGCTTATTTCTTGACATAAAGAATCCTTAGTATTCACTTCACGAACATCTTCCTGAATCTTTATCACTAGTACATCAATCTTCCATGCATCCAAAGCCTTTGATCATCACTTGACATCCTGCAAACAACACTTATGCAACATATTTAAGACACCATAAATAACACCAACCTTTTAATACTAAAATTGCTATTTGTGATTATACCAATCATCACTTTCAACAGCCCTCCTCAATTTTAGTATTCAAAAGGATTATACATATTGAGTAAGTGGCTTAATTCAATATGTTGCCCAACACCAAGGCCCTTAGTCAAAATGTCTGCTAACTGATTTTCAGACTTGATTTATATTGTTTTAACAAAGCCTTTTGACACTAAGTCTCTTAAGTAAAATAAATCTAACTCAAAATGCTTTGTTTTGCCAAAAAAATACAGTTGACAAAGCTGCACTATTGTCACAAAACAAAGACACTAGTAATTCAATCTTAACCTGTAGTTCAGAACACAAATTTAGTAACCACAAGATTTCACATGAAGTAGTACACATTGCTCTAAACTCAGCTTCAGCTGATGAATGGGAAATTGTTGACTGCTTTTTGCTTTTCCATGAAATAAACTGTTTCGTAGAAATATGCAATAACCAGTCACTGACTTTCGTGTGTCAACACATTTGGCCCAATCTGAATCAGAATATGCCACTAGATTAAAATTTGTACTCTTTTTAAAGTATATTCCTCTTCCTGGAGCCTCTTTTAGATATCATAAAAGTCTAAATGCAATTTTTAAATGTCCATTAGTTGGTTTGTGCATATACTGACTCAGAAAATGCACAGCATAAGAAATATCTGGTCTAGTATGTGATAAAGAGATCAGTTTTCCTACCAACTGTTGATATGCACTAATATTGGCTAACACTTTATTATGGACATTGCATATATTGACTAAGACATGATTGGGTTCCAGGGGACTCTTAACTGGTTTGCATGCTAACATGCCATACTCAGTTAAGAGATCCATGCATTATTTTCTTTAGGACAAACACACATTGCCATCCAAAGAAACTACTGCAAACCCAAGGAAATACTTTAATTCTCCTAAGTCTTTAATTTTAAACTTAGTTTGGAGACAAGTTTTAATTCTCTCAATTTCTATGACACAGCTACCAGTTAAAACAATATCATCAACATACACAAGCAAAACACACAGTGGCAGATTCAGTTATTTTAACAAATAGTGAGTAATCACACTTGCTTTGAACAAATCCTAACTCACACAATACACCAACAAGCTTCTCATTCCACATTCTAAGAGCTTGTTTAAGACCATACAATGACTTATTCAATTTACACACTCTAGTCTCATTTTCAGAAAAATAACCTTCTGGTAAAGATATGTAAACATCTTCATGTAAGTCACCATATAGAAATGCATTGTTTATGTCTAGTTAAAACATTTTCCAATTATTTTGAACAGCAACAGACATAATACACTTAACAGTTACAAATTTGACAACAGGAGAAAAAGTCTCCTCATAATCTATACCCTCTTTTTGGTTATACCATTTAGCCACAAGTCCAGCCTTAAACCTCTCTATTTCACCACTAGACTTGTACTTTATCTTATAGACCCATTTACAACCTACAACACTTCTACCCTTTGGTAGATCAACTAGAGACCAAGTATTATTCCTATTAAGTGCTTCTATTTCATCATTCATAGCACTTATCCAATTAGAATCAAGAATAGCCTCTTTATAGGTTCTAGGTTCTATACTTTTATTTAACATACTATCAAAAACCTTATTTTAAAAGACAGTTTAGCATAATTGACAACCCTTTCTATTCCAATCTTGACTTTTCCTTCAACAATGAAGTCATCAAGTTTCCTAGGAAAGGTAGTCCCCCTAGTGCTTCTTCTAACAGTTTGAGTGACTGAGTCATTGCCCTCAGCTAAGGTTGTGTTTTTAGTGTCAAGTATCACACCTTCAGACTGTGATTTTGAAGAATCACTTGGAACATGTGATTCAGAACCAGACTGCTGAATCCCATGTGTCTGTGACTCAATGTTACCTGTAACCCCTCCTTCATCATTGGGCTCTTCATGCTGTTTAGGTGTTTCAGTTTCATAAAAGTTAAAAAAGTTTGATGAGTCTAATTCAATTAAGGTATTGTCATTAAATTTTTCAAAAACATTTTTATCTTTAAAGGGAAAAATACTTTCATAAAATTTTACATCTCTTGAGAATGAAATAGTTTTAGTTTCCAAACTGTAAACCTTATAACCCCTTTTCTCATTAGAATATCCTATGAAACACATTTTTCTGCCCTTTCACTTAACTTATTAGACTCATTTAGAACTGTTGTGAAACATAAACACCCAAACAACCTCAAATGTTCTAGGAAGGGTTCAAATCCAAATATGAGCTCATAGGGGGTCCTACAATTCAGCACAGAAGAGGGAGTCCTATTTATCAAGTATGCAGCAGTTAGGACACAATCAGACCAAAACCTTATAGGAACATTACTCTGAAATAATAAGGCTCTAGTAACATTTAACAAATGTCTATGCTTCCTCTTAGCAATACCATTTTTGCTGAGGAGTATAGGCACAAGATGTCTGATGAAGAATACCAAGTGTTTTACAATAATTGTTCATTTGATGATTAAAAAATTCTGAACCATTATCACTTCTAAAACACTTAACTTTTTTTCACTAAACCGTGTCTGTAAAATGTTAACAAATTCTTGAATATTTTCAAACACCTCTTTTTATTCTTCATAAGACATACCCAAACAGTTCTAGAATAATCATCTACTATAGTAAGAAAAAACTTAAAACCTTCCCTACTAGGAACCCTATGGGGACCCTAAACATCTAAGTGAACTAAATCACCAATACTTGTTGATTTATGATCACTTAATGGAAATGGTTCCCTATGCCGTTTGGCTTTGTGACAGACATCACAAGGCACTTTAGGATTCCCAACAAGTTTGGTTCCTACAGTAGACTCTAATTTAGACAACACTACATCAGCAGGATGACCTAACCTAGCATGCCATAACTCATACTGTTTAGACCCAATTCCTACCTTATTGCTAAGAAAAGATCCACCATAGAAGTTTAAACCCTCTAACTGGCTATCAGTCACCAGGGTTTTCCTTGTTGACAAATCCTGAATATAACAGTTTTTCTCATCAAAACCAACAAATAGATGATTATCTTTAACCAACTTATGAACAGAGATCAAGTTAACACAATACTCAGGTACTACAAACACAACATGTAAAACAACATTATTTCCCATATTCAAAGTTCCTATTTTAGTAACTAATGCATTAGTTCTATTAGGATGTTTTACCTGTATATTTAAATTTGCCACATCAACATAATCAGTCAAATCATGCTCACTAGTAACCATGTATTGATTAGCACTAGAGTCTATTATCCAACCCAACCTAAATTTTCTTCCATTTACATTAAAACAGAAAAACATGGGTTTCACATAAGCATTTGCACAAAAAGGAGAAAAAATATTCCCAGAAAAAACACTACCTGAAACATTGTGACTTTGAGCAGCATCACCACTTTTATCAGAAATCAAACTCAACAACTTAGTTAACTGTTCACTAGACAAGGAGGGAATTTGTACATCAGTTTTATCAACACATAAATTATTAACAACATTCCTTTTTTGCATTCCTCTAGCTTTAGCCCAGGGAGGATATCCAATAATTTGAAAACATTTATCAGAAGAGTGACCAACTTTGTTACAATGAGAACATTTAGGTTTTTGTCCATCACTTGAATTAGTTCTTTTAATAAACTCATCTGATTGATTTGTTATAGCAAAAAATCCCATAGTTTGTCCCTTTTTTGAAACTCCACTAGAATTTCTATGTGACTCCTCCCTTGACACTATTGAGAATGCTTCTTTGACTGTTGGTAACATTTCCCTAATCAATAAACTAGTTCTAACAATTTGATATGAACTATCAAGACCCATAAGAAACTGCATCAACTTAATCATGTTACTGAAATTACTAAACTCTATAGATGCATTACAGGTACAAGCAGGCAGTTGTAGAATCTGATCTAACTGTTTCCACGTAATATTTAGTTTATGGTAATATTCAGATACAGGCATTTCATTTTGAGCAAATGAATTAATTTTCTGATACAAATCAAACACAACTGAACCATCAACTTTATCATACGTTTCTTTTAGTTCAGTCCAAACATCACTAGCTAACCTAGAGAACACATGTCCCATATACAGATCCTTACTAATGGGATTCAAAATCCAGGTTAAAACAATTGAGTTGCATCTATCCCACTGCCTAGCAAGAACATCATCAGTCTGAGATTTTATACAAGTTTTATCTATAAAACCCCATTTATTCTTAACTTTTAAAGCAAGTGTTAAAGCATTTAACCATACAGAATAATTTTCTGAACCTTTCAATTTTATTGTTATAATAGTCAAATTGCTAGAATCAAAAAGTTGCAAATAGAGGGGATCACTAGCATCTAATTTGCTAATTAAAGTTTCATTCACAGCATTAATCAGAAGTCCACCACCACCACCAGGATCAACATTATCACCCATGATGCAAATAACACACCAATAACACAATTATACAAACAGAGTAAGTAATCACACAATCAATCAGATTCACACAAGCAATCTATTTCAAGAAAAATAAGAATACACAAATACGACTGATCACAAAAAACACCAGACACTAGGCGAAGCCAAGCCAATGATCCAGATTAGTGGCCTCTCTCAGGGAAACCACCGCAGGTCTTAACTTGGGAGCTACTTAAACCTATGACAGACACAACAAACCACACAATGAGCCAATACCGGTCCCCTAACCCGGTCAACGCTCCTAGACTCAAAAACAGTAAATCAAAGAGTATGGAAAGATCTCACCGAGGGATTTGCCCAAGTTAGGGTTCGCCTAAAACTCGTAGTGTTTAACCTTCACTCAAGGTTAAACACCAGAGAGCAAAGATAATATGCACTCCTCAGGTTTCAAGCTCCAACAACCCCACAGATCAACAGATCTGTCAAGCAACCAAACAGATCTTCAAAATCTTTTGCAGCAGAACAACAAACTCCCAGATCAAGAACAAATTACAGATGAAATCAAAGAATCAAGAATAATATCAGAGATCCCCAAATATCAACCCTAGAGCTCTGATACCATGTCAAAATAACATGATATCAAGAACTTTATAAACTTTATTCTCAAATTAAAAGAAGTTTAAACCAAAAGATACAAAGAACAAAATATCAATAACACTCAAATCTCACCAAACTCTTAGATCTTACAGTTCTCACTACTAAGACTAGAAACAAAGGATTATAATACGAGACCTAAGCCAAAACAAGATGTTTAGACTTACAAACACTAATATAATATTTAGAAGACAAAGAGAATACAAAGAGATATTTAAGAGTGAAACAAAGCATAATGATCACAAGTTGATCTAGTATAAAAGAAGAATGTATTTATACACGAGAAGCAACTCAGTCTTCGAGGGAATCCAACGGCCAGGAAAAAACACACTTTATGTGATCAACGAATATTATTAATTTGTGTTTTCTCACACGGATTGCCAACGTGGCAATTCAGGTGACTCTCTTACACAAATTGGGCCAGGCCAAGGGCCACATCTTCTCTTCCTGGACTATATTGATAAATAAGCCCAACGAATAGACTTGGACCTTATTTATAATAAGCCCATAATCCAGCTTATTTCTTGACATAAAGAATCCTTAGTACTCGAACACTTCACGAACATCTTCCTGAATCTTTATCACTAGTACATCAATCTTCCATGCATCCAAAGCCTTTGATCATTACTTGACATCCTGTAAACAACACTTATGCAACATATTTAAGACACCATAAATAACACCAACCTTTGAATACTAAAATTGCTATTTGTGATTATACCAATCATCACTTTCAACATAATCTATTAACATGTAGAATCGTCAAGATATGTTTTTAAAAAAATAATAATAAACTTCAATGTCACAATTATATATTATCCATGTTACCTTATTAAGGAGGAGACATGTCTAGAAAACTAATTATACACACATTTTAAGATGGGATGTCAAGAGTCTCATGCTTTAAAAATATATGTCATGTAAAACTTCCCTATAATACCCCTTATTGCATTATCAACTTATACTATATATCTATGTTAAAAAATGAGTTACGCATCATCATTTCCAGAACATGTTCTCATAATCAATACATCAAATCATCATCAATACATCAATTCATCATCTATACATCAATAACTGGCCGAACGAACACTTAGCAAATAACTTGTAATTGTCATTTTCCTGGACTTGCCTATTTATGGCATTTTTTATCTTTTAATTGTGAAACTTTTATTTTTTTGTGAAAGAAGTTAAAACTTGGGCAAATTTTATTGATATAAAAAATAAAATGAACGGATACAAATACAAACTAAAATTTAATTACATAATCTAATCACCGTCTTTTTCAAATTACGTTAAAACTAACATAAACTACTAACAAAAATGACTATCGCGTTTCATAAGGTGTCAATCGGGACACCCGCCACAACGCGCGGACATTCCACTAGTCTTAAATAAGTTTAATGAACATAGTTATGAACCTTGTGATATAATGCCTATTAATAATTAGAGATTAAGTATTCATAATTAAATATAAGGTAGAGGCGAGAAAACAAAACATACGATGGTCCTATATTCTATTATTTATGTGTTTGGTTGGCGAATGAATCGGAATCCATCACCCAAATCCCCACCACCACACCTCCCTTGTCGTTGCCCCGATCTAACCACCTGCCTTAACCGCAACCGCCGACCTGCCCTGTTACCCAGAACCCGCAACGCTGGCCTGAACAAACCTTGGGCCGTAACGGTGCGGGTCTTCAACGGGTTGGTTCGCGTTGAAACACCACGAGATGTCGGGGTCAGTCAAAACAATGCGATTCATCAGCAAGCCTCGTTAGGTCGAAGCGTCGAAGGTTTTTGGCGACTCCATTTGGGTCAAAACGGTGTGGCGGTTCACGTTGTAACATCGCGAGTTATAGGTGGGTTTGTTCGGGTCGAAACGGTGCAGGTCATCGGTAGATTTGGCCAGGTCGAAACATTGCGAGTTTTTGGAGGGCCAGATTGGGCCAAAAGAGGATCACCTTGGGACAAACTGCCAGTCAATTTGGGCCGGAATGGTGCGGGTCGGCGACAAGTCATTATGCGTCGGAACACTTCGGGTCGACGACCAGTCCGTTCGAGTCAGAACGGTGTAGGCTAGTTGCTAGTTGATTTGGGCCCTAGAACGGTGCAGCCCATCGACCGGTTGATTCGGTCATCGGCCAGAACCGTTCGGGTCATTGACTGGGCGGTCCGTGATCATGCAGGTTTGCGGCAATTCAGGTCAGTGTAACGCCACAAATTTTTATAACTAATATTGTTATTTAATATTGCTTTGATAATACATAATGTGACACTAACTAGTGAAATCGAGTTAGCGAATAAAAACGGACAATTGTTGACCCTAGATAACTAATCCAGTTAAGGGTTGTTTGGTTGATTAGGTGAATCATTAATAGGTCAGAATGAGGCTCTGAATGATTAAGTGCTGAATGGTTAAACTCTTAACCATTCCATTCATAGTCTTTTTTTGGTTGAAACAAATAGTCTGAATGTTGAACCATTCAGAGCTGCATGGGCGGATGTAGCATATGGATATGGGGGTGCATCCGTTACCCCTTGATTTTTTGGGCAAAGTGGGAAAAATTTTTTTTTACGTTTTTTATAAAATGTTACCCCTAAAATGATTTTTTAGTTACCCTTTAAAAAAAATTTATGTTACCCCATAAATAATATTTTTGTTACCCCTTAAACAAATTATACGTAAACTTATATCCGAAGCGAAATTTTAATAAACGCTTTCTAAACCGAAACCCTTATAACTAAATCGTTTTATTTTGTATTTTTAAATAGCCCAAGTGCCCAACCCAATTATTAACTACTAAAAAACCCAAGCCTAAGTGCCCAACCCTTCCCTGGTTTGTGGACGTATTGACTTTTATTAAAGATGATGGGGGAGAGCATTCAACAACGAACTAATGCTGAAGGTATTTTCTCATATTTTAAGAAAGTTGAATTTGTGTTTTATATACACTTGTTAGATAGGATTTTAGGCCTCACAAAGGAAGATAGTAAATTTGCAAAATTAAATGCTATGTGTGACCTTGCTCGTGTGATGATACAAAACGGGAAACATGAAACTTTTCCTTTGGTTTATCGGGTATTGAAGTTAGCGTTGGTTTTACCGGTTACAACCGCAACCGTTGAAAGATGCTTTTCTAAAATGAAGCTAATCAAGATGGATCTACGCAATCGAATGGGTGAGGAGTATTTGAACAATGCTCTAATTTGTGTGGTTGATAAAGATACTTTTGATAAGGTGAAAGAAGAGGATGTAATGGCTCGATTTCAAGCGTTCAAAAACCGAAGAAGAGAAATCTATTACGTATTCATTTAACTTTATTTATTATCGTGTTGTTATCTTTGTTTCGTTTACATTATATGAAATTACGGTAAAAAAAAATTGAATGTTACCCCTAGATTTTATTTCTAGATCCGCCACTGCAGAGCTGAATGGTTTAGATCCTCATTAAGAGACTACCAAACATGCCCTTAGTATGGTTACAAACTATAACAAGATTGAAAAGTGTAAACTTAAAAGTAGTTATTTGATAATTGATTAAGTGTAAGGTTTAAGACATGAGGGGCCTAAAGTGTCAAGTTGTAAAAGAAAGGGTACTAGGGTGGGATAAGGATGAAACTCTAAAAAAGAATGTACAGAGCTTTCACCTCACCCCAACCCCAAGTTCTTTTCTTATTCAAATCTGCTATGGCTGAATCAAGGACAATCAAAGGGGTTATTTGATGCATGTTCCTATTTTAGCTCATCTAGAGAGTGATAAAACATAAGTTAACCTTCAATTTTATTTTTAGTTGGGTTTTATGGCCTTATTTGCTAGATGATGATAATGGGTTTGTGTTTATTGTTGAAATTGGTAATCATTGATGACTCTATAGCAATGTAGGGTCATAAAACTTGCTAGAAACACCTTGTTTGGGTGATAATTATAATGTGAAATTAACTTGGTGAATTGGGGGAAATGGGTTTTATGTATCTAAGTAAAACTCAACATTTAAGGACTGAGATGAAACTTTTATGCTTGTAAATAATCTGTGTTAGAGTGAAATTGTAATTTAATTGATGATACTACATCATGATGTGAAATTGGATTAGAGATATAAACTCTAGAACCCTAAAAACCATGTGTTGAAAATGGTGCACACTACATGTTTGATAAAATGTCTATGTGAAGCTAGTATTGTAGAAAAGGGTAGTTTGGTGTGTTTTGTTAAATCGGAACTCAAAATTTTGTGTGTTCATGAGTATATGCGAATAGGAAGAGCATACATGATCTAATGAATGTAAATCCATTAGGCAAAGAAGGCGTTTTGTCAAGTGATCAAGGAGCTAAGGAAGGGGAGGTAAACAGTGGCGAAGCTTGACCCGAAGGTTTGGGGGGTCGAAAGTCGCCGGAGGGTCGGAAGTCACTAGTTTCGGGGGTCGAAAACCAGTTTCAGGGGGTCGAAACCCTATATTTCCAAAATTTTCTATGCGAATACTATATAGTCGGAACTTCTGCACGAAAATTCGAGGGGGTCGGCCGCCCCCGCCCGCCCCAATAAAGCTTCGCCAGTGGAGGTAAAGAGAACGCTTGAGGTAAGTTAATCTTACAAAAACTTGAATTATGTTGTAGAGTTTAATGTTCACTATGAGTTATAATTATTGATGTTATAGAGGTGTATTGAAAGGTTTATTGTGATGCCTAAGGGCTTACATGAGGACCTCAAAGTTGAACCGTAAAATGGAATAGTTACACACAAAGTATAAACCTTCATGTGTAACTTTAAAGCTGAAAGCCGAATTAGTAGTGGCACTTGAGACAAGGGCTCTTATGTCACTTAAAGCTGAATATGATAGATAATTTGAAAAGTTCTTAGATAATGGAAACATTGGTTGACTAGGATGATAATCGAAAGGATTTTTGATGAACAACCTTGTATGCTAGTAGTTTATGATTGATGAATTTGGAATGATTGTTTAAGGTTTGATTGTCGGATCTATATATGTGTGAAATGCACTATTGTGACACCCCAGGAAAATCCCACATCGGTCGTGGCCAGGAGAGATCCTTGGTTCATATGTAATCCAATGCCTCTTAAATCACCAACGCATTTTGGGGCTTAATGTTAGTGGATGAGAGGAGAACTCCATAGTTAAGCATGCTCAGGTGGGAGCAGTATCATGTAGGGGTGAGCATTTCGTGGTTCGGACCCACATGAACCTTGGACCCGACCCACGAGAACCTTGGACTCGAACCTTTTTAAATATATGGGTCAGTTTCCGGTTCTAGATTTATATAAATTGTCGGATCGGTTCCAAACCCACGGTTCTAATATAAGAACCACAAGAACTGTTTGTATTTTAATTAAAAAATAAATAAAATAATCTTTTTTATTCTATTCACTATTCGTTTTTACGTTTTATTGTAATCGATTTCATGTAATGTTAATACAATATTAAAAATATTATTTATAATAATAACAATTATTTTTCTTGAAATATTTTTCGGCTTAATGGATATGCATAGATGTGATATATTATATAATATATATTATATCCAAATTTGAAGTAAATATTTATATATATCGCTATGATGTGTGAGTGTGTGTATTTATTATGTATACATAACTGTTTTGGTCAAAATTACTTGCTAGAAATAACTTTGTTTTCCAAATTAGTAAAAGTGAGGTAGAGTGCTAGTATAGTAAAAACTCAGTGTTATTTTCAAGATAGTAACTTATAAGTATAAATGAACAATAATATGACAACTATGCTCGGGATGGTTAAGGTAAAGTTGAGGATGAACAGTTGTATCCTGAGGATGCAACTATTAACAGATTCAAGGAATAAGTAAGGAAAATACTAAAACACAAAGAACAACACTCGATGTACGAGGAAAGCCCTTGATCAATTGATGATCGCCGGCATAAAACATCGGGATGAGTCTAGGCTCCTGCCTTTGTTTGTTAATATTAATGAAGTAAAAAATGGTACAACTTTGGATGAATGGGTGACGAGTGTACTAAGATTACAATGATTTGTGCTAAGTGTGTGAGTTTTCTATGAGCAGCAGAGTGTATGTGTAGTTTAGGTGTATATTGCGTCTCCTATACTCATCAATCATCCCCTATTTATAATACATGAAAACAAACAAGAGATACCGTGTAATCCGCTTGGTTAGTTAAGTTCTTTGAAGGCTTCATGTGACCGTTGTAGCTGTTTTAGCTGGATATAGTCGTTGGGCAACAGTTTCCATCTTCTTCGCCTACTTTTAATGCACTTCGGTTACAACTTTGACTCCTTCTTCGAGCTTGGACTTTGGCTTGCAAGTGTAACTCTTCCATCTTTGACTCCCTTGACCGAGTACTATAATATAGACGTTACAAAGAGGTTACAAGTCCATATTATAGTTTAATCGTACCTGCAATCATATCATTGAAAGATAATTCGTTAGTCCATCATCAGGATGTGCACATGCTAAAGTTTAGTTACATCCTGAAGTCTGTCGGGTCCTTCAGCATCATGAGGATGCTATACTTAGGATATGAGGTAAAATCATCCTGAGGATTTTCACCACCAACAATAACAGATTGACATAATCTTTCTATTGATGAGAATGATAAAATTGTTATGAAAACATAAGTTGAGAAACGAAAAATGACTTAAAAAAAACTCATGGCTATTGTTAGACTGTCCGTTGTGGAAGAGTGAGTAGCACGACGCGAACGAGGTTTCAGCGCCCGTGCTCACCCCGAGCCACAACAGCCCCACGCGAACGAGGTTTCAACGATGGTCGTCGCGTGGGAAAAATGACATTTGGTCGCGCCGTTGCTCACCTCCAACCACAACGGGGTCAAGTGACCGGATTACTTGATAGTCACGTTGGTGGCTTGCGCACGTTCGCTCGCGCGTCCACAACGGACGGCCTTAGAACCATATGGAGGAATTCTTTTACGAGCATGGTAAAATAATAGGAATATGTAAATCCTCGAAAAGTGGCTATTGCATTAAAGGGTTCTAGAGTGTCAGACCCTTTTACCCGTCCCATCAGAACCTTTAGGACCCGGACCACATAGCCTTTTAAAGTTCGGTTTGTGGTTCCTAATTTCAACAATAAAAGGGTATACGATTCTGGTGGGTCCGGGTCAGGTTGGGTCGGTTCCGGACCCTTTGCCCAGCCCTATGTATTGGAGGGTGCAACACTAATTTAAATGTGCAGTTCACTTTAAACCGATCAATGTTTCATCTAAATCGTTATCCCTGATTAAGATTTTTAAACCGGTCTTTTGAACAATCTAGGTAAAGTGCTAATTTTTTAAGGAGTAATACTTTATTCACAAGCTGGTATAAAAAGTTAAACTTAAATATATTACTTAAAAAACAACTAGTTTTATACCCGTCGCGCGTTGCCGCGGCGGGGTTAACGAATACTCATATTTGAACCGATGGAAACAGAGGTACACAATTGCGTCGCACATTGTGGCGACATCGCGCATTACAATGATAACGCTAACATCTCCAACCCGTATTGCTCCTACTTGTAGTAGAGCCATTGTGTACTCATATGCGTAAATCAATTCTTTCGTGGACAAATCGTCAGGATCTTGTGGCTCGTAATATTCAAATGTTGGGGGAGGCTGTGTAGTCGGTGGGTGTATAGTTTGTTGATGAGTTGGTGGTGTGTGTGTAGTTGGTAGGTGTGTAGCCCCAACCTGGCTCTGAGTTGTTAAGTCATTACCCGGTCTTTGCCATGGAGCCCACTGCCCATATATATTATTTACGCATTCAAACACCCTTTAATCTTATTTCTAATTTTACACTAATGTAGAGGTGAACAAAAAAACCGGTTCTAGAACCGGAACCGTGAAACCGAACCGGAACCGGTTCTGGTTCCTCTAGGAACCGCCGGTTCCAGCACCGGTTTCACTATTTTAGCCAAAAACGGTTCGGAACCGGAACCGGAACCGATCTCAAGAACCGGTCCCAGAACCGGTTCCACCGTTAGAACAGGCCAAATTCGTTTTTTTGATCGTTGGGCTCGTTTATAGCCGTTAACTAGCCGTTTTTCACCCAAAATCACCATTTTGCCACCCTTGTTTAGTATAAATAGGTTTTGGATGTTTTGGTTGATCATAACACTCAAAACTGCCAAAAGAAACAACCCGAAAACGCAAAAACCGCTATCGTATGCACTTAATATTGTGTTCGCTTTGCTTTTATTACATCATTCCATGGCTTCATCTTCAAACCAATCCCAAACCGGTTCCACAAACGAGCATACCGTTGTTTAAAATTTCGAGACGATACGAAACGCCGAACTTTTTGGCGAAGATGGTTATTTCGACTTGTGTCTTATGTCGAATGGCAAAAAAAAAACACGTTAGTAGAAAGTTTTAATTTCATTTTCCATGTTTTTGTTTCGAAATACTAAAAAAAATAACAAAAGTCGTAATTTTATGTTTATTTTTTTTTTGCCATCGGCTTATTTATTTATTTTTTATTTGTGCGCGTAAGAACCGAAACCGGAACCAAACCGGAACCGAACCGAATCGGAACCGGTCTTAAAAACCGGCCTTTGGAACCGATGGAACCGGGACCGAAATCGGACGGAACCAGAACCGGAACCGGTTCCGAACGGAACCAACACTGTAGCGGACCGGTTCCAAACCGGAACCGGTTCCTCAAAAAAAAAAAAAAAACCGATTTGTTCACCTCTACACTAATGTCAATTATAAAACTCAAACACTTTGAAACACCGCTTTACAAAACTTAAACGACGACTATAGAATCAGACACAAATTTTTTAACTAAGGTGAAATACAATTGATTGTCTACCAATGTATCAACGTTTTATCTATATCTATAATCTATAATCTATATTATCTTATTAAGGAGGAGTGATGGCCAAGATTGTAATTTTGTCAAGCATCCAACTATTCAAGCAACATGTACAATTAAATTATGCTTACATGATGGGGGTAGAATTGGAACTTTGTGGACATTTAAGACACTTAGAAGGGTATAATAGTAAATTTAGCATAATCCAATACCTCACATCCTAAAATCTTATCCCAATTCTACCCTCATGTCCAACATTTAGAACACAAAATACAACCTATGATGCATCTTAAATATGAGACCTTTCAACCCCTCATAATCATTAACCTATCATAATTATCAACCTTTCATCATCATCATGATCAATTCATTAGTAACTTCTTCCTCTTATATATCTATATATTATCTATATGGGGTCAATAACAACAAGAATCACCACATAAATCACCAAACGCAATTCTTTGGTTTCTCACCTCAAAACCCTTTGATCATCACAGGTTCCTTACCGTATCTTTCATTTTATTTATCATTTTCTTTTTTTTTTCTCTTTGGCATTTCATTAAAGCTTGATACGCAAACATTATTTCTTTTCCGTATCTTTCATTTTATTTATTGTTTTCTTTTTTTTTCTCTATGGCATTTCATTGAAGCTTGATACACAAAGATTGTGATGTTAATTAATATTTTTTTTAGGAGTCTTGATTTAGTGGGTCAAATAGTTTTTTTAAACATGAAACTGTGTTAACGGAAAAAAAATGAGTTTGTGGATTTATGGTGATTGATGATAATTGACAGGTGGGATTAACATTGTCTCTAAATGGCAAAAGATGGATTCGAGATCACCGGGGATAACGCGAAAGGTCTCATCATCTCCTTATACTCTTATAAATATTTTCAAAATCAGAGGTGATTTTTGTTTTAAGTGCCAATTCTTATACGTATCAAGCATTTTGCTACATGTTGTTTATAAGATTCAATACGTGTTGTCTCTTTATGTTTTTATTCCCTTAATTTTGATTCTTGACTCTTTAGTACTTTTCTATCATCATGAATTCTATATTTTCTTTGGCAAATATCGATATCTATACTATATTATAAAGCATTTGGGAAGGATGACTACAAAATTTAAGTAATTACAATATCTATATCTATATCTATATCTATATCTATATCTATATTATAAAGCATGAGTGAAGGATACCCGTAAAATTTATGTAAATACAACCTTTATTGCTTATAGTACAATGCTTGTTGAAGTCATTTAGGGAGTAAAATTGTCTTTCTACCCAACTATTAAATTGTTGAAGAAATTAATTTAAGCATAATTATAAAATTGATGAAGAAATTAACAATAATGTGGTGACTCTTTACATTCATAACCTTCATGACTTTATTATGTCTGTATCAATGTTATAGTCTTTAAAATATTATTTGGTATCTAAATAATGGGGTGACTCTTCACATACATAACTTACATATCTTTCAATTTTTATAGCCTTATAAATAGTTGTCTTTAATTTGGTATATGAAACATATCAATGAATAAAGTTCTCTCTTCCTTCATTCTTTCTTTCCATACATGATGTTTAGAGTCTTCTTCTCATGTTTATATAACTTGTATGTAGGTTGCTACTATATTATTATTTTCCAACACATTATTAGCACGAGTTTTCTTGTTGCTCTTTGTTTTAGCAATCTTAATAATGCATTCTTAAAATCGTATTTGAAGGAGCGCAAACAGGCTGAAAAGTATGATACATGAAGATCAAGTGGTGAAACCATGTATTACATATTGCCAGCAAAACAAGATAGATTTAATGAAACCGACATTTCTTCTGCCTAACAAGTTATTAAATTTAGAATCATTAGTACTAGGTTTGTTTTTGAAGTCACTTAATTCTTAGTTTCTTGCTTAAATACTATGTTTTACTTGTAATGTAAACCACTGAGTTTTTACTATAATCACACATATACATACATTCATATTCTTTTCACGGCTAATTCTTTTATCATTAATTTTGGAGTTGTGTTTATATATAGTTAATGAATTCTGATACTTTTGTAAACAAAATAATATTAAACCCACGGGATATGTAAAATAACAAGTTAATAAATTTGCATAAAAAAATTTGTGTCTAAAATTTGTAGCAAAGACCATAGTTAAAAATACCTAGCAAAAATGGTAATTAACATTTTCATAGCAAAAACCGTGTATAAAAATCCATAAGCAAACATTTTTGTAGCAAATTCTATAGCAAACATTTTGGTATTAAGTAAATACAACATTTATTGCTTTTAGTACAATGTTTGTAAGTCATTTAGCGGTAAAATTATCTTTCTACCTAAATATTTAATTGTTGAAGAAATTAATTTAAACATAATTATAAAATTGACGAGGAAATTAACAATAATGTGGTGACTTTTTACATTCATAACCTCTATGTCTTTATTACGTTTGTATCAATATTATAATCTTATAAATAGTGGTCATGTATTTGGTATATAAATAATGCGGTGACTCTTCACATACATAACTTACATATCTTTCAATGTTTATAGACGTATAAATAGTGGTCCTTTATTTGGTAACTAACTTGTTGTACTAACATGGAGGTCATGGGTTCAATACCCACTAACAACTAACATTAGAAGAAATTTGGCCGTTCAAAAAAAAAATGGTATATGAAACATATCAATGAATAAAGTTCTCATTTCCTTTATCCTTTCTTTCCATATATACATGATGTCTAGAGTTTTCTTCTCATGTTTATATGACTTGTACGTTGGTTGCTACTAGATTGTTATTTTCTAACACGTTATTAGCACGAGTTTTCTTGTTGCTCTTCGTTTTTTTCCACTTTGAATCCATAGTCTAACCTCGCCTTGTGCCGATACGTTTACATAACAATGTAAAAATATAACCGTCACATGTATGTTGCTGTTATAGCCACTGGAATCAAAAGTGATTAGAAATCACAATCAATCTAATCCATCTCCATTCACAATTCAAGTAATAAATACATACATTTTTCTTTGTGATGTATATACATAAAATACGAAAGAACAATTTTAGACACATTTACTGATTTGTGTAAAATTTTTCTTCAATTTTATATTACTTTTTTTTTTATTCAGACCCACCTTATTTCCCTTGCAAAATTGGTTATGTTGTATTTTTTTAATAATTTTTGTATGGTAGGATTTAAATTTAAAAAAATGTTGTTTTATTATAGCTATCTAATAATCAATCAAAATTTTAGTAGCATAATTTGTTCCCATTATTGGTTGCTAATCATAATTTGAGTATAGAAGGTGATAGGGTGAGGGTTGCTTGGTTACGTAAGTATTGCAAACGGAGGCTAACGATTTTAATGGTATGTCGTTTCTCTTTTATTGTTAATCTCAAATACTATTAAAATTCTTTAAAAGCCAATTGTTTTTTCACTCAAGTTAAATGAATAAGTAATTAAGATTTTATTAAAAAAATTTGAATTCAGGTCTGGTTCATTCGAAGCTTGAAATGTTTTGATTTTTTTTTAATTTAGAAGGTAGAGATGAATAAAGATATGGACCAGTAATGAAACCATGGCATAATTTAATATTGACCAGTAATGACACCATGACATATTTTTTTGTCGTCTTCTCAACCAAGTTAGTAGTTTTTTTAACTAATTAATAGTTTGTTTATATTTATTTTCTACAAGTCCAAGAACCATCTTAAAAATAAAATCCATTAACAATATATTTACTAGACCTAGCACACCTTTAGAATCAAATTCTACACAATATATCATGAGAGAATCGATAAACTAACAGTAACGAATATCACGCGACAAATTGTCTTCTCGCAGCAACGCGCGGGTTCCCCACTAGTACATTATAAAGGAGGAGTGATGGCCAACATGGTAATTTTCATTTTCATACAACTTAAGAAGCAACATGTACAACATATTCAAGCAAGAAATTTAAGGGCATTATGGGGATGTTAGTGACAATTAAGACACTAAGAAGGGTAATTTAGACTTTTCACCCAGCTCATCCTTTACAATATCAAGACAATTTTACAATACTACCCTCTTTTCCCTCCTTTATCCTCACAACCATCCTTTGCCTTATGGTTTTCCTACTTCATCATCAATGTTACCAATTAATTAATTTTTCAATGCTATACAACTTATGCGATTCTCTCACCTGCTAACCGACGGAAACTTTAATTCATCACTATTAAAGATGAATATTAGGTGAATGTAAAAATGTCATCCGTAAATTTTATATGTTGTACTGCAAACTCAAGATTCTATATTCTTCAACCAGGTTCACTCCTACAATCAATATATACATCGTTTATCTATGTATGTGTGTTCTTGCTATTCTGTTATTCATTTGAATTTAGCTTTTATATAAGTCTAATAGGTAACCTGAATTTGTTTCTATGCGTTATTTATATAATTTCATATACCTTGCTTTTTGGTTAACACCTGAACTAAGGTTTTGCTACTTCAGGAAATATAACAATGACGCACACAATAAATTACTTCGGACACACCTTGCAATTCATACGGGTTGAATTTCCATCCCGTACAATTTGTCATGTTTATGTTCTTTTGTAATTCACTTCTGCAAGTACATGATCATTCATCATATAAATTTGACGTTTAATGTTTTTTTGTTACTTTCACGTGTTAATTGCAAACGTGGGAAACAATTGTTATACATTGCTGGCATCTAACACCCGTTATTGTTCCCTTCCATGTTACAAGGCAAGCATATCTTTAGAAAGTAATAATTCTTTTATTATTTAATAAAATTTACACATTCTACACTTTGTATTTTAACTAATCTCCTTCAGTTTATTCTAATATAATTGCAATTTTGTTTTATAAATGTTTAATACCATTTAATGTGTTTAGCGTGCTAAGCAGGTGCTAATTGTTGCTATAATGAAATCCGGACCGGTTCTTGATGTTGCATTGGACCATATCTAGAGTTCACAGGTCACACGAGGTCAAAGCCCTTAAGAGTACCCTCTAATGATCAGTTGAGAGATCTGTGAAGATCCATGCTGAAAAGGTGTGCATTTTAACATTCTCTAATATCTTACTATTCTTTGTAAGCAATTTAGAGTTTAATGTTAACCATAAGTCACTAAATCACTACATAAAATCCTCCTATATGTGGTATAAGGTAGAGTTGATGAGTCAACGGGTGCTAACTCATGTGAACACGTTTATACACTGGTGGATGACATTGCTAATGGTGGCAAATCCGTAAATTACGAGGTGTTGGGTACAGATGATGAGCTTAAAAATCATAGGCTAACTTCAGTTGAAGTTCAGTTAAGAAATAAATTATGAGGTACATGTTAATTTTTAATGGCATCAAATATTAAAGGAACAACCACGTAAGCTATTCACTTGAATCATTAGTTGCAATGAGTTTGGCTGCTAAAATTGGTAATGAAAATGAAGACTAATTCATGTTTGGTTGCAAAAGGCCACGATGATGATATGAGTGGAATTGATGGTATAACGAATCAGTCAGACACGTTTGCAGCAGGTCAGACTTTTTATCTGATTTTTTTTTTTTAAATAACAACTAAGTATTGCCGGGTACCCCGTACGTGGCCCCCATTGACTAAAGGTAGCCTACAAGACGTATCTTGTAGCGGCCCAATCCGCACGCACGGAGCCCTCTAGCCCACCCGTCTCCTGTTCCAGGGAAAACCCGGCCCGCATACCCGCCCGAAGGCACGACGGTAGCGAACCGGTAAAACCTGGAGGGATCAAGAGTCGAACCCATGACCACAAGGATCAAGTGTCTCTCCCTCACTTCCCAATTACACTCCACCACAAGGGTGGGTGGTTTTTTTTTTTTTTTTTATCTGATTTTATTTAGGTTTTACGCCTAATTTTAAGGTTTGAAAAGGTTAAATGGGGATTGGCTGTTGGGGTCTGGGACAGATAGAAACTATCATTTTAGGTTCTGTAGCACTTGATGTTATTTAATAGGATTGTTCTAAAATTTGAAATTATGTTCTGCGGTTCTTGATTTTTTAATAGAATTGTTCTAAAATGTGAAACTACTTTCTATAATTCTTTATTTTCATGGGTTTGCTATAAAATGTGAGATTGTGTTTTGAAATTCTTGAACTTTTTGTACGAGTATATTTGGTAAAATATTTAGCGGTTGGTATTCAAGTCAACCCGAGGGTTTGGTCTTCATGTTGTTGGATTTTAAAATTGTGAACAATATTAAGCCGTGTTTAGTATTTGCATACATAAATTTACTTATTTTCCTTGACATGTATAGAGTGACCAAGGTAAATAGAGGCTCTATTATGGAGCTAAGTTTGTACTGGATAACTTTGCCGAAGGTGAAAAAGTATGCCGAGCATTCGCTGAGGAAGTTTGTTTAAAACAATAGCCGCGAGATAATGCCAAACATCAATTCGTTCTTTGCAAACGCAAATAAACTCCTATTTCAAACCAAAACTAGTTGGTTTCATATTGTTTTGCAAGATTAAACATCAGTTTTTGGTTGGAAAAGAATTATGATATATGATAATCCAAGCTTGTGCCAATTTTTTAAATGCATTTTTGTGTTTGAAAGAGTATGTTAGAATAGCTCTTCATATAGTTTATTACAGTTGACGATATAAGCATAAATTTTGTGTTCATATTCTACCATATTAAAATAACCAAATGTCTTAAATATCCAACAATTAAAGCAAAGGCCGGGTGTCGGTGGTGTAACGTCGAGCCGAAACCGACCAAGTTTCAGTCACGTAGCGCTAGAAATGAGTTGGGTCAAATATAGTTAGATCTTTTTGTGGTTTTTCGTTTCGGTTGCTATAGTAAGTGTTGGTATCATAACAAGCCGAAACCGGCCAAAATTCTACCGCATAACACTGAAACTAAGTTGGGTCAAACACAATATGATTTTTTTTTAGAGAATTTGTTTTTTTGGTTGCTATAGGGAGCTCCACTAGCAGAACAATCACATTATTCATTCATCACATGTATGGCAAAATGAGTTTAATAAATGTCTAATAATCCATTCACGAATCCTCAAACAAAATAGGGAAACTTTAACCCGCGGTAACGCGCGGGCAATTCCACTAGTATACATTATAAAGGAGGAGTGATGTACAACATAGTCATTTTCACCTTCGTACAACTTAAGAAGCAACATGTACAACATATTTAAGCAAAAAAATTAAGGGTATTATTGGCATAGTTGTGACAATTAAGACATTTAGAAGGGTAGATTAGTAAATTTAACATAATCCAATACCTCACATCCTAAAATCTTATCCCAATTATGCCCTTATGTCCAACTTCTAAAACACAAAATACAACTTAACTTATGTTGCATCTTAAATGTGAGACCTTTCAACCCCCCATCTATATTATTATATATACTTCATTATAATTAATTTCTTGAATGCTAATAGTCTTTTCATAACCCCAAACAAAATCTTAGAGCTAATTTCATGCTTTGAAACATTGTTTTGTCCAAAAAATTTATGTCTTTATTAGATGAGAAGAGAAAAAAATCAATGAGAAGTTAAGACACTTGCAAGATATGGTTCCGGATGCTACAAGGTATAAAGATATGAGTTAATCTTTTTATACATATATACATTTATTTCTACTTGTTCATATTTTCTTTGACAATTACAAAAAATTATCTTCATAATATATCATTGTTTTGCTCCATTTAAATTTAGTTATTTGTTATAGACAATGAGAATGTCAATGATGTTGGATGTAATAATCAACTATGTTGGATCGTTGTAGAATCAAATTGAGGTAATTTAATTGTGCAGCTAACAATTAAAACAATAAACAAACAATATTCAAAATTATTGATGAGAAAATATTTTTCAAAATTAATTAGTACAATTTTTCTCTTCTTTGTGCATTTTTAGTTTATCTCCATGAAGCTTTCAGAAGCTAGCATGTTCTATGACCTATTGACCTCAACTCTACTGAATTGAATGATATTGCCCCTATGAAGGTGACAGATGACTTTCCTAACTATCCTTGTTAAGGAGTTGTGTATCTTGAATCATATATATTGTTAACTAAATACAACGGACAAAATTATAAATATAACATTCTAGATTTGCTAATACGTTTCTAATATATTATAAATATTACTTCCACTTACTGCATGGGATGAAACCTGATGTTGTAGGGAACAAATGGACATGAAGGACAGATGATGGAGAGGATGCTTGGAGACATTCCTCAATTTCAATCAACATGGTCTCCTTGAACGCCATGAAATAGTTAACTCTATAAATCTATATATGCATGCTCAAATATAACTTTATACGTAAACTATATTTGTTCTAAGACTTTTAAGGTATTTGTTTATCTATTTAATGTTCTTGTTAAACGTTGTATGAAGTGTGGTTCACAATATTATTTTGCTTTTGGCATTTGTATATTGTTTAAGTTCTAATTCTAATTAATAAAATAAATTAAACACTAGCATAAAAAGAAAACAAAAACTTAACTATGTGTTAGTTACTTATGTTATTTGTGTTAAGAAATAAGAAATCAAAAAGCCATAAATTCACGCTCACGCTAATGAATCAACCTGAATCTTTATCTTCTATACTATATTATAAAGCATCAGTGAAGGATACCCGCAAAATTTAAGTAAATACAACCTTTATTGCTTATAGTACAATGCTTATTGAAGTCATTTAGAGCGTAAAATTGTCTTTCTACCTAAATATTAAATTATTGAAGAAATTAATTTAAACATAATTATAAAATTTATGGGGGAAATAAACAATAATGTGGTGACTCTTTACATTCATAACCTCCATGTCTTTATTATTTTTGTATCAATGTTATAATCTTATAAATAGTTGTCATGTATTTAGTACATAAATAATGTGGTGACTCTTCACATACATAACTTACATATCTTTCAATGTTTATAGTAAATAAATTACATCATATATTATTTATTTATATCTTCGTTTTAAATTTATGTGGTTTGGTCCAATATATTTGTTACGATACTTGTCAAACTAACATAAAACGAGAGTATCTATGCAAATCATTGACTCTGCTGCATCTCGCGGGTGCCCTAAAATAATTGAAATATGTTGCACACTACAAACTGCATTTTAGTAATTACATCAATTCCATTACAATCTTATGGTCATTAAGAGATACAACGCCACTTCACTACGCTAAGTAGCGCTTTACGATGACATACTTATCTGCCTTCGAGATACATAAAAGGGTCACACCGAAGGACGTGGGCCAATCTAAGGGTGTTGTAAGGAATAGTACGGCCTATTGTGATGTTCCCATTTAAAATATTCAGAAGATATACTTATGAGTTTCAGTTTTTGATAACATATATTTTATACATCGTTGTTTTCTACTTTAACATAACGAATAACCAACAAACACTATGCACAAGGGGCAAAACAGATGCACCCGCCGCAACGCGCGGGCATTCCTACTAGTTACAAAAAAAGGAAAACTTTGGAGACTTACTATTATGAAGTGCCAGCAAGTTTCAAGACACTCAAGTCCTAAACCACACTTTAATTTCCCCTAAATCTCTCTCTACCTCTCTATCTGTTCATTCCCCTCCTCCCTCACTTTGTCTCTACCACCACCATCATCTGAAAGGTCCACCCAAACACCATCGCCAGCAATTGCTGTAACGACGACAGCCATCTCCGACAATGACCTCAGCAACCACGAACACACCCAGCCCCACCATCTCCGTCCTCTCCGATCAACATCAAAAAAAATCCAGTCACCACGACCATCGGCATGGCGAAAAAGCCACATGCATCAAGTGATCTAACACGCTAACCACCACCGCCGCCGCTAGCTAGTTATAAACTGAGCCTACCACCGCCGCCCCTTGACTGCAACCGCTGCTATGTCATCGTCTCACAGCTAAAACCACGTAACAGCCACCGGCCCCACCACCACAGCCACCGCCCAGCCGGATACAGCATAAAAACACACCGTTGGCCAGAAAGCGGCAAACATGGGTTTGTAAGTGGTGCTGTTGCCGGATTCCATTTTGGAAACCGTAAAACGCGATGTGTATTGCTACCGGGTTCAGGAGATGCGATGTAGAGATGGGGATAATGGGTGACACAAAGAGGAAGCAGGAGGAGGAGGAGGAGGAGAGATGTTGATGGACAGATGTAGAGGGTAAAGGGAGATACCTGTTCAGCAGGTAACTGAGCTGCTTAAGGGACTTGTACGGTGACATAGAAGACGCATCGGCCAGTTGAATTGAGGGGAATAGTACACGTCCTCTCAGAGCCGACATTACATTTTAATGCTATTAATAAAATAATAATTTTTTTATTGTTTACTAGCTGATTACCCCGGGAAGGTCCCGGGGTTGAAAAATTAAATATGATTTAATAAAAAATGATAAAAGAAGAAAACTCAAATCACGAAAAGAGTAAATAACCTAAACATAATCAATCTTAGTTAAAAAAAACATTTATTTAAAAAGTTAAAAAAATAAAAAGCATAAACCATATTAAACATAATACATTATTAAAAGGATAACCTTCAACATATAATCATCTTCACGTAATTTAAAATATGTTACAATTTGACTTTGACTTATATAGATGTAGAATTCATGAAAGGGGTTGAAAAATATAACCATTCTAGTAATACTAATACTAATAGTAATAATTATTACTCTTGTAATTAAATAAATAAATAAAATAACCTTGTTATAAGGTGACACCATGTGTTGCAGTGTTGCGCAATTCTTTCTCATAGCTTCTCTTGATGAAGTATACTTATCCATCTTTAGAAGAGTAAAATTCCAATGATAGCATGGCGATTGGGCTGAATTTCAACATCGTATATAAGAACCTGGTTTAAAAGAAAAATCATGATTAATGAATAACCTGAACACTTTGTGTTTTTTTTTTTCTGTACGAACATAACCCCACAAAAAATAGTCGTTTTTTTCTCCGTTTTTTATATAGCACTATGGTACTCGTTGGAAAGATAATAAAACGCTCGTTAATTTGGTGTAATTTTTTTATTTAAAAAATCTCGAATATAAAAGATATTAACGTTTAAAAATTATGGGAGGAACATAAGAGAGAAAAATCTAAATTTATTTTTAAATTCTTTTTTCCTAAAATAACTCAATTTAATTTTAGTAATTGAGAATTGAGAGATAGAGAGATAAATTTAGAGTTTTATGTTTATCTTTTTTTAATTAAAAAAGGAAATAATTTAAAAACACTAAAATCTTTAAATTATGATGTCACGTGGCAGTTTCATGGAAAGGTTGAAGGCACCATTGCACGCCACGTCAGCAATGTTCAATTCTTTTATATATATTAATTAATAGATAGATAATAGATAATAGATAATAGATTAATAGATTTATTTCTTTGAGAAAAGCCGAAAAAAAGGATAGAAAGAAGGAGATGACATATTTTGATGGGCTTTTTAGTTTTAAAACCCAAAGTGTAAACTTAAAAAGTCAAACAAACGAGTTGAGTTTAGTTTAGTTTAGTTCCCTAAACCTAAAATCCAAAGACTTCTGGATAATAACCCATATGCCCAAATCGATCGTAGGTATAAATATAATAAAATCAAATCGGGTCGTCAGACGAAACGGAGGAAATCAAATCTTGTAGCTGCTAACTTATCTATACTCCCTTTAAATGACCACCGATCAAGATTCACAGGCTCCGGTAGCCGTTAAAGACAACTTGGTAGTCGTTAATGATGATGCAGAAGATGAGTTACACAAGCTTTTGTTGCCTAACCTTGATGAACTTCCTGTTTCTCCTCCTTCTGCAATGGAATTTAATTTTGTAACATATTTTGCTCCTGGTATGCAATTTAATTTGTTTCATTTGTTACTTGGCTTGTTATTTTCAAGTTAATAGAAAGCAGTTAAACTTAAAGCTAGTATTTTTTTTTTAAAAAATAATAATAATAGTTGAATGTGATTATGAAGATTCTTTGGTATTGAGTTTTGAAGCAGAAAGTTAAGACCGTACGTAGTGGGCGGTAAATTGGGGCGTTAAATGGGCCTTAAAACTACACCCCATTTTCATTTTAAGCCCCTATGCTGACTAGGATGCCAAGTGTCGCAATTTGCCCGAGTGGGGGCTTTAAAAGTAAAGCCCACTACACATAGTAATTTGGTTTAAGAAGTTAAATGTGGAGTGATGGGTTTAGACATCATAGAGGTAGTGGGAAACCCGGACACCCCCGGGTAATGCCACATAGGACCGGGTAACAGGGGTAAGGTCCTTCGAGTACTTTGACCGAGTTCGCCTACTTGGATGTAGTCGATGTGTGTGTAGGTAAAGATAGAAAAGGTAGTGGTTAGTGGGTTGAGCCAGGTGGCACAGTATTATTGGATGGTGAGTGTTTTAAAGTTTGATTGAGTAGTTTGGGTACTAGGGTAAGGTGCCACCTCTAAATTTGAGTACTTGGAGTAGTTTGAGTAGTTTTGAAGTGGCATTATTCTATTGGGTGTTACGATTGATTGACGGATTGAGTAATATGGGTATTGGGGTAAGGCACACCCTCCACCTTTAGGCTACATGGTGTGGTTTGGAGCCCTTAGGGGCTCCATTCTGCCACATCAGCGCCACGTCATAAAGTGCCAGAATAAAGCTCCCCCAATACGGCTGGTGGGTGTGTCCTGTGGAGGAGGGTAGTCCTTTGGGAATGGGCCGCTACGTAAGTCGCCACATCATTGTGGGGTAGGCGGGTCAAGATGGGGATGGTTTAAAAAATGAAGTGGAGCGATTTGGTTTAAAAAATGAAGTGGGTGAAGAAGATATATATAGGGAAAATTATTATTAATTTTTTTTTTAAACTTATGACCGTTTCTAACGGTCAAATAATTAAATATATATTAAAACTTCCACCAAACAAGCTCATCATGGCCCTTGTTATTCTGCTCACTGACGAACAATAGCGCCCCCCCCCCCCCTCATGGCGCCCAGGAAACAGGAGGGGGGCGTTATTGAGGAAAAATGGCTCAGGTTGAGGGGGGGGGGGGGGGGGGGGGATATTGCACCGTGTAGCCTTACTATGTAAAATGCACATACCTTGTTTACATAGATGCCTAAATTGGTCATCTTTATTTCTATACTTCAAATGTTCATTTGAACTCGAATGGTTACTTTTAGGGCCATAGGGTATGTCATCTGAATCTGATAGTAGCAAAGTTTCTTGATTGTTCAATTGAAGTCACTCAAACTTTTTCTAACTATTAAAACACTCAAAATTCAATATTGTTCAATTGTTGTGAATTTTTTCATATATGATTTAAAGTGTGAGCTAAATTGAATTGTTATTAAACTTGGTTACTATTTAGTTTTTGTATCTTTTGAACTTTACACGTAAATGTAACGTGTGTAACTAAATAGTTATCAACTTTCATAATTGTTCCATTTAGGTTATTTAGTTTAACCATTTCCGAAGAATAATAAATGGAACAATAGCGAAATTGTGAAATTCGAGTGCTTGGCAGCTAGAAAAAATTTTTAGGTTACTTAAGTGGAACCCTATTTGAACTTGATAGTCTTGTTTATATATCATGATTTTATCCCTTTTCTCGTTTGGCTGTTTTGATGACTTGAAAGAATTACCAGTTATGCTAAATATGATTGTAGGTCGTTTATGTGATGAAATATAATGTGCTTTTTTGGTTGTGTGTTTCAAATCATTTTAGATTTTATGAAGCCGGAGCATGATCAATACATTTATCGCCATGCGAATGGGTATGAATCTTGAAACTATCTCTGTTTCGGCACCCCTGTTTCCCATGTAAAAATATTAAATCTTCACTTTCGTAATTGAACCTACAAATTGCTGGAAATAATTTCCAGTAGCAATCAGTTATTTATTTATTTAAATAGAAAAAATTAAACCGTTACGAACCAGGGTTATGTAATGTTTGAATACACTATTAATTGAGGGAATTGATGATTGAAACACAACAGATAAAGTTTCACATGTGTTCAAAATTTATCAAGTTTTCTCTAACTACTACATAGTTTTTGTTGGTCAAATGACTGATTTTTGGATTTAAACCGCTACGGTTATTACTTATTAGTGTTGACATATTCTCTTTTGTTCTTTTTCTTTTTACTTTTCGAATATAGCTTGTGTGTTATTGGCTTGGCTGCTGGCCATGTTGCCTTCAACGATGAAGGAGGAATCACTGCCGTTGATTTTAATGTTGGAAAGTCTAACCGGAGTGAGATCAAGGTCACTGGGAAGCGCAAAAGGGTGCATATTTTATTTTATCCTTCTAAATAATTTGAAAAGCTTTTGCTGTTTTTGTAGCTGTGGTGAAACTTATTTATCTTTTAGACCTCTCACCCGATACCTTGAATTTGACCCGATATGTTATTTTCTCAGTATGCAGTTTTCTTTGACTAAGGAGGAAGGATAATGGTTTTACGTTTCTACTATCACGTTGTTGATTTCTGCTTTCGGTTTTTGCAGAATGCACAACAGTTTGAATCCAACACAGCTTTATGTAAAGTATGCACTAACAATGCTTTCTATATTGTGAGGTAATTTTTTTTACTTTGTTTAATGCCTTCCAGATTAATTCTGTGGTATCACTTCCGCAAATTGTTCTCAAATATAGCAGGAGTTTATATTTGTGGATATGCTTAAGTCGTAAAGATTGTAGTACATGTGTTCCGGACAGTCTAAATCCCATAATGTAGATTTAGGAGTAGACTAGTGGGTGCGTGAGTTAGCCGGTAAAAAATATGTATTGTTCCAGACTAAGATCCCGTTCTTTGACTTCAATCATAGTACATTATGACTTTATCTATCTTGAGGTGGAAAGATGTTCATTTGTGTTCAGAAGTCAAACCCTTGACTTTTACTTGGAAGTTGGAACAACAACCAACAACCATACCCAGTTAATCCCACCCGTAGCCTCAAGCTGTCGGTGGGGTTTGGGGAGGATGGAATGGAGGCAAACCTTACCTGTATCTCTAGAGATAGATAAACCGCTTTTAGTGAAACCCCCCAACTCCAAAACATAAGAGTCGAATAAAAACAAATATAGGCGCATAGGTACTACAAACAGTAGAGAACGTTCTACGCAAGCTACCAAACATGCAATCAGGAGAGACACCGCACCACACCATATAAACACACATGCAAAGGCCACAACACACACACACAAAATAAAAACTAAGCTTTTAAGGCAAGAATTTAATGCTAACCGTACCATCCTCGCAAAGGTCCTTAATCTTAATCCTCCTAGCCTCCTAGGCCTACAAGAACTATCATCCTCAACCATGTCCTTCCTAATCCGCTTTTCCTGGTGAGACCATGTCTCTTATGTAGAGAACATGGTTACATGGCGTACTAGAATATTCTGCATAAGCTACCAAACATGCAATCGGTGAAAATGTATAATAGGGAGAGACAACACACATACATCCTTTTGCTTGGAATAAAGGATTAAAGGGGTGGTTGTGCAGTTTGTTGCCCGCCTGCCTGCTATCTTGATGTAATTTTTTCAGTCATGATATATAGTTATATATTTGGAGGCAAAAAAAATAAAAAAATAAAAAATTAAATTTCTTTATATTTGATATGTAATCTTCCGTACCATGATGTATCGATGTCACTTTACCTTACCAGTCAGTTGAAATTTTGAAAGTTGTTTCTTACAGATGTTGTATTAAAGGCTCTTTGTTGGAAGTGAATGATCGATTAATAAAGCAGCCAGAGTTATTGAATTCATCGGTAAGTTTATTGTTGTGATACACGTATTATAATCAGATCTTTTATAAATTTCACTTAAAATGCTGCATAACTTACTTGAATAATAAATAAATTTAATTGATGTGCTAAAACCTTGTAATACCAACATATTGAATGGAGGGAAGTTATCCTAACTACGCAGTACATGATTTTAGATACTACGATTATGCAAATACCAACACTCATAGTACACGGGTCAAAATGGGTTCAGGTCAAAACAGGTCGAATTGGGCCGACCCAAAACACCTTTTATCATGCATTTTTTTAGATTTAATGAATACTTAATGTGTTCCATACGATTACCAAATTCTAAGCAGTTAATGTGGTAAATATCGGATATCGGTCAAGGAACGCTATTTGAGATATAGGTTATCGCGGTGATATATCGGTGGGATATCGGTAATTTTTATATCATGCAAAATCCATATATATAGAAGTTTAACACTAACAATTAAATATAATCTCCTGCAATTAACAAATTGACCTCTTGCAACATGCAAAACAATAACAATTGTAGCAAGTGGGAACTTATTAAGACTTTAAACACTAATATTTAACACTGACAATTAACAATTAAGACTTAAAATACTAAAACATCTATAAGAAGCAAGACAAAAAGAAGAACTAATAAGAAATATACTGATAACGGGAATATCGGTGATATATCGGTCAATATCGCGAATAATATTGGTACAAAATATCGTCAAAATTTCGGTACCGATATATCGATTGATGACGGATAACCGAGATATCAGTGATATCACCGATATATCGGCCGAGTTAACTACTTAGTTAGACCAAATTATGTTATTAAATTTAACAGTGTCAGCAAAGCAATATAAGAGGTTTACTCATTCAGATACCTTTTTGCCGTTTCCATATTGGTTAAATGTTTTAGCATAACCATTGGACGAAATATAACACATAACTCAAATCGACCCATTTGTATTATTGTATATATATTGGTGCATGGTATAACCTTTATGCTATTGTTTTAAACTGAAGCACTTGTAAGATTCTTGATTATGATGTTATGTCGCCTGAATTGTGATAAACTGCAGGCAGATAGAGAAGGATACATTGCTATTATCATGCCTAAACCAGCAGACTGGCTCAAGATCAAAGATTCATTCATCACATTAGATGAGTACAAGAAACTGAGACATCTTTAGTTGACTTTTCCAGATCATCAACTGCCTTGTTGTGCAAGCTTCTTCTTGTGCCCATTCTTCTTTAATAAAGATGAATACAAGTTGCATTACAATGAAAAGGCCCATACAAATTCACTACATTTTGTCAGTTTTCTTTACATTTGCAAGATGCTTGACATTTTGCAAGTATCTTCATTATGGATCCATAGTCTAAGTTTGAATTACCAACACGAAAAGGCGTGAATTAGGGATGATGAGGCTCGGCTCGTATAACCATCGGAGCTTGAGATCGAGTTTGGCTTGTTTATTATTTATTTATATTAATTAACGTTATAATTATTATAGATATATTTTTAATTATAAATTCTATTTATAACATAGTATAGTTATTTTTATTATAATATAATAATAATTATTTTTATAAATATTTAATATATTAAATAAAATTATATAAATATTGGCTCGTTTAGACTTGCTAGCCGGGTCAAGCTCGATTATTACACAAGCATATCTTTAGGCTTGCGTTCGTTTAAGTTCGGCTTTGTTGGAGTTCAAGTAACTTACGAGTGATGTGACTCGTTTACACCTAGGGGTGCAAACGAGTCGGGTCGAGCCGAGCCTGTGCTCGACCGAGCTCGGGCTCGGCTCGTTTATTATCAATTAGTTAATACATTGAATAAAAATAATATAAATAATAGTTCGTTTAGGCTCGTGAACTCGATAAGTGAAGCTCGAGCTCGGGGCTCGTTTATTAAACAACTTTAAATGAGTGGTAAATTATTAAATATTAAAAAAACTAATATTACACTAGGCTCGAGCTTGTGCTTGATAAATTACGAGCTTTGTTTTAGGCTTGAGTTCGATAAGGCTCGGCTCATTTCGAGCTTTTTACCGAGCCGAGCTCGAGTAGCTCGCGAGCGGCTCGGCTCGTTTGCACCAAATTACACCCCTAGGCAGGATATGATCTGGATAACTTAATTCTGTTATCTGGGAAGTCTTTCATCTACTAAAAGTTTTCTTTGTTCCATCAAAACATTAAGCGAACACAACTAAATATGGTCTTTAAGCAAACATAAGTAACGAGCTAATCCAAAAAACAACTCTCATTAATCCAAAACTCCCTCATAACTTCATCCAATACATCGGGGCTTTTGGTTCCTACCCCATTCACAAGCCA
The DNA here is from genome assembly GCA_028751855.1 of Ambrosia trifida. Classification (NCBI taxonomy): domain Eukaryota; kingdom Viridiplantae; phylum Streptophyta; class Magnoliopsida; order Asterales; family Asteraceae; genus Ambrosia; species Ambrosia trifida. Next base: position 90,636,909 of record CM054130.1, on the reverse strand, counting down.
TTGATATTTAATCTTGCTACAAGCCAGGCCGTTATGTCAGGATCTTTGATCATTTTGTAGTCACTTTTGCTGCCACATCAAGTTGTGCAACAAGTTTGTACTCACTCAGATTGGCCATTTTCTTGGCTGAATTTGTATTCCTGGAGATGCCACAATCACAACCAAACCAAACCATGACACGCAACAGCTAGCCATGCATCAGCTAGAACCATGAACGGACTTGTTAGGCGGTGTCAGGCAGAGCCGATCCAACGTTTTTAGAGGCCCTAAGCAAAATACAACTCAGAGGCCCTTTAAATTTGTATAGTTCACAAAAAAACACCTTACACTAGATGGACATTACAATATCCTTTCTGGTAACTATTAATCAATTAAAGTATTCTGTATTTATTTTATGGAATATTGGATTTTAATACTCATAAATTTCAGAGTTTGGCCGGCAATACTCCCAACTACAGAAATGTTTGCCAGCACTCCCAACTTTTAAGGTATTTTCCACTGGCACTCCCAAACTAACCCAGTTAGTTTGTTCAGTTAGTTTGCTAACGTGACATGCTGACGTGGCCATTATTGCTGACGTGGCATGCTGTTGAAGATGATGTGTCATCTTATGTGTCATCCACGTCAGCATGCCACGTCAGCAAACTAACTGAACAAACTAACTGGGTTAGTTTGGGAGTGCCAGTGGAAAATACCTTAAAAGTTGGGAGTGCTGGCAAACATTTCTGTAGTTGGGAGTATTGCCGGCCAAACTCTGAAAGTTCGGAGTATTAAAATCCAATAAACCTTATTTTATCTACTTACTCGCTTTAGGTATATTGCAAATTAAAGACATTTTCCCATTTAAATTTTGAACCCATTTTGTGGATCTACAATTTACTATGTATTTATTTTGAGCTTGATTTAATGGTTTTCTCAGCATCTACTTTAGTTGAGAAAGTAGATTAACTTTATATCGTCCAATCCCTCTTGTAGGACTTCAATCCTTGATAACCAAAAAAACTATCAATGACAATCGGCAATAGCAAATGAAAGTCACAAATTTTAGAGATTCAATCATTCAATACTTGTTTGTTTTTTACTTGGGTCAATACAAATGTAATACATGAAAAAAAAAAAACTTAAACTTTCGGGGCCCTTAGTTTTTGGAGGCCCTAGGCATTAGCCTAGGTTGCTAACACAGTAGGTCCGGCCCTGGTGTCAGGTGTGGAGGCTTCGGCCTTGGCTGGGCAGCAGGCTCTGTCCCTAACCATGTAGGGGGAATTAGTCAAGTTGCCTAATTTACGTTTTCTTGTTTACCAAGATTGTAGCTCATTTTTATTAGCACAAATATTATTGATGTCTAGGCTTATGTAATTTCTCATCACGTCATAAATGAAATCAAACTCTGGTTGTAGCCTGTGGACGCAGGTCACACTTACCGAAACACATTAAACTATCAAGTTCCTTTCTTTTTGCAACTCTACGTGTTTATGACTTTATGTGATGGCAAGTTCAGACCAGCATTAGCCGACGCTGTTGTTTTAGTGTGTAGCCTTGGTCAACCGACCCTGGCCTCTGTAATTTTTTTTTTTTATTTTATATGTAACGTGTATTACCGTTTTTTGACCTAAATTTGACATTTTTTAAGCTAGCTCTAAAAACGTCAATTAGAAGATAGTGGAGATATTAGGTGTAGAGTTCTAGAAGGATTTCACATATATAGTGGCATAGATGAATGTCATCTTTTTAAAGAAATTGCAACTTGAAAGATAGCTTGTTTACTTATGGACCCGCTACCTCCAAAATAGTTTGTTTAATCACTCATTTGCTTCTTTTCCACGTTATCACACACATGCATATATCATCTGTATGTGCATTATTATTATTATTATTATTAATATTGAGTGCAAAAACCGATTTCTTTTAAAGTTTTCCAACTTAGAAAATGTATTGTTATAAGGTATCTACTATATCTCAGTATTTTATAATTTGGTAAGCTACCCCCTTCAATTCTTTTGGCTTACTTCTGTCAACCTTTATCAACAAGCTGCCTAAAACACTAGTGACTGTAAAATCATATTTGGCTTGCTTACATTCAGTGTTAATTATAAAATAAAACTTAAGTAAAGAACCATGGAGAGCTAGAGAACTAGATGTGATTATTTGATTACATAATCATCTTATTTTATCACAGTTACAATAACAGATAAAATAGGGATGAGATTGGTATCGTACCGGTATCAAATTTCACATGTCATTAGTGTTATCATTGAAAATACAGAAACCGAAAGGTACCAAACCAAACACCATTAAATGAATACCGACACCGATACCAATATTCAGTTGGTACAGCATCAATACTAGGTAAAATGCTTAGCCTTAGATAAAAATGTTAATACAATTTATTTAGTTATGTATGTAAAAGTGATTTTGTATAAATTGACATCCACGTGTGTCATGTGTGTATGTATATGGAGGATTTTTTTTTGAAAGGCAAAAAACTTTTATTCCATAACCCAATATATACAATGACATCTATAAGCAAGATGCTCATTAGATGTGATTTCATTGGCTCTATTTGTTATCCAAAGATGCCATTGCGCCTTAATTTCGCCTAGAAGTTCTTCCAAGTTAGCTCTTTTTCCACAAAAAATCTTGTCGTTTCTGCCTTTCCAAATGACCCAGCAGACCGTTAGTATGATTGCATATAATGCCTTTTTCTTCGATCTTCTGAGCCCGTTTATGTTACTAGTTTCCAGGAGTTCACGGAAGTTGAACGCGAAAATTGGAGGGATGTTGCACCATTCAGCCACCTTTTGCCACAGATTTGAAGCCACGTAACAATGGATGAGTAAATGGTCAGCATTCTCGGTATATTCTCCGCATAAGTTGCACATTGGTGAGGAGTTGATAATGTTTCTCTTGATAAGACCTTCCAATGTTGATAATCTATCATGTTCCGCACGCCACGCCAATATATTGACCTTCTTTGGTACCCAAGACGACCATTTGAACGGATAAAATGGGGTTGCGTTTGCAGCTAACAGCTTACGGCATGAGGCTGTAGAAAATGACCCGGAGGGATCCGCAGCCCATTTCCAGCCGTCGGATAATGAGGAAAGCGTACAATCTCTAATTTGGGTGTTGCAAGCTTCAAACTCTTGACGCTCCAAAACCTGCAGTGGTTCACGAATCCAAGCCCAACCCCCACCCAAAATGTTACTCGAAACAGCCCAACCCTCACCCAGAAAGTTACCCGAAACAGTTAAACGGGCTGCAACAGTGCAACCCTTATTAGACTATAAAGCGAACAGGTTTGGAAAGGTGTACCTGAGCGGTGTTTCTCCAAGCCAGCAGTCGATCTAGAACCGTGTATGCAACCCGTTACAAAGAACCCCTTTGAACAAGTTCACAACCTTGATGTTAACATTTTCATAATCTTTTTCTGTTTTGATGATTGAGTTCCAAACCCCCGGTATAGACGCCTTTATGGGTAAAAAAGTCCACAATCTCTCGTTGTGATGAATAGATTCAATAACTTGCTTCCATAAACTTGGGCCTTCACATTTAAAGCGCCACCACCATTTTAGGAGTAGGCTCATGTTCATGTGTTGAAGTGAACCAAGGCCTATTCCTCCTTTATCTTTTGGGTCGATTACTCTTTCCCATGAGATCCATGACGTTTTATTTTTCTCATCCGATCCTCCCCAAAAGAATCTCCTTCTCAGTTTTTCTAAATGATCAATGACGCATTTTGGTGCACGGAAAAGAGAGAAATGGTAGATTGGGAGACTGTCTAGGACTGCCTTTGGTAGTACCACTCGCCCACCGATTGAGAGATTTTTGGCTTTCCATTTTGTTAGCCTTGAGTTGCAAATATCAATAACATGCTTCCAATTTTTTGCCTGGGTCATATTCGCACCGATCGGAACCCCTAGGTACTTGCAAGGAAGATTACCTTTATGCACATTGATGTTCGTGGTTGTTTCCTGGATTGCACCTTCGGTTACCCCAATGCCAAAAAGGTCCGATTTGTGGAGGTTCAATTTAAGTTCGGATATAAGGTGGAAGCACCTAAACAAGCGGACCACATTCTTAATCTTTGTCTCGTTCCATTCGCCTAATATGACAACATCGTCCGTATACATTAGGTGTGAAACAGATATCCCCGAATGTGGAAGTGTGACACCATTGATGAGGTTCAAAGTTTCGGCCTTTTTCAAGAAACAAGATAAGGCCTCCATGGCAATAATGAACAAGTAGGGTGAGAGGGGGTCGCCTTGCCTTACCCCACGGAAGCATTGGAATTCCCAAGTGAGAGAACCATTAAGAAGCACCGATGCCCTTGCGGAGGATAAAATTCCTTTAATCCATTGTCTCCATTTTTATAGGGAATCCCATTTGAGATAAAACATCCAAGATGAAGCCCCAACTAATACTATCAAAGGCCTTTTCCAAATCGACTTTGAGCATAAAAGTGGGCTTCTTATATTTCTTAGCCCAAGACAAAATTTCGTTGACTATTAGTGGGCCATCAAGGATGTTTCGGTGGCTAAGGAAACCGGATTGATTCTCGGAAATTAAACTTTTCAAAGCAGGCCTGAGTCGGTTTGCAAGGATTTTAGAGATAATCTTGGGTATGCTCCCAAGCAAACTAATAGGTCGGTATTCGTTAAGAGAGACCGGGTCAACACATTTTGGGATCAAAACCACAAAGGATGAAGCGCAACTCTGACTGATGGTACCAAACTCATGAAAATCCTGCATAATCTTGAGAAGATCCTCTTTAAAAATATCCCAAAAATGCTTAAAGAAACCAAAGTTGAACCCGTCCGGTCCAGGTGCTTTATCGCTCTCACAATCCCAAATAGCCGACTTGATTTCTTCCAAGGTGAAAGGCTCAATTAACCTCATGGAATCATCCAAATCAAGCTGATTAATGTTAGGACATGAGAAAGAAGGCCGCACAAATAGATGTTCGCTGAATTTTTTTGCGAAAAATTTCCTTGCTTCCTACTTTAGTTTAGTCGGATCCGTGCACCACTCTCCATTGATTTGTAATCCATTGATGCGCTTACTGTAGTTGTTGAAATTGATCATGGCGTGAAAGAAGCTAGAGTTTTCATCACCGTCGAGCGCCCACTTTGTTCGTGATTTTTGTTTGAGATCTTTTGCCTCCTCCGTTTTTAAACTCTCCCATTCTTTCTTTGCTTCACCCCATAATTTTTTCTCCATATCCGAAAGCGTCCTCTGTTCTGCCGTTTCATCAAAATGATTCAAGTTTTTCGCACACTCCAGTTGTTGTTGCTTTTTTCTATCCCTTTCCTTTACTAGCCATACTTTGATTGCTTCTTTGACCAACTTAAGTTTTTTGGCCAGGATCTCGTCATTCCTACCTGTGAAAGATGCACCCCAGATTACATTGATGACCAAGTCTTCAAAGCCCGGGGCACTAAGCCATGAGTTGTAAAAATGGAAAGACGATGGCCCAAATGAAACTGTATTTGTGGAGAGTGTAAGTGGGTTGTGGTCAGAATCTCTCCTTGGATGTGCTAACAAAGTTGCATTCGGCCATTTGTCCCAGAAGTTTTGAGTAACTAGGACTCTGTCGATTTTACTGAATTTGTCACCACCATCAGATACACGTGTGAATTTACGACCTCCCATGGGGTATTCCATAAGGCCGTTGTCGTCAATGAAGTTGTTAAAGGCCTTTGCACAAGCTGAATTGAAGACAAAATTCATTCGCTCTTCTGGTTGTCTTACTGCATTATAATCACCCAATAATACCCAAAACCCGGGACTAGCTTCAAGTTTATCAGTAATTAATTGCCATAGGTCTTTTTTCGCATTTAACCCTTGGGGTGCATATATGTTAGCAATATGAACTGGCAAACCGTATTGAGTAATCGTACCAGATAGAATCAGGACGTTGCGATGTTTAAAGGAACTGGTACAGTTGAAAAAACTTGGGTCCCATATGCTAAGCATTCCACCTGATATTCCTTCTGCGTTCACCCAATCCGCTTTCATAGGCCTTCTTCCCCAAATTTTCGAAACCGGGATTTTTGAGCCATCACTTCGCATTGTTTCCTGGATTGCCACAAAGTTTGCCTTATGTTCTCTGATTGTGTCCCCTATTGAGAGCATTTTGGGATCCTCTCCAATCCCTCGTACATTGTATGAGAGAAAAATCATTGGGGAACATTGGATTCGCCTTCTTCCTTGATGTTCTGTTGGAGCTGCTCTTCAAATCCCAAAGTTAGGATGCCAACAGCAGATGTTTCACAGGTTTCAGTTTGAACCAAGGTAGTTGACGGTGGTAACGGTGTGGGTGGGGTAGGGGTAACAGTGGTGGAGCCAACAGAAAAATTAAAAACATGGTCAGAAGAAGAAGGGGGTGGAAGAGTAGAGGGGATGGCTAAGAGGTTCAGGTCACACGGCAGGGGGATATGGGAGAAAAGTTTGGGATGAGGTGATCGCTTGGCAATTTTAGATTGGTGGGAAAGTGATGACAGTGTAAGGAGGGCAGAGTGGAAAGGGCCAAAAGTTGGGTTAGATTGTTGGGCAGGAGATAAGGTGTTGGGCTCAAAAAAATGTTCCTGAATGTCTTCTGGGCCCAAGGAGCAGGGGGAAGCAATCCTAGGCCTTTTACGTTGAGGGAGTCCATTGGTCCAGGGTGGGGATACCCATGCCGTAAAGATGGATGTGTCCAACTGGGTCCCACCCTCTTTTGAGACAAAATCATTATTACCATTAATAACCTTGGGGTTAGTTTCCATGCATGCACCTTTGGCTTGTGATTGTTTCAATGTTTTTGATGTTTCATTTTCCAAGGAGAAACTTTTGGCTTGTCTTTCAACAATCGGTTGGTCCACCTCCACTTTTGCCGGAATGTTACCGTCGACCATTTCCGGAATATCGTCATTAACCTGAACATCATCATGCATCGGAATCTCATCATTGTTCGGATTTTCCACCACCATGTTATTACCAGTAACCATTTGCGCTTCTGTGTCAACGTTCTCCGACCTATCTTGAATGAATTCACCTTCTTCTATTTCCTATTCAGATGTGGTAGCTTGCATGGAGACAATTTTAGCCGAATTTTCTTTGGATAAACAAAAGTCTGGAACCCATAGTTCATCCACTTCTTGAACCCAAACCTTGAATGATTGGCCGTGACATTGTACCTGGAGTTCACCATGGATTTTGTTACCATGATTAACTATGATTCCCACATTATCAAATGAAAGATTGCCATCTTTAGTTGACACTTGGGATTCATGAACGATCATTCCAAATTTTTTCCCTATCGAGTTGAATACTTGTTTGTCCCAGAATTGAACCGGAACACCTACAATCTTAATCCATGCGACTCTTTCGTATTCAATAACTTGCCCCGTCCATAGTTCTATGGTTGAGAACCATTGATTAAAGATCTCTCCATTTGATGTCAGGAATTCCTTGGCTTCAAAGGAGCTTTGAAAGATCAAGAGAACATGAAGTCCTCCCAAATAGCATAGTGTAACTCTGTCTGCATCTGCAATGGTTAAAAATTGCTCCATGCATGATAATTTGTTTAAGTCCACCGCTTTACCAATAAGGGAGCATTTTTTCCACGAAAAAGGTTCCGGGGGAGTGCGTATGGGAAGGTGGATCGATAAAAGTTCAGTGCTATGGTCAGGTATACCAGAAGCAACTGCTCTGAATGAGGGACCACTGTGTAATGACCAGGTATTAGGAGTGTGACTAGGTGGGGGAGGGGGAGGGGGTGGGTGATGGTGGATGTGGGGGGGGAGGGTGGAGGAGGTGGATAGAGGTTTGCTGCCGGAGATGGTACAGGTTTCTTGCTCAGCTTCCCAAACTTAGCTATATTAGCAACCACTCGATTTCTTCCCAAAATAACTTGGCTTAATTGTCTAGCCATTTCTTGTCCGTTAGTGACATCTTCTTATCTTATGAATCCAAAGTATCTTCCTAACTTGTCCTTCCTCTTTGTAAGATATGCATCAACCATTAGTCCAAAGGTTTTAAACTCTCTCCACAGATCTTCTAATGATCACCAAGTCTGTGACATCCGGGAACCAAGCACACACTTTTATAACTGGCTTTATTGTTTACTTGCTGAATTTCGGGACGAAATTCTTTTCAACTTGGGGATGATGTGATACCCCGCATTTTCAGGTTAACACTTTTTACTGAACTCTAGTTAACTTGCATATTCATAGTGATCAAATACTTAACTAGGATTAGTTAAGTAGGCTTAACATATGTTAGATGCTATTAACATATGTTATAAGTAGGAAAAACCTTGTTTTGTCACACACACGAGTCCTGCATCCCGAACGTTGGTGATTTATCCGGCAAACATAATAATAAGCACAATGGGATTGTGATGAACGTAGTGTTACATGTTTGTGTGAAGTACATGCTTATGTGAATTATCACTTGACTGAAAATTTATATATAAACCATGCAAGTTACGTGCACCTTATGATTGATATGTTATGAAATAATAAAAACAATAGTTTTTATGCAATTTGAGGTGATTAATATCATCGGGCCCGGTATTGGACTAGAACATGACTAACGGGCCCGGTTAATGGACTAAAAGGGGCCCTAATACCCAATTGCTTGGGCAACAAGCCAAGCCCTCTTATAATTAGGAGACAAAAAAAAAAAAAAAACCTAATCCCTCCCCTCTATGCGCCATGAACCAACCCCCACCCCCATCCTCTTGATTTTCAACAAATATCAATCCTACTCATTCCTTCAAGCTAGTTGTGGTGCAATCTCTAGGCTTTGAGGACTCTTGCTTTGAAAGGTATAATTTTTACATGATTTATGATGATTAATAATGTTGAAAAGTTCAAGAAAATCATAGAGCATGCATGTATATAATCGCATAACATGTGTTAATGAGAGTTCTTGAATGTTCATTGTGATTTGATGATGATAATTGTTGCTAGTAATCATAATTAAGGTTTTTATATGATAATATAGGTGTTTAATCAGAATAATATGAGTTATGCATGTATTAGAGATTTTTATGCATGATTAGGGTTTGTGAATAACTTGGGGAGCAAGTTTCAGTTTCTGGCAGATTCATTAGGGTGTTTTGTAGGGGCTGTATCTTAATGTTAAATTAGTTGTTTTGATCGATTCTTTGCATGAATAGATTTTACATGGTCTTATCTTTTTATAATGGGCAAAATCATCTGATTTGGATGTCGTTTGATATGTTTTTGGAATTTTATTTGATTAAAGGTCATATCAGAATTTGGGAGTTATAAATTGGGTCAACTTTAAATGGGTATAACTCAAGTTTTACAAACAATTAAGTTATGAAATTTGGACAGGAGGTCAATATTGGAAAAACTTGGCTTTTCCATGTGGATTCACCTCGTTTGGGTGAATACACAATTTTTGAGAATTTTTCTACTAAACTGACCTGTTGTGGAAATTTTCTGGACATTGCTGTGTTGTACGAATTTTAATAATTTTTATGTTTAGTTTTAGGACAAAACAAAAATATGGGTTATTAAATAAATCCCAAAGAATATTCAGTAACAATTTGGGAGTTTAATTCATTGACTAAGTATTTTAAATAAATTAGTTTTCGTGGCGCACAATCTGTCCTAAAAACGCAGATTGTGTATTATGTGTTTATGTGACTATTTGGAGTCTTATATGATATGTATTGGACATGAACTTATATGAACACTTATAGGAGATTCGTATAAGGTATAAAACTGATAATAATCGTTATGATCACCAACGGGATACATAGGGCTTACTTGTGCATGTAGAGTCACTAGGCGTCACTACACGATTGGAACTTTAGAAGTTTTGGACAAACGAGTTGCATGATGTGTTGGTTATGCACGTATACTCACCTAGTGACACTTGTAATAGGGAGTCGGTAGCTCGTTACTGTTTGAGGGATTTGGATCATTCACGTGCAACCTAAGGTGAGTTTCACTACTCTTTTCTCAAAAGCATGCGTCTCGGGTTGAGACAACTTACTTAACTTTTCTAGTCCAGTTTGGGACTACTCAGGTTTTTGACTCCTTGTGTGGGTCGGGTTTACGATTTCTTGTGTGGATCGGGTTTTTGATCAGTTTAAAACTTATTGGTCCTTTTGTGAACTAAACACTCTATCATTTGGAAAGTCCTTGCATATTATTGGGTTAATCGCTGGAGGCGAGCGGGGTATTAGTTGATAGCGCTATTAGGTTGTGCAGCAACCTCATGTCTGAGGTGCTTTGAGGCACGGGCATGAACTTCTGACCACATTTGAGAACTGGTGTTGATAGACACCAGTTATTGAGGCAAACTATTACATTACTGAAGGTGTCCCAATAATTCTGTTTAGTTGCAATGAGTGGGTTAGCTACCCCTGACATGCTTAAACTGATGATACTTGAACATTTTGGTCTGGAGGACCTACGCTTTTACTTGGTTACGTGGTTTTGGAAACCAGCGCATTTACTTACTCATTTTCTTTACTTAGTGAACTCACCAACATTGTTTGTTGACCCACGATATACATGCTTTTGCAGGTAGTTAGCTTCCGGTGCCACGATTAGAAAGCACTGCACACTTCACTGCATTTGGGGTCTTGGGCATACACTTAAATTATACATCATGCTTTTACATTTTCTTTCGTATGGTTTTAATTTGAGCGTGTTATTTTGCGCATGGTTTTAAAAGGTTTAAATTTGGTTTACGCTTCCGCATCTTAACTAAACTTGTTTTTGAAAACGAACTAAATGGTTTGGGCATTTAGAGTTCGTTCATATGACTTATGGCTATGGGATCCTGGTATGTCATGCGCCTCGCGGTATAAACCCCGCAGTGGAAATTTGAGGGTGTGACAAAGTCGGTAGATTCGTGACAAACAAGGTGGTTGTTCGCTCGTTCTCGATGTACTGGTTCGGTTGCATACACGATTGAGATCTCCTACGGCGACGGGGAAACTCCCAGCCCTCATCACCTGTGAAACAAATCAATCCCTTGATCATTCTCATTAAGATACGAGTTAATATATACATGATTAGGCTAATCTCTAATTGGAAGGTGTAACCACCTTTCCACTAATATCTCAATTATATTTAATTACAATGAATACAATTAATATCCGTAAATATGGTAGACATCTATTACACCCCCGCAGTCGAAACCGGAAGTGACCGAAGGTTGAGATTGGTTCTAAAATCTTCAAATAGCACTCGCGGAAGACCCTTGGTGAATATGTCAGCGATCTGATATCTGGATGGGACATGAAGTACTCGAACCTCTCCTTTTTGAACTTTTTCGCGAACAAAGTGAATGTCAAGTTCAATGTGCTTGGTACGTTGATGCTGTATAGGGTTACCGGAAAGATAAATGGCACTGACGTTGTCACAGTAGATCAGCGTGGCAGATGTGTGAGGAAGATGAAGCTCTAGCAATAGGTTCCGAAGCCAACAAACTTCAGCCAGGACATTAGCAACTCCGCGGTACTCAGCCTCGGCACTTGAACGTGAAATAGTTGCTTGGCGTTTAGACGACCACGAAATAAGATTGTCACCATAGAAGACACAGAAACCACTGGTGGAACGTCGCGTGTCAGGACAGCCTGCCCAATCAGCATCTGTATAAGCTCGCAGACGTGGGTCCTTAGAAGGACCTAGAGTGAGACCGTAGGTGCTAGTACCCTGAAGATATCGAATAATCCGCATAAGAGTGTTCCAGTGATCTGTTTTTAGTGCATGCATGTGAATGCAAATTTGTTGAACCGCATAACAGATGTCAAGCCTGGTAAAAGTGAGGTACTGTAAGGCGCCAGCAAGACTGCGGTAGAGCGATGGGTCATGAAAATCCGAACCAGCATTGGCAGTGAGCTTAGGATTAGTATCAACTGGGGTGTGCATGGGTTTGCATGAAGACATGCCTGCTCGTTCAATGATTTCCTGAGCGTAGGCATGTTGCGAAAGGAACATTGTGTTACCGTCGCGTTTGACATTTAGACCCAGAAAGAAGCTGAGGGGCCCTAGATCTTTCATTGCAAATTCGACAGAGAGTTGGTGCATAAGAGAGGTGCGTAAAGAATCTGAAGATGTAACAAGGACAATATTGTCGACATAAAGAAGAAGGTATGCGACCTGGTCGTCCTGATGAAAAGTAAATAGGGAAGCATCACACTTGCTTTGAGCAAACCCGAGTGTGAGAACGTAGTCGGTGAAACGTTGATACCATGCTCGTGGTGCCTGTTTTAAACCGTAGAGAGATTTCTTTAGGCGACATACGTGATCTGGATATCGTTTATCCCGAAAACCCATCGTCTGATACATGTAAACTGTTTCATTTAAATGACCATGTAGAAAAGCGTTGGTAACATCCAGTTGGTGAACCTGCCAAGACTGTGAAAGGGCAAGTGTGAGCACCGTGCGGATGGTGGCAGGTTTGACCACTAGGCTAAAAGTCTCTCCGCAATCAATACCGACCTGTTGAATGCAACCATCACAAACTAAACGCGCCTTATAACGTTCCAATGACCCATCGGATTTGAATTTATGTTTAAATAACCACATGCTCCGAATAACATTCATGTCCGATAACCTAGGTGTTAATTCCCATGTCTCATTTCTAATAAGAGCTTGGTATTCATCGGTCATGGCTTTATGCCACACCGGTATGGACAAGGCATCGATCGGGGGTTTGGGTATAGGTATGGGCATAGTGGTAGAGGTATGGAGATTTAGACGGTGTTTGGGTTTGGTAATACCATCCATGGCACGTGTGTGCATGGGGTGGGTGGACGTAGTCGATGGTGGTGGTTGAACAGGTGGGGAGTTTTGTGCCGGGTGGGTAGGGGGGATGTAGTTGGGCTGTTGGGCATGGAGGATGAGGTCGTTGGGCCTGTTTCATGTGGGGCAGACTAATTAGGATTGTGGGGGCGGGCCGTAGTTGGAGTGAATGAATGGGCCGGAGAATTAGGTGGACTGGGTGGGTTGGTGGGATGTTGAGGTGGGCTGGGCGGGTTTGTGGGATGGTTTGGAGCGGTTGTATGGGAGTGTAGGACATAGGGCCAGAGTGATGGTGGGAAGACCGACAAGAAGTCATAGGACGGGGTGGTTGAATATTGTTGGCGAAGGGAAAAGTGGTCTCGTCAAAGGCCACATGACGGGAGATGGTGATTGTTTGTGTTTTGAGGTCGAAGCATTTGTAGCCACGATGGGTGGTGGGGTAGCCCAAGAATACGCAAGGCGTGGAACGTGGGTCAAGTTTATGAATGGTAGTGGAGGGGGTTAAAGGGGGTTAAAGGATAACAAAGGCAACCGAATACACGTAGGTGGTCATATGTGGGTGTGCGAAGGTAAAGGAGTTCGGTAGGTGTTTTGTTTTGTAGGTGTTTAACGGGCAGGATGTTAAGGAGGTAAGTAGCGGTTTCTAGGGCATGGTGCCAAAATGTGTTGGGTAAGGAGGCATGGGTGAGAATGGTGCGGATCATGTTGTTGATTGTACAAATCATACGTTCCGCTTTTCCATTTTGAGACGATGTGTGTGGGCACGAACGTCTAAATAGAATGCCATGTGTGGTGAGGAAGTTATGAAAAGATGAGTTTATGTATTCGGTGCCGTTATCACATTGAAAGGTTTTGATGGGACGTTCAAATTGGGTGGTTACTTGTTTTTGAAATTGGCAAAAAATGGTGTAGAGTTGAGATTTATTTGCTAAAGGATAGGTCCATAAAAAATTTGTGACATCATCAATAAATAATATAATATCTATGTCCATTGGAACTCAAAATTGGTAAAGTCCACAAATCACTATGAATTAAATCAAAAGGAAAATAAGTACGAGTAGTAGACGTAGCAAATGGAAGTCTAATACTTTTGCCAATAACACATGATTGACAAACATTATTAATGTAATTTGGAAATTGAACAAAACTAGAAGTCTTTAAAGATTGAAGTGGGGCACGTCCGGGGTGGCCAAGACGTTGATGCCAAAGGGTTGATGTGACCGCAGCAAAAGTGGCAGGGAAGGTGGTGGTGCCGGGTCCAAGCATGAGTGGATATAGATCACCGCTGCTGTTGCACCGGAGAATAGGGATCCGGCTCTTGTAGTCCTTCACAAGAAAACCAAATGGGTCAAATTCAACAGAGACAGAGTTGTCAGTTGTAAACCGACGAACTGATATTAGGTTTTTGATAAGTTTAGGGGCATAAAGGATGTTTTTAAGGACAAGGGGTGGGTAAGGTGGTGGTAGGGTTTGATTGCCAAGTCCATGAATCGGGATGGTTGAACCATCACCGACAACTATTTGTTGGCCCAAGCTATTATTAGAAAAGGAATCGAAATTAACAAAGGTATTAGACATGTTACCTGTCGCACCAGTGTCCATGTACCCCGTTGGTTCTTGTTGTTGATTCAATGACATAGCATTGAGGGCTTGATCGATGTCGGTTGGGGTATATGCGGCATGATGGGCCTGATTGGGCTTAGCACCAAGGATTCCTGATCCATTTTGGTTGTTGCTGGGCCGGCCGGAAGATGTTGGATATGTGCAGGGGGCGCGGCCCACTGCTGAGGAAATGAAGACTGCTGTTGGGCCTGTTGCATCCATGGGTCGAATGGTGGCATGGACCAGCCCAAAGTATTAGGAGGAGACCAAGGATTAGGAGGAGCCCAATAGTTTGAGAAACGCCCTCTTCCCCAATTCTGCCGTCCACGTTCGCGTCCGCGGGGCTGTCTGCCGCGTCCGCGAGACCAGTTCTGCAACGAGGTCTGATCCGGAGATGCTTGTGATGGCGAGGTACGAGTGGATGTTTGCAGAGCGGTACCCGCTGATTTTGACGCCTGGAGTACGCTTTCAGCCTTTTGCGATTCATGCATACATAGTTTAGATCTAGCTTTATAAAAGGGCATCAATGGTTCTTGACCCTGGAGAAGGATGCCAAAACTCTCGTATTGCTCCGTTAAACCTGCAATAAGCTGCAAAACCAAGTCATCGTTAGAAATAGGGTGACCAATACTCACAAGTTGATTGGAGAGAGTTTTCAGTCGTTGGCAATATGCCGATGCATTGGGAAAAGATTCGAGGCGAGTGGTGTTGAATTGATGACGAAGGTGTAAGGCGCGAGCACTTTTGTTGTCTTCAAAAAGATCTCCAAGAGCCACCCATACTTGATATGCAGTTTTGTCTTGCCCGGGTTCGATAACCGTGTGAACGAGGTCTTGAGAGATGGTGCTGAAAATCCACTGTTTGACGATGGAATCCAGCCTCTCCCAGGTTTCCTCGGTTGAAGAGGAAGATGCGGGTGCCTTGTCTTTGTCTGCGGGTGCGGGTGGGGTGATTGGTTGTCGGGGAAGAAGATGGTCGTGGACCTGATAAGCCTTGCAATGTATTTTAAACAACTCAGACCAGGTTGGCCAATGAGCAGTATCGAATTCCAGTTTTATGGGTATAAAATTGGTGATGTTCGTGACAGTCACCGCTGGATGAATTTTATCAGACATGGTGGTGTGTGGAGGAGTGAAAGAGATGGAAACAGAGGGATATGTGGAGGGTCGGTTGCGAGTAGAAAAGAAGAAGATGGGAAGCGAACGGAACAGAGGAATGAATGAAGGGGAATAGGTGATCGGATGCAGTGGGCAACCGATGAGGGAGGGATGGCAGCGGTGGCGTCTATTAAGATACGAGTTAATATATACATGATTAGGATAATCTCTAATTGGAAGGTGTAACCACCTTTCCACTAATATCTCAATCATATTTAATTACAATGAATACAATTAATATCCGTAAATATGGTAGGCATCTATTAACCTGTTCCATTGCCTGCTGCTTCTGTCTCACTCACTCTTCCTCTCTCGTTCTCTCACTATCTCTCCCTCTCTCTCGCTCATTTTGAATATGAAAACATATATGTATACGGAGGAATTAAATGGGAATTCTAAATATTGCGAGAACTTAGGAGAAACCAATCAAACCATTATTTATTTAGAAAAATATATAACAAATCATTATGTAAGATATTGAACGTTTTATCTCTTCAATTGATTTAACTTTCTTTCCTCCCTTCGCTTAAGAGTTTGTACATATGTACACTAGCTGATTACCCCGGAAGGGTTTTGGGGTTGAAAAATCTAATTTTACGTGATAACCTATTGCAAATGGCTCAAGTTAACTAACCACAAAATCTCTCAATCATTGCATGTTCATAGTATTCTAATCAGTAATAACTCATATTCTCCACAAAATCTAATTTTACGTGATAACATGAACATTTTGTGTGTTTTTTTCCTGTATGAACGAAACCCCACAAAAAATAGTCGATTTTTTCTCCGTTTTTTATATAGCACTATGGTACTCGTTGGAAAGATAATAAAACGCTCATTAATTTGGTGTAATTTTTTTCTTTAAAAAATCTCGTATATAAAAGATATAAACATTTAAAAATTATGGGAGGAAATATGAGAGAGGAAAATTTGAGAGAGAAAATTTTAAATTTATTTTTAAATTCTTTTTTCCTAAAATAACTCAATTTAATTAAAAAAGGAAACAATTCAAAAACACGAAAAACTCTCTATTATGATGTCACGTGGCACTTTCAAAGTAAGGTTGAGGCCTCTATTACACGTCACGTCAGCATATATGTTTTGTTTTATATATTTAGATAGATTTTTTTAATATACGAATTCATATAGCAATGTTGTCTTTTAATAATAATATTAATAGTCTACATAAGATAGTAATTTCGATTGTTTTTTATGAACATTTGTAATATTTATGAGGCGGATCTAGTATCGGGGTGTAACTGACTGCTGCTGTTATAAAAAAATAAAGAAAATTGGGTTGAGGTAAAGAGAAATTTTGTACAAAAATGGTGTAGAAATTGTTGGTTTTTATTATTTGAAAAAAAAATTAATTAAATATAGCCGTTGCCACAAGGGCCGAATAATTAATAGCACAAGGCCCATTCCATATGTTCTACCTGAGACGTTTGAGACGGGGACGCCCCAGGGGCGGTGTAGCCCATCTTGGACGTGCCAAGACTACCCGGGGCCGTCCCCATACCCCATAGCCTTATATCTTTTCCTTATGACAACAGTTTTTTTTTTTTTTTTTTTTTTTTTTTTTTGAACGGCATCTCGCTCATGGCTATACATGAGCATAGTCTGGCCGACGTGGGATTCGAACCGGGCACTCCAGGGTAGGAAACAGGCAATGCTTGAAAACCTCCCACCTCACCTGCAGCAAGTGGGAATTGAACCTGGCTCTCCAAGGAGAAACCAAGTCCTTTCCTTATGACAACAGCAATTTGAATTTGAACCCGGAATCCAACAATTTCCTTAAATTGTTGAACACAGTGATGTTAAGTTTTTAGCCATTTACAGCCACTAATTTTTTAAGCATCTTTCTTAAAAAAGATTCATGATTATATGTTATAATTAATCCAAACTAAAATAAGAAGTTAGCGTCGCTTAGCTTTTTATTTTCTTGGGAACATTGATAAGTTATTGTTCCTTGGAGATTTCCCTTTTCTAGATTAATTTAAGGAACTGCTTTTAAGGATAATCCTATAACAAATTGTCATTGTTTAATGTTAAATTGTTTCCATTTTCAGAAAAATCCTAAATAATTGACCATATTAAGGTTTGGTAGAAGCAAAGCAAATGAGGTTTGTCCCAAAGTAAATCAACCTATTGGAATATTGCAAAAAATATCATCAATGGATTGTTAAGTATCATCATTAACCTATCAAAAATATCTTGTGTATTATCATGATATTTTGAATTTTAGAAGCAAGTTTATTCATACGTGTATGTAATTGTATAGTATATAGTTGTACATTTGTTTATCTTAATCAGTAAACGTAAGATGGAAGCAAACGTGTGAAAGAAACAAACTTTCCAACTGTTTCTTGTTGGCTTAGCTATAAATACATATGATGGCTGTCAAGTGTAAAGCTTTCTTAATGTTCTTGAAATCTGTTTGCATATTCAATTCCATGTCAAAGAAGATGTGTTTCATCAGCTTCAAATTTCCCTTTAAATTCAAATTCACAGGTAAATTCCCATGTTTTCCATCATCGTCATACTTTAAACTGCGAGAATCACATAATGCATTTGTACAGTTTTTTAAATTTGTTTTTCTTGGTTATTTCAGGTAAACACAACAAACATTCCACAAGTAGGTTTGTCAATGAGACAAATGTTAGCAAAGAGTACCTAGATGTGTTTAGGACCAACTCTTACATAGATATATGCCACAAAGTTCAAAGCCACATTGGCTTGGATAAGGAATCATCATCATCATCATCATCATCATCATCATCATCATCATCATCATGTGATCGTTACATTCGCGAGTTTGACATCCTATTCGAACCAGAAAAGGAAACCATGGCTAACTTAGCGAATACCTTTGACATGCACTGCTTGATCTATGATTTCTTAAATGCTGGCTTAGAATCATGGAAGATATGCGAAAAACTTCTTCAATCTATCCATCAAGCGAATGCAAATCATCATAGAATCAAAAGGGTCATTAAGATAGCCGAAAGGGTCCCAAAAGATGATCAACACGTCAAAGTATACAAAGAATTAGCGCTATATTCATCGTTGGCGAACCCCCTATCGGATTTTAGCCCAGAGAAGTTCCCCAAAATGCGCAACCATCTTAAACCGTTGCTAAAGAGGTTAAAGACAAATCGCACAAGGATAAAAAGAAAGCGAAGACTTATCATATGTTTAAAAAAGGGTGTTGGTTGTGCACTTGTAGCTTCTTATACCGTGTTAGCCGTTGCACTTCTAGTTCTTGCACTTCATGGGTTGGTTGGGATTGTAACATCTTCAGGGTTGTTCACTTATTGGTTAGGCCTAACCAAAAAGGCAAAGATGGCCCATAAAGGTCTCAAGGCGCGTGAGCTTAAACGGGTTGGTGTGTTATTAGATGTGGCTGCCAAAGGCATTTACACATTGATTAAAGACTTTGATACAATTGGTTCACTAACAGGAAGATTACACAATGAAGTTGAATTTGGGAGGGCGGTGGCTCGTAATTGTGTTGGAAATCTAAAGTCCGACGCGTTAGAGGAAGTGATGAAACAGTTTAGGGCTCATGAGAGTCGCTTAATGGAGCAGTTGGAAGAATTGAAGGATCATATTTACTTGTGCTTGCTCAATGTTAATAGATCTAGAAGGGCCCTTGTGGAAGAGATGGTGCCTTGTAGTTAGTTACAAAGGTGTTTAAAGATCTCTTATAAGATGCATGGTGTTGTTGATGATCATAATATGTTATCTCTATATACATACAATAAAAAGGTTGGATGAAGCTTTAGTTGATTGTGAAACTAGGGCTCTTTTTGGTTAATTAGTAAGACATTAGACACTGATTGTAAAATTTGTTAGATATTTAGAAGTAATCGATTGAATATGTTTTGAATATGTTTTTAACGGCAAACACACATCTCTAAAATCTACTTCTAAGTTCTAAAATCCATCTATTGCTCACTAGGCCAAGAGGACATCGACGAGTATTGAATATGTATAAAAGTTATTTGAATTGTTCACTTATAACTCAACTAAAATTTGAGTCATTAATTTTAGGGGTGCAAACGAGCCAAGCAGTTTGTGAGTTACTCGAGTTCGGCTTGGCAAAAAGCTCGAAACGAGCCGAGCTTTATCGAGCTCGAGCCTGTCATGTGAAACTCGTTAGGCTCGTCGAGCCTTATCGAGCCTAGTGTAATATTAGGTTTTTTTTTTAATATTTAATAATATTACCACTCATTTAAAGTTGTTTAGTAAACGAGCCCAGAGCTCAAGCTTCACTTATCGAGCTCGCGAGCCTAAATGAACTATTATTTATACTATTTTTATTTAACATATTAACTAATAAATACTAAGTGAGCCGAGCTCGAGATTGAGAAATTACAAACGAGCCGAGCTCGAGCTTTGAAAACAAAGCTCGAATTGAGCCGAGCTCGAGCTCAAGCTCTTATAACTTAATCGAGCTCGAGTTCAAGCCTGGTCGAGCTCAGGCTCAGCTCGTCTCGTCTCGTTTGCACCCCTAATTAATTTTCAATTTTGATGTCTTTGTAATTTGAATTTGATCACTGACCTGAATGAAGAACATTTATATTTTCAACAATTTCTTTAATTTTTCTGTTAGATGTAATAAATGATGATTATCAAATGCAACTTCTGAAAATATGATATGAGATTTTTAATTTTTTTTATTTTTTTTTGGAAATCAAACTTCATTCAACGCACCGAGCAAGTCCTTAAATTAAGGACCACTCAAAAAACCAATTACAACATGTACAACGGGTATTTAACCCAATCATTCCACTCAAGCATGAAACTATTCGATCTAAATTTTAACCAGAGATAAGACATAGATTTAACTAAAGCCACTACCTCTACCACCTTAGGATCCGAATTCTGGAAGACTGCCTTGTTTCGCTCTTTCCAGATGGCCCAACATGTAACCATAATGATACCTCGAACTATCTTCTTGCCCTTGCCTGTATCCGAAACCAAATCATGCCAGCCCATTAAATCTTCAATCGAACCAAAGAAAGCAGGAATCAATTGACACCACCTCCAAAACTTTGCTCCATACGCCGAAGGTAAAGCCACAAGACACAAAAATGTGATTTACTGACTCTTCCTCAACTCCACACATCGGACAAGAAGTAGTAGGCAGAGCTATCCTCCTTTTAACCAATTCCAGGCGTGTAGGTACTCTCTTTTTCTATCCTCCAAGATTTTTAATGCTTTAAATAATATTTAGCAGCCACGTCATTTTTTTAATAAAAAAACTCATTCCTCAAGGCCATGTTGAGTCTCGCGGCAGCGCCATCTCTAAGAAATGTCAAAACATTTTGAGCCTGAGGCTAGTAAAAATAAATCGGGCTCATATAATTCAATCTCACTCACAAAGTCCACAATATTAATTAAGTTTAACCAATTGAACTTCATTAAGCTTATTTTTATTGAGTTTAGTCTTTTAAAAAATTGGGTCTTTATCAAAATACTAGTGTGGTACCCGCGCGATGCGGCGGGAAACACAACACATACGTCGGTGATTTGTATAGTTGTCAAAACATCTATCAAGACAACAAGTAACGTATTAACTAATAAAAAACACATATAAAAAACTTAAGCTCATAAAAGATTAACTTTATGTGAATCACATACCAGGGTAAATTTTGTGCGACTACGGCTGCCAAGAAGGTTGAAGTTATTTGAACCAATGTGCTCTGCAAACAGCATATACAAAAAAAGTTGAATGGTAGCAATGAAAACATAAAGGCAACGATGTTGCTTCTGTTTCAGCTCTATTTACACCTTAACAAACGTAACATAACTTGCATAACAATAATCAGCTCTCTCTACAGTTAATTCTAAATTTCTAATTTCAATCTGGAGAAAAAATAGCTGCTAGCAGATCTTAATGTGTTAGCCAATGACAATTTGCAACACAACACTATTTTTTGTTAGTTTGTTAATCATCTCGCCAATGATGCGATGTGCAAAGTGCAAGTTGAGTGTTTGATTACACCAAATCCAATATTTTATGAGAAGATACAGTTTTAATATCCAAGACCTGTAGTTAAACTAACAAAAGTCAAACTGTTGACTATTACCTATTTACACCTAGTACATTTGTTGCATCAGTTGAGTAGATCAATCGCCATCCATATTAAATTGGCTTTCAAGATTGCATTCACAAGCTAATATGGGTCCAAGAAGTAACAGTCCCATGCAAGCAGTAACTACTGAAACACTCATTCTGTTAACAATCATGTTCTCAGCAACGACTTCCAGCATTATCAAAATTCTGTAAAAAGAAAAGTTAAAGGATCAAGTAAGATATAAAGGCAAAATTAGAGCCGGAAGGAAAGCATAGAAAATAATGTATGATAACTTCTGTAATAAATGTTACAACTTACAAGTGCTTTTATAACCAAATGCTTTTGTATAAATGTTTATTTAATGTAAAAAAACTTTTAAAACTTCCCATGACCGCAAGCTTGTATGCCTTGCCTGATCTTGAGAAACATAAAGCTTTTGGTCCATCATACTAAGCTTTTGGACCCAACATTCTACCCACATGACTGAAGTTATTAGGCTTGTTTTTCAGTCAGTTGTGGTACTGGTATCCAATCTATTGTCACAACTTACATCATACGGAACCTTTATGCATTTCCATTTGGAGTCAAAAGTGATATATGTACGTCTTTACATGGAGTGAAAAATGTTGAAGCATTCATCCCAAGGGAACAAAAAGCAGCCATCTGTCAAGAAACCAAACAAAAGAAATGTGCTAAAAAGGTAAACCAAAATTGCCAACATGTTTTGAGTCGTTTTTGTCAATTCATTGTGTAGGTAAAATGAACATATTACGATCTCAAAAGAAAAAAGGCTTCAACATATAAACAAAACCAGCATACATAAGGTCAATAATGGATGAAATAAAAGAAATTTAACAATCCTAAATCATAATAAAATTCAGCAAAAAGAACAATTATTTGTGCTTGTGTAGAAGAACCATCAGGTCAAAATGTGGAACCATGAGCAAAACGAATGGATAAACTTTTTTAGCAATAAATGACAAAATGTTGGCGGTGAAAGATTTGTACATATCCCCATCAACGCTTTGCTCAAACTTCAAACTGTGAAAATAATCATAAAATTTTTATTTTTTTGTTAGCTC
The DNA here is from genome assembly GCA_028751855.1 of Ambrosia trifida. Lineage (NCBI taxonomy): Eukaryota > Viridiplantae > Streptophyta > Magnoliopsida > Asterales > Asteraceae > Ambrosia > Ambrosia trifida. Next base: position 90,614,209 of record CM054130.1, on the reverse strand, counting down.
TAAATGCGCATTATATATGAAATTACCTGATATGAAAGACACTACCCTTTGTGACATGATCATTGGGGACTGTATTTGAAGTGACCCATAAAAGTAGTAAAAAATGAAATAAAAATGGATACTCCAAGAGTAATCTATTTAAGACATTTAGTGTTAATATCGCAGCTGCTGTTAATAGAGTTTGTTACTATTAAAATTTAGTGTGAATATATGATATGATATGTAGAATCCAAGGCCAATATATGAGAAAATTATAATAATGCATTACATTATATATTTTTATAATGAGTTGGATTGGACAGGGTAAACGACCAGGAAAGGTTTGGGTCCGGACGGGCCGAGTTGGATGATGAATATTTTGGTCCAGGTCAGGATCGGCCAACTAAAAAATGATTGTTTTGAAGACCGCTTGACCAAGAGGAAAAGCGACGAAGAAATCACATCGCCCATTCTGAACCATTTGTAATTTACCGAGCCCTACCGACCGATGGAAATATAGGTAAAACGCAGCAGCCATAATTTTGACCTGGTGGAGAATTTTATTCAAGTCCTAAAGGAACCCCTGCATGATATAAAATTTACCTATATCGACCCAATATCCAGCAGTTGAGCTGGTTTTGCAGGGCTTACCCAAAATTCTAGTAGCTAGGCTGGTCAATCCAATCCATCGATGCTACAATTCCTATCAGCTCATAGGCAGACAACAGTCAAAAGTCATCATTCATCATCACGCTCTGTTACTCAATTCACCGGCAACAACCTATAATAAAATACAAAACAAGCACAATAGATTAAAGCAGCATAAAAGGCAATACACACAAAAAAAGAAACAAAATCAAAGCACGTCCGTATGCTGTAGAGATAGAAGAATACGCAAACAGAAAATCAATATTGAGGATGTCCCAATAACATTGAGTCACAGTCGAAATATTACCTTGAATCAACATTTAAATCAAACTCAAAATCAACATGTTGTTTGTGTATCGTTATCAATATCCACAGCCACATGTTCGGCTCCCTGTAACTTGTCACAAGATGATACCCTGCTGTAACTTTCCACATGTGTTGGAGTATCTAACAATTTATCTTACAAACAATTGATTTAGTCTTCTAATTCTACTAATGGACACTTGCAAAGTTAACCTTGTATATGTATAGGCTAAAGAAAACCAACATTAAAAACAAAAGAATGCGGAAAATTCCAACAGAAACTGACCTGATTAAAAGAAGGAAGCTAGCATTGAATGACGATTCAATTGCATTTAATCCCATTCAATTGATTAAATTCAATGATAGAGGACACTGGTGTTACATTAGGGTTGCTCAATGATAACAGGCGTCTTAAAAGAAGATCAATAGTCGCGTCTTACAGCCCTTTGAGGAATCAATGCATTGGACGGTTGTACAGGTAGCTTTGAAGGTTGTAAAGGTTCTAAATTACCATTGTGCCCCAATGAAATGTATTTATATATAGTATAGATATTAAAAACAATAGCCCACAAGTTCAAATATATGATTTTTTTTCTTAAAAAAATAAACACATAATATATTTAAAAAAATAAGTTCAAGCCCTCAGGGATGTCGGGCCTGAGGCTCCGCCGTCCTTACCCACCCTCATCACTGTTCCGCCGTCCTTACCCACCCTCATCGCTGGGCCTGTTGAGTCCAAACACAATAAACACATAACTGTAATATGATGATTCGTAAATCACACAAATGAATAAAATACACAAATTAACTTAAATAGTAGTATATGTGTACTATTGTTTACGTTAGATTAGATATTGATTTTTATACTTGATAATTCATTACCTATTGCCTTGTTTTAGAGCATTTTCCCCTTTTAAATCCTAAACTAGGGTTTTTGTTAACCCGCCGCAAAGCGGCGGGGCACGTTGTTTAGTAGCACTATGGGCAACGATTTTCCTGCATTCTTTAGCGTAATTGTGGACAGTTTCGTGGACATAAAAGATAATATTAACTGACTGTTATTGTCGCGTGGGCTTTAACTCTAGGGTCGTGGTAAGCCCGCGCTCCGCGGCGGGCATTGACTTTTTCGCCTTTCTTCTCGTGATGTGTCGATAACTGGATCGGTATTATTTCGGTTCATTACGTGTACGAAATTTGATCAGTATCTTGGTTTCTTGCAACATTGTTATCGCCTTGGCACTAAATACAACACTAATAACAATAAGAAGCCGTAAAATTAAAGTAAAGACAACATAGCGTAAACTGGTAGAAAACAAAACGTTTTCTTAACAGTGGAAAAATTGTTTGATAACGCTGAAAGATCATTGTAATATAATGCCTCTTTTCACGCAAAAAGAAAACAAAATTGTAACTATAAAATAATGTCTCACTTGAAGCAAAAAAAAACAAAAAACACTTAATAAAATAAGTGTCCAAAGAATGAGTGCCTCTGTTGAAGCACTGCAAGGTGGCTAGAGGGAGGCGCAAGTTATCTATACCTCATTATTGCCGTTCAAAAAAAAAATCTATACCTCATTATTTATCTGTCTTTCTATTAATGTGTATATAATTAATACAACTAAAAGTTGTGGGCTCCACTGTAGATCTATGTAGGTCCGTCATAGTGTTGAAAGTTTTCCACTCAAAGAGCAATTGCCTTGATACCATATTGAGAAATCTCTTGTATCCTTTGTGAGTTGTGACACATTAGGCAAGTCATACATTTTGAGTTCATTGGTTATAAGAATGCTCAACCTCAAACACTATCAACACGTTTTGAGTGCATTGGTTAACTGTGAAATGGGGTTTTTCATAGTTACACTTGCTTGGACTAGAAAACTTTCATGATGGGTTTCAGAAATCGCCCTCCCGGTAATAAAAAATATGTAAGCTCCTTTTATGCAAAGAAGTTGGATGTGATATTATGAATGAAGGAATCATGTGGAGGACATGTAAGTATGAAACTGATACACAATAACTGATGAATTGAAAATATATTTATTTATTACTTATAAATATATATTTATTGTATATTAAATTGTTTCAGATTTTCCTTTTTTAAATCTTTCATTTTTCTTTTATTTGGATTCCATTAAAACCAAATTACATGATAGTATGTACACGAACAACGAGTGTGACATCATCCCTTTCTAAATCACAAAACCTAGTATGCTCTAAAAATAAACTCATATCCCTTTAGAAATCATTTTAGCTAAATATATAAAACCAATAATTGCATATTACATATACAAAATTGTTTATTAACACTCGGATCATTAAATTAGTGTAATTTACTAAGGGATGATATAACTGAAATGTTTATTTTTTGGTACAAATATTTTTGGAAGTGAATAGAAGACTTGGGAATTTTTAAAATTATAGGAGGTTTCACCAAATTATACTTGAAAGTGCTCTTGGCGTAGGTGAGTCGTATTGCAACCGGGTCGTATGGGTTTTTGAATGTGTGTGTTGCTACCTGATCTAGCCGTTCTAAAAAATGTATCTAAGAACCACCTCATTTGCGCATAATATAATTTGATTGCAAAATGCTAATTTTCCTCTATGCTCCCCTAGCCGAAAAGTTCACGAATTTTCCCCGATTTCTATAGAAACTTAAAATCTACAGAAGTAGGAATTCTTTCATGAACACTAACATGCAAATTAGGGCCAAAGAAAACTCATGAGCTGGAATTTCTAAATACGTGGTCTAGCACCACATCCGGTTGTGTATCATATCTAAAGCAAATAAAAACGGTGATTTCAGTGTCAAGGAATACAATGGATTAATTTAACTTTCACCAATCTTCTAAAAAGTGACATAGTAAGTTTTGTTTTTGAACAATGACTTTCTTCAAAGCGGAAGTGGCAGAAGTTCATCACACCCGCCTAATCGGCAGCCCTAACCCTTTCCACACGCCCAGACTATGTTGTCTAAACCGGGTCCACGCTGGCACGGTGGGGGCTTCGGTGTCCGCCCGGAAACCATACGGCCTCCACACGAGTTTTACCTCGCTGGAGTAACAGCCGGATGAAAACCGGGTCAGCTCAGGATCAAACTTGCATCACTTGGACCACAAGTCTCACCATCATTGCCTTGTGTCCCTCAAGTGCAGCCCGTGGGAATCAAACTCAGGTCTCCCAAAAAAAGACTGGTCCCTTCACCAACTAAACTACACTTGAAGGAAAACTGACATAGTAACTGGACCAATAGTTGAACATGTCTTAGCAACCAACCAATACTATAAATAAAAATAACAAACAAACAAACAAATTTAATTAACTTACACATTGCACTCTACAGTTCTTTGGTAGTACATTTAGAGGGTGTTTGGAATTGCGTTTTGAATCTGATTTTTAGATTATTGCGTTTTGAAAACGCAGATAATCAGTTTCTAGTGTTTGGATTGCGTTTTGAAACGCAGATAATCAGTTTTTTAGGCTACCAAAACGTAATAATCTATAAGCAGCTCCACCCCTGCTTTTCCAAAACGCGTAATCTGTTTTAAATAATCAATTCCAAACACACCCTTAATAACATTAATAATCATTTACACTATGCACAACTAGTAAGACTGTAAGAGACTCGAGAGTCAAAGACTCATTTACAGTTTTTATTAGACCTATCGGTGTGGACGCGGCATGGGGAAGTCATGCCGATGCCAGCCCGGGCACGGCATGACCGGCAATGAGATGATTTTGTTGCCGGGCCATTTCTTTTGAATGTTGCACATTAATTAATTTTATATATATATATATATATATATATATATATATATATTAAATGATGATGGGCCTCCTATCACACCTTTGGATCATCATCTCTATGATGCTCTTACCCCACGCTGACGTGACAGCTGAGATGGAGGACCATCATGAATGATGGGCCTCTTCCACACTTTAGGTCTTACTTGTCATCCTCCTTGTGCCCTTTCCCTCCATCCTTAGTTTTGTTGTCTCAGTCCCTCAGACAGCCCTATTGGGTTATTTGGGTACACTACAATGAGCCCATTTTCTCAAAACGTGTAAATATGGGCCAAGCCCAATAACAACCAATAATGGGCCTAGGCCCAACCCTTACAAAACCCCTCCTTCGTTCCCTTCCCCACCCTCTCTCTCCTAAACTTTTCCGTTTCCCTTTGTTGCGCAAAACCTTGTTGATGAACAAAAGACTTCCTACATCATCAACAACAAGTCCCTATTTTAATTTATAGTTGACGACGACTCCCTACACTATTAACCCATCCCCCCTTCACAAACCCTAATCTTTCTTCCTCTATAATCCCACATTATTATTACTTCTTATTATTATTATTCATCACTCTACCCCCCAACCCAATTTATTCATCATCTTTATTACTCTCTATTAATATTAATCAAAACCCTACATTATTATTATCATCATCATCATTATTATTATTTACCCTTATTCCTATTCATGACGGCCGATTCATCCACCACCGTCACCGTTACTCCCTCCACTAACGACAACGCCGTCACCGTTAAAACCCTACCCTCTCCCTGGGCCCACGTGGTTCGTGGAGCAACCGACCCGAATTCAATCTCTCCGCCGCCTGCTGATCCGGTCACGGCGCCGGAGGTCTCCGACAATGCTGACGCTGTGATTAAATCGGTTTGGAGTAAACCCGACCCGGTTGAAGGAACCGGTTCTTCTTCTCCGGTTATGGGTGCTGCTTCTTGGCCTGCTTTATCTGACTCCACCCGACCCGGTTTTAAATCATCTAAACAGCCTTCTGATGGATCCACTGCTGTTTCTCAGGTTTATTTTTTTAGCTTTTATGTTTATTGTTTGTTTAAGTTTAATCAGATTTGTTTAGATTGTATTATTGTTAATTTGTTATTGCTAATGTGAATTATTATTATTATTATTAATTGTTATATTAATTGTTATAATGTTTCAGGCACCTGTAGTTTCACAACCACCACCAAAGCAAGTTAAACCTAATTTAAACTCTCATCATAATAATAATAATAATAATAATAATAATAATAATAATAATAATAATAATAATAATAATAATAATAATAATAATAATAATCATGCCCGGCCGAGATCAGTTAGACGCGGTGGAACTGGAACTGGAACTGGAAGTGCTAGTGGTGCGGCTGGTGGATTCGTAAGGCCACCACCGCCGCTTCCGCCGCCATTCCCTGTATTTGACATTTATGGTAATTTGGTACCAGCGATTCCGGAACCGCCATCGTTTAAGGCTAGTAATTGGTCTCCTAGACCAGTTGATCAGTCATTGAATGCGCCGAATAGGCCTCAGGCGCGAAGGAATAACTTCGGGCCTAGGCCGTTTAACAATGGGTATGGTGGAAGGCGTGAGCACCATGGAGTTAGAAGTCCTGCTGGTGGTGGTGCTAGAGATGGTCATGTGCCGCATCAAATGGCCCCACCCCCGCCCCCGCCGTTTAGGGGGTATTTTAGACCACCTTTTTTGTTTCCGCCGCCTGTAAGACCATATGGAGCTCCGATGGGTTATGGTAAGGTTTACTTTTAACTGTTTTGGCGTTTATTGATGTTATCGGATAAATGTGGTTTAATTTGGGACTGAATGTTTGAATCTTTTGCAGATATGGGTGGATCATATGTATATTTTCCTACATTTGCTCCAGCCCCTTATAGGGGTGGTGCGCCTGTTCTTTCTCATGGAGCGTCGGTTTCTTCAACGTCAATGAGTTCCACGGATTTATCTTTGCATGATGAGATACTTAAACAGATTGAATATTATTTCAGGTTGAGTTTTACCTTTTTAGTAAGTGAAATATGTTTTTATTTGTCTAATGGAATTCTTTTGTTAACTACAGTGATGATAATTTGGTAAAAGACAACTATTTGAGGTCTCATATGGATGAAGAAGGATGGGTATCTATCACATTAATAGCTGGTTTTCCTAAAGTAAGTATATTTTCACTTGTACTTCATTAGGTAACAAATTTAATGTGTCATTTACTCATTTTTAATATCATATCTACTGACTTGTGAAGCAAATCTAGAAAGGTAGTTTTTTTCCGTATGTTTTCGATCTGTCCTTTTTAGACTCTCTCAAGAAAAACTTGTTTCCATTTTGTTGCTGTCTTATATTTACATTAATAACTAGACAGTTGACACTCTTCAGTCTTCATCTCTAGTGTTTTATTCTATTTTACCCATCTACATGCCATTTGTTTTTCTTATTCTTCTTTTCATGATAGTTAACGGCAAACCGCTTGTGCAAATGTGTGTTGCCTCTCTTATAGAAGTTGGCATTACATTTATTTTCAAATCTTTTATCATTTTCTTGATAGCTGCCTAAGTTTTTAAATTTTTAAGGTTAATCAGCTTTATTTTAAGTATCGTCCTGTTTTTTGTTATGGATTAAAAGTTAGCTTCCCCCACCCTATATGTCAGCAAGGATGTATGCAGATTTGAGTCCGTGCTTTGCCTTAAATAATTAAATGCACTGCACGCTTTTGTGTAAGGCATGTAATAAATTAGAAAGATTCAACTTTTATTTGATTGTTAACGATTTCTCTATTATAAAAACTTGTCAGTTGCTTACTTTGAAGTATCAGGCTATCAGTCTTACTAATGCGCTATCTTTATTGGATTTTAAGCAGTTATATTTCTCTCTTGTAAAACTTTTTTTCATCATATATTGATGGAGGCAACATATGCGACTACCAAAATAGGATTGAGGGTTAATTGATTATTGATTCAGTTCATTTTATTGTCAAAGTTGTATAGACCTTGCGATTTACTCTAGTTTTACTTCTCTGAGTACGTAACTTGTCGACTAAGGATAATGTGTTCGCTTTATTTTAGCCACTAGCTAGCAAACTTATTGTATTACTTGCCAGTGTTTTATTTGTGTATTTTTATTTGATACAATTCCAGGTTCAAGCTATGACAAACGACGTTCAAATGTTATTGGGTACCTTAAGAGATTCAAGTACTGTCGAAATTCAGGTGCCCCTCCTACGAATGACATACAAATTAAGTTATTTGTTGTTTGTATCTACATTTTTGTAGATATTGCGTTCATAATAAAGGTAAATTTACAAGCAAATGTTAATTACAATTGCAGGATGACAAGATAAGAAGACGTGGTGATTGGAAAAGATGGATACACACCCGTCGTGAAGCAACCGAGAATTCTGTTGAAGAAGCTTCATTACAGATGCTCAAATTGGAAGACAGACCTACAAACGAAGAACAAGTGCTGGCCAATGGGGATGTCAGCGTTGAGGACCCCTGTTCTTGAAGTCAAAACTTTTGTTTAGGCAGTCAAAGTCGACATCTTATTAATGATCTTTGACTGTTCTCAGATTTTGCAGTTTTTGGTAAATAGGTAATGGATGCCTAAAAAAAGAGAGCTTTGGGTTATCGGCTAATGCGTCTTGATGGTTTGTATAGCTTGCCATATACTATATGCTGCTGGTGATTGATGATTTGTGGAGGGTAGAATCAGATGCTTTTGGGAGTAGTTCTGCTGGTGTTTACAGAAGATCAAGATATTTAACCATTATTTGTTGGTTTAAATCTTTATCACTTGGATTTTTACATGTGTTTTTGAATGGGTATGCATTTTATGATACTGTGACTTGTGAACATATCTGACCTCTGTAAAAGATTGTTTTATTAGCCGATTTTGTGATGGATTTTGGTTTGTTATCTATTTGTTTGCGGTGTAAACAAACTTTTTTGCTCTTTCACATCTAGCGAGCGCATAAAGCAACAACTTAACGCGCAATAAACAATGTATTTATACACACCCATTGTAACAGCTAGTGTAGTTTCTTTGAGTTTCACTAAAAAATTGGACCTTACAATTGTTAAAAGCGGCTGCAATGCAATTAAAAAGACCAACTAGACTTCATAACTAATGCAGGTAACTTAGTAGAACCATCTTTCACATACACAAGTGATGGCTGTAACAAAAACTTTTCTCCGAACTTGACCTTAGAAAACGCTTCAACCTGATAACGATCCCAAATATTTGAACCATCAGCTGAACCGCCAACTTTGAGCCCCCATCCAATATCATCTTCAGGTAGATCAGATACGGACACGCCCCACTGCAAATATCTAGAATCTGAATTACTCATCTCAATCCACCCTCCTACTTTGGTGCTGGAGTCAAGATCCGTCTCAAGAACCAGAGCTGCAGACCCAATCGAACCATCGTCTGCCTCCATTGGCTCTTTATGACGTCTAAACAAACCACCTACTGGTAGCGCAATCGGACCAACAGAAGCATTTTGAGTTAAAAGCTTTGGCGTTTTGTTTAGCCCTAAAAGGGAGACCTTTGTACCCCATGAAAGTTGATACGTAACCTGCGTTAAAGTGCTTAACCAATGGGTCGGCACTGCAGATTCCAGTTGAGTTACAAACTGAGCTAATGAAGCGATACAGTTTGACTTTTTCACGGTAAGACCAATACCACTACCAATATGTTTGTTTAACAATGGAGGTCCAGTACACGAATGACCGGTAAGACCAACGTCACTGCATTTACCACCCAACGGAACAGCAACCAACGAACACCAATCATTAACATTCGCAGAATACACCACCTTCGCTAGCGAAAGCGAGCCATCAACCTGCCCTTTCGCCACCAACTCTGCAGTCAACAAATCCTTTTCCCGAACCTTCGTCTCAAAACTAAACCGCGAATTAACACCGCTTTTGATCCCCATTCCATCAACAGCTTCTTCGTTACCTTCATTAATCCTACCAATCATCAACAACATCCCCAACGCCTCTATTTCTCCGCGTACACGAGTACTAGCTTCATCAAACGGACTCATTTTAACCGATCTAAACGACAGTATTCGCTCCACTTTATCCTGTCTATCCCTAAGCTTCATAATATCCGTAAACGCTTCCCGCTGCAACCGCTTCAAGATTTCAATCTACAACAAACCGTTTTCATAATCCATAACTTAATAACTGTATACAGAATAACTTAATATTATCTACCAATCAAATTTCCCAACAAACAAAGTGAATTATATATCGAATGTAAAAGGATTATGAAAGTACCGGATGACGGCGTCTGGAGGATACAAAGTGGTCAAGAAGGCCATTGGTGAAGTGTTGTGTGGACTTTGCAAGACCTTTTAGTTTATGGACGACTAGGGCTATGGGTTCAGGGTTATTGGAAGCCATTTGATTTGATTTGATGGAGTTAGGGTTCGTGTAAATGGTTTGAAATGGTGGGTGTTGAAGATGATGATGATACTGAATTTGGGGGGAATTATTAGGGTAAACAAAAGTGTACACTTCGTTTTCCTTTTCGGTTAAAACTTGGGATGAAAATTTGGTACTGATAGATTACCGGTGTGTTCGGTAAAATTAGCTGGTGGCTGAAATCTGTTAGTTGATAGATATAGTTTTTTAAATATATTTTGGTGTTTGCACAGTAGCTGTAGCTTAATAAAATGTATAAAATGACCAAAATAGACATTAACTAGAGGGTGGTTATATTTAAACCCACCACCTTCTATTTTCACCCACTCAAAGCGCCTTTATGGCATAAGCGAGGCGCTTTGAACTCATTCCGAGAAAATCAGTACGAGGGGCAGAAAAAGCTGATTTTTAAATTCGAAGCGCCTCGCTTAGGCCTAAGCGAGGCGCTTCGAGGGAGTAATTTATTTTGGTAGTTGTTTTGATGTTTTGAGTTGGTTTTTTTATTTTTTTTAATTTAATAATTATAAAAAGTTAAAAAAATTTAAAAAACAAAGTAATAACCCTAATCATTGTCAATGACTTAAACTTGACATCATCAACCACGTATAGTCAATGAATGCGGTATGCGCGTTAAATTTCATTAAATGCGGCAATACTTAGATCCGGTTGGAGTCTAAAGCTTCGTGTGTCATCTTGGTCGAACTCATGTTGCAACATTCGTCTTGTGTGTCAACGATGAAGGCAACATACTTGAAATCAATGGGAAGAAAAACAATCCTCATCCACAATGTTCTTACCTATAGCTACACATTCGTCTTGTGTGTCAACGATGAAGGCAACATACTTGAAATCAATGGGAAGATAAACAATCCTCATCCACAATGTTCTTACCTATAGCTACCAACCATCCGGTTGTTTTCAGGTTGTCTTCATCGTTGACCGCTATCTCTCGGATAACAACTGAAAAGTTGTCTTCAATGATTATAAAGAAACTAGAAAGTAATTACAAGAAGATGATCAAAGATGCTACAACATAACTTGCACTGGCTTGAGATATGAGTTTGACTAGCTTAAATCTCTCTGATCCATGGTATCCACTTTCAGGTTGTCTTCATCGTTGACCGCTATCGTTGACCATGGATTAGAGAGATTCAAGCTAATCAAACTCATATCTCAAGTTGGTCTAACAACTGAATTTGACTTGCTTGCATAGGAATCTTGTACGAAATCATTCTCACATGTCACTGTGAGTACACATTGTGTATGACATTACATTCTGCATGTGTCATTTCATAACTTGCACCGGCTTGAGATATGAGTTTGATTAGCTTAAATCTCTCTGATACATGGTATCCACTTTCAAAGGATCCATGACATTACATTCTCTAGAAGTTGCTAAAATAGTTAAACAAAAGCTGAAATTATACAGTTATTTGGAATGTTCCTGATCATTACAGTGAGATTGATAACTTCTCTATGGAAGCAACAAATTCAAAACAGAGGTAGGTTTGCCAGAGGGTCACTATTCATACATAAAGAGTATAATCAAACAAGGGTTGTTATCGGATAGATATCGGTCAACGATGAAGGCAACCGTAGCGAGTGTGAAGATCAAGATCAAGAAGAACAGTACGGTCAACGATGAAGGTGTGTTGTATGTATAAAATTGTGAACAATTGTGAGAGTCGATATGAGAGCAATAATCCATCGAGAACTAGAGAAACAGAGAATAAGAGAAGAGATAATAACATATGAGCTACAACGACGTCGTATTTTGGAAGCTGAAGTTCAGAGAGAACTAAATGCCGTTGATGGAGAAATGTCACGACGTTAGTGGATCGGAGAGTGTTCCGTTACAGCGATTCAAGCTAATCAAACTCATATTTCAAGTTGGTCTAACAACTGAATTTGACTTGCTTGCATAGGATTCTTATACGAAATCATTCTCACATGAATATCCTTTGATAAATGTATTAGGGGTTGGAAACTCTGAAGACCAGATATCTGTCAACGATGAAGGCAACATACTTGAAATCAATGGGAAGATAAACAATCCTCATCCACAATGTTCTTACCTATAGCTACCAACTATCCGGTTGTTGATTTCTTCTCTATACAGAGTGACGATAGGCATTTTCAATTTCCAAATGAATCAACGACTTAAACTTGACATCATCAACCACGTATAGTCAAAGATTTATTCTCCATATCCATACCTTGTTTCAAGTATCTTGTAAAATTCATTTCGTCTTCAAGACTCTTATGAGTCAACAAAGGTTAACTTTTTTGAGCATTAACCATGACTATATTACATTATTATTATTATTATAATTTTTTATTATATTTGTAATTTAGTTCCTTTGTTTTATTATTATAATAATTTATTATTATCAAGAATCGGAAATTAGTAAAACGATTTATGAAAGTATCAAGAATCGGGAATTAGTAAAATTAGTAAAACGATTTATGAAACTAACAATAAATAAGTTAATAATAATAAATCATTGCTCAGACGTTAGGGTTTGATAAACACAAAACTTATTATTTATAAAGGAACAAAAACACAAATCGTACCGTGAAATAAAGAGAGGCCCATTAGGAGTGCCGTGGAGGAAGATCGTCGGTTTGCTGTAGTCGATGATGGCACAGAGGTTAGCAGTAACTTTAAATTTTGAATGATCGTCGGTTTGCTCTCTATATACCAATCAACAGTCGATCCGACTGTTGATTTCTCTCTATAACCGGTACAACTTTATAACCTTTCTGTACCTGTGGCCAAAAGAACCTGATATCCACTATCAGGTTGTCTTCATCGTTGACCGCTATCTCTCGGTATCCACTATCAGGTTGTCTTCATCGTTGACCACTATCTCTCGGATAACAACTAAAAAGTTGTCTTCAATGATTGTAAAAAACTTGAAAGTAATTACAAGAAGATGATCAAAAGATGCTACAACATAACTTGCACCGGCTTGAGATATGAGTTTGATTATTATCGTATTTGCAACTTAGTTCCTTTCTCTCGAAAAACAATCCGATTGTTAAAAGTATCAAGACTATGAAATTAGTAAAACAACTGAATTTTACTTGTTTGCATGAAAAGTTATTTTTAAATGTTTGGTAATATATTTTTAAATGTTTGATCTGCAATATTTGAAAATTATCATTTCTTGACATGCTTGGTAACACCTTGATCTGTAATATCTGAAAATTATCATTTCTCAAAAAGTAATTAAAAACACTTAAAAATGAATAAAAAACAATTGTTGCGAGTTAGGTTTAGTCGGAGGACCACGTACAATGATTCATCAAAGTTGTACAAAGCTGGATGTTTTTACTGGAAAACCAAAACGAGCAATTAACGAAGCGAAACGGAGAGATATAATTTTCTTGGCTTGGAAACAACTTAAAAGAACCAAAAATGAATTAAAATTATTTTTTGGTGATTAACAGATAATTTTTAAAGAATTAAAAGAAATTCAATTTTTTTTAAAAAAAGGCCAAAGCGCCTCGCTTTGGTCAAAGCGGGGCACTTGAGTGCCTCGCTTTGGGCAAAGCTAAGCGCCCCGCTTTGACCAAAGCTAGGCGATTGAGTGGTTTGATTAGACCACAAGCGCCTCGCTTTGACCAAAGCGAGGCGCTTTGGCCTTTTTTTTTTAATTGAATTTCTTTTAATTCTTTAAAATTATCTGTTAATCACCAAAAAAATAATTTTAATTCATTTTTGGTTCTTTTAAGTTGTTTCCAAGCCAAAAAAATTATATCTCTCCGTTTCGCTTCGTTAATTGCTCGTTTTGGTTTTCCAGTAAAAACATCCAGCTTTGTACAACTTTGATGAATCATTGTACGTGGTCCTCCGACTAAACCTAACTCGCAACAATTGTTTTTAATTCATTTTAAGTGTTTTTAATTACTTTTTGAGAAATGAGGAACTAAGTTGTAAATACGATAATAATGTAAATAATAATAATAATAATAATAATAATAATAATAATAATAATAATAATAATAATAATAATAATAATAATGTAAAGGTAGATCATGGAAAGATAAACACTAACCGTAACGATCATTACAGTTATTTGGAATGTTTCTGATCATTACAGTAACGAAATCATTCTCACATGAATATCCTTTGAAATCAATGGGAAGATAAACAATCCTCATCCACAACGTTCTTACCTATAGCTACCAACCATCCGGTTGTTTTCAGGTAAAGCGATCGTTTTACTCATATAAAGTGTTCGATGTCACTGTGAGTACACATTGTGCATGACATTACTCATATAAAGGACTAAAGCCACATATAGTCCTTTACGTAGGTTTGCCAGAGGGTCACTATTCATATATAAAGAACATAAAAGTTGTGTGTATGAATAGTGACCCTCTGGCAAACCTGCGTAAAGGACTAAAGCCAAATATCTTGCCATTAATACCAACGATGATTGCCAGTGAGATTGATAACTGGACAGGTTAGCCAGGTGTTTGTCAAAAAGGTAGAGCACACCACTAGAGCAAAAAGTTGTGTGTATGAATAGTGACCCTCTGGCAAACCTGCGTAAAGGACTAAAGCCACATATCTTGCCATTAATACCAGCGATGATTGCCAGAGGGTCACTATTCATATATAAAGAACATTAATCGGTTTTATTTAGCGTAAAAAGTTCATTGTACATATACCTCCTTATCTAAAACAAATCACATCATTGTACATATACCTGATTAGACCACGTACAATTATTCATCAAACTCATCATTAGCGCCGATCCGATTGTTAAAAGTATAAAGACTATGAAATTAGTAAAACAACTGAATTTTACTTGCTTGCATGAAAAGTTCATTGTACATATACCTCCTTATCTAAAACAAATCACATCATTGTAGAGGTTACTAGGTTGCTCATTACCGTTAGACGTTGAAGGTAAACATGGACAGTGAGAAGTGAGATTGATAACTTCTCTATGGAAGTTGCTAAAATAGTTAAACATAAGCTGAAATTGAACAGTTATTTGAAATGTTCCTGATCATTACAGTAATACTTGGATCCGGTTGGAGTCTAAAGCTTCGTGTGTCATCTTGGTCGAACTCATGTTGCAACATTCGTCTTGTGTGTCAACGATGAAGGCAACATACTTGAAATCAATGGGAAGATAAACAATCCTCATCCACAATGTTCTTACCTATAGCTACCAACCATCCGGTTGTTTTCAGGTTGTCTTCATCGTTGACCGCTATCTCTCGGATAACAACTGAAAAGTTGTCTTCAATGATTATAAAGAAACTTGAAAGTAATTACAAGAAGATGATCAAAGATGCTACAACATAACTTGCACCGGCTTGAGATATGAGTTTGATTAGCTTAAATCTCTCTGATCCATGGTATCCACTTTCATGTTGTCTTCATCGTTGACCGCTATCGTTGACCATGGATCATCGTTAAAATAAACTTTTCATGCAAGCAAGTAAAATTCAGTTGTTGGACAATGAGATTGATAACTGGACAGGTTAGCCAGGCGTTTGTCAAACGGACAATTTGTAACGCCCCAAAATCCATCAAACGCGTCATAATTTTATTATTAACGTTTTGGGCTTAATTAAGCTAAACAAATACCTAATGATACAAAATACTCAACCTTGTAGTTAACTTGGTTAAATACCATGAGACTAATAATACTAAGACCATAACTAGAAACTAACTTGGTTAGTGGTTCTAGTTAAAACAACAATTTCTTGTGTGTAGTAGAGGGGCCAAAACTGCCATAAGGCCATAATGGCTAAACAAAATAAAAGAAAAAGAAAAGGAAGCCATCTCCATATCCTGGAGATCGACTTCAACACACACAAACACCAAAAAACACACACACTAACCCAAAACCCCAATTCTTACCCAAATCAGGCCAAAATCAAAGGGGAAATCCGTGCATTAAGCAAAAAGGGATCATCTAAGGTCCAACACACCCAAAGGTATCAATTATTTGGTTCAATTTGATGTATACTTCATATATGAACATGGTGAAAATTCTTGGGTGTTTTGTAAATGTTAAATTAGTGATCATTAGAGGTTGCTCTAGCATTAGGGAACCTTAATCATGTTTAATCTAGTCAAAAGATGCTAATACATGCATGAATTGTGTGATTCATGTGAAATTGTTGAATATGTGAAAGGTGGGTTTTATCATTAGTTGAGGACCACACCTAATTTGTAATTGTAGCATCTTCTAAGCATGAAGTTATGAGATTGTGAGCAAAAAAAAGTAATATTAACGTGCTAGTAATGTTAATCTTGGTCAAGGATGGATCCATGAGATCCTTAAGTCCTAAAACTAAAGTTAGGAAAAATCACGCCTACCAAGTGTTTGATAAAATGCCTCAATGAAACTCGATTTCACTTGGGCATAGATACTTTGATGAAAACATGTATGTTGGTAAAACATGACCAATAGTGCTTATAGACATGTAAAGATTAGGTTCTAACGACCTAAGTGATCATTCACCTCATAGGTGCGAATACAAGAGACTTTGGATAGCCAAGGAGTCTCGGATTGAGGTAAAGAGGAAGCTCGCATAAGGTAAGTCACTCGATGACTTAATTCTTAATATGTCTCTAGTATGTTTATATGCTTAATTATACCTTTGTATATGCATTTGGTATTAGACATTGAAATGTCACAAAAAGAAGCATAAATAAGATACACGATAGAAGATGGCCTTAGATGAAGGTTGTTAATATCCCAATTAGACTATCGGGTCAATTGGGTAAAATGCTAGATAGACAATAGCTTAGGCCAAGAGTTAACAGTTAGCCAGTAACGAACTCGTGCTAG
The DNA here is from genome assembly GCA_028751855.1 of Ambrosia trifida. Lineage (NCBI taxonomy): Eukaryota > Viridiplantae > Streptophyta > Magnoliopsida > Asterales > Asteraceae > Ambrosia > Ambrosia trifida. The sequence goes on along the minus strand of CM054130.1, from coordinate 90,597,223 downwards.
TTGCTTGAGTGTATTTATGGGTATATCATTTAATTCAAAATAGAAATTGTGATTTCCAAGGGATAGAAAACAACAGATAAAACCATGTCGTAAGTCATAGAGGCCGAGCGTACAAGACCGAGAGAAATGGCACATGTGGCCATGGACACGAGGCACCGCAATCACGACATAAATAACTTGGGCATAAATTTCCCTAGTCAAGCTGAGACTTGACAAGTGGGCAAAAACCACAACTAGAACTTGGAGATCATAAAATCTTATGATTTTGTCATGTATAAAACTTAACCGGTCAGCTTAAAGATGGATATATAATTAATGGTTTTTGGGTTAGAAACCGAACAACGAATCCAAACATATCTTTAATCATGTAAGAGGTACGTATTATGATCCATTAACAAGTCCCAAGAATCCCCGTAAATGGCCTTGAAGCTGCACTAAAAGTGTAGCTTGCTGCAAGAAAAATGGTAGTTTCTAACAGCAGTTTTACCCGCCCGGGAAAAACACTCACCCGCCCAGGTAAAGGTTCTGATAAAAAAGGTGTGGTTTCTAACAGCAGGTTTACCCGCCCGGGTAAAACACTTACCCGCCCGGGTAAAGGTTATGTAAAAAAAACTTCATTTTATTATTCTTTCAATACTAGACATTCATAATAACGTATTAATGGGTTATTTCCTCGCGTTTAACCCTTAGGTACTCTATTATACTGAATGGATGATGATCAAGAATTGAACAAAGATCCGAACGCACAAGACTCGTCCGCTTCCGCAACTTTTGAGCTAAAAGGGTTATAAACTTAGTTTTGGAAGGTGCCATTGAAAATGTTTTTGCTATTGAAATCATCGTACGTATGTTTAAACCATGAGATACATGTGCAAATATTTTGTCAAAAACTTGTTGAGCTCTTAATGACAAAATCTGAAACTTTCAAATTAAGTTTATTAATTCATAAATCTTCTCATAATGCCGCTTTAAACGGGGTGGGTCTTACACAATTAAAATAAACTTTTCATGCAAGCAAGTAAAATTCAGTTGTTGGACAGTGAGATTGAAAGGTGGCAGGAAAAAGCTGACATTTTGTTCCTTGTTGCAGAAAGAAATCAACAGTCGGATTGACGATTTTGTTTACCCTCCCATTGACATAAAAAATGTTCTTTTGAAAAACGTCTGACTGCAAAAAAAAAAATGATCCGAAGCGCCTCGTTTAGGCCTAAGCGAGGCGCTTCGAGTCAAAAATCAGCTTTTTCTGCCCTCGTACCGAGGTAGTTAAAAATTAAAGAAAGCGCCTCGCTTAGGCCTAAGCGAGACGCTTTCAGGGGGGTGAAAATAGAAGGGGGGTTGAAATAGACGGAGCCTAACTGGGTAACTAAAAGCTTATATGCATGTTTTTTTATGATAAAACTAGATTATACCCCGGGAGCGTCCCGGGTTGAGAAATTTAATATGATACATCAATTTTACATATGAATTAGACTGATGTATAACTCTAATATTAATATCTAACCTAAAACAAATTAACAATGTATAACTCCATTGCTAACACCTAACCTAAAAGAATGTAGAATTTTAATGTAACTCTAATATTAACACCTATTCTAAAGACTAAACAAATGTACAACTCTAACATACTAATATTGCTACCTAACTTAAAACAACGTATAACTCTATTAACCTATTCGGCTATGTTTGAAAAAAAAATTCATATTTACTGATTTAAACATAATTAGTGACTATACATGATTAATGATTTACCTGAACACTTTGTGTTTTTTTTTCCTGTATTAACAAAACCGTACAAAAAAATTTCTCCGTTTTTTATATAGCACTATGATACTCGTTGGAAAGATAATAAAACGCTTGTTAATTTGGTGCAATTTTTTTCTTTAAAAAATCTCGTATATTAAAGATATTAACGTTTAAAAATTATGGGAGGAAACATGAGGGTTAAAAGTCCAATTTTGTTTTTAAATTATTTTTTTCCTAAAATATCTCAATGCCACATGAGATGACACATGGTATTTGTGTCATTTACTTATTAAAAACTTTTAGCTGGTATGAGTTTTTTCTCTAACCTAAAAGCTTCAAGCTCCTTCAACCAAACAAGGTTTTTTTTATTGAATAGAAGTTTTTTTTTTTTTTTAAAAAAGCTTGAAACTCATAAACGCTCTTTGCCAAACATACCCTGTGTATTCAGCTTTTCATAAATCCGGTCGAATGATACTATATAGAAATAAGTATTTTGTAACAAGTACTGGTATTATAAATTTGGTATTAATAACGGTATGGTATTTGTTGATCACTTTACAATTCAATATGAGTGACTGAATTACAATTTTTGTCCTTTACATTTATATCAAACTTCAACACATGTTATTTGCCTTTAAACACAATTTGTATTACTAAAACACCACGCGTTGATAAAGTGATACGAATATATGGGTGATTATTGACCAAAAATACCTACAAGTTCGTAGCATATAAATCCGTGGAAGATTTGAAAGAAAAAAAATCTCATAGATCTCTCATACTAATTATGAGATTGAATTTTTGAAAAACTTGAATGTTAATGTAATTACTCTATTGCCCTTGTTATTAAGATAAAACTTTGTCACGTATCACCTTCACAAGCCTTCTACCCTTTTTCACAAAATGAGGCATTTGTACCTGAACCTTTATCTCTCTAAACATATCAAGGTAAGACCAACATATTAAACCAACTAACACTTTGTTACGCCAATGAAGAAAGCTCATGATGAACTACATTAAGGTAATGTTTGTTATGCAACAATGAGAGGTAGAATGGAATCGATCATTGTGAGGCAAGAAATAAAAAGGCATTTGGTTGATTAATGGAATGGAAACGTCCATTACATTATGCATTTTATTCCCACAACCCACCACCGATCACCACAACCCACCACTGTCACCATAACCTACCACTGTCACCCACACGTTGTAGTTCTCACAACTACCCACCACCATCGCCATTGCCGCAACCGCCCACCCACTCACCATCGACGCATATTCAGTGTCGCCGCCACCCACATAACATCACCACCACTAGCCCATTGCCGCAACTCACCAACGATTTTATTCTCTTGTCTTTCCTACCTTAAACAACGCAAAGTATTGATTCATTTCATTCCTATATGGCAACCAAATAAGATACAAAATGGTAGCGATCTATTCCATTCTCTCATTCATTTCATTCCTAAATGTTCTAAAGTTAACTCTTGGGTGATTTTTAAGTCTCTCTTAACATACAGAGATATATGTAATTCACTCCCACTTACTCATTTTCTCTCATACTCATTAGCCTCCCGAAAACAAATACTTACTCCACGTAGAAGTCCCATCATAGAGATAACTGTGGATTCTCCTTGTGGCGAGACTAATGATTGTCTGTTTTGCGATATATAAGCTCGCCACTATGTGGCAAACGGAGAACTCTACATTGTTATCTTTATCCTTAGTCCACCAATGCAAATTTTGGTAGCAACATTTAACAAATAAACTACTGGAATCATATGTTATGAGCATAGATTTATTGAACGGTTGTTTCACCAAATACATAAACACGACGTATGCGATCTTATGATCATTTCAACACGCATATTTTTCTTTACATCAATATTGTAGTAACTTACATGAATGGTCATGAAGCATGAGGTTTGGCCCAAATTTTGGATTTCGTCCCTAGAGTCCAAAGTTTGTGGATTTTGTCCCCCAACGACTTTCTTCTCTTTCAATTCTTGTCCAAGAATCTAACGAGGTTCATTTTTTTTTTCTTTTAAACTGCTGTGACTCTGTGAGAATTACCCCTTTACCCTTGGTCTTCAATGTAAAATTACCCTTTTGTTTCATGTTAAAGTATGGGCGTAGCTTTTAAGGGGCGGAGAGGAGCGGCCGATCCCCCCCCCCCCCCCCCCCTCCCCAATTTTCGCTTAAAAGTTCCGATTATATAATATTCGCATAGAAATTTTTTGGTGTATACGGTTTCAACCCCCTGAAACTAGTGATTTCCGACCCCTCGATGACTTCCGACCCCTCAAAGTCTCGGATCAAGCTTCGTCACTGTGTTAAAGTGATGTTAAAAAAAAAAAAACTTATTAGCGTTGGTTACCTCGGTTATTCCCTTACTTTATGGTATTCATGCATACCCCCGTCCCGAGAGGCACAAAATTATTCTTTATATCTTTTTACTTTGAGAAAATTGCTCGAATAGTCCCTGTGGTTTGTCCAAATTTCACCTATAGTCCTTAAGTTTTCAAAATTACAGGCTTAGTCCCGAAACAGTGAATTTTTTGCACTCGGATGGTCCCTGGAGCTAACTGAGGTTAAATAATCCAGTTAAGTGGGTGTAAAATTACTAAACTACCCTTTCTATAAAACAAATAAAATATAACACTAGTGGGCCCCACGTTTTATAATTAAATATATAAAAAAAAAACCCTTAATCCCTACACCACCACCACCAACTTCATCTTCCCCATCCTATCACCACCACCACCCACTTCATCTTCTCCACCCATCACCTCCACAAACTACTACTGTTATACCTGCATCCAAACATCCTCTATATTAGTTCACCTATAAAAAGACCTCTCCTTCTTCTCAGTGTGTGTGAACAGAGCAGTGACCGGAACTGACGCCGCCTTCCTCTCCCCCTCCGGTGACATCTCTCTCTCTCTCTCTCTCTCTCTCCCATCCTAATAACATAACCATTAACCTCCTCCTCCTCTTAATCATCGAACCAGTAATCATCATCGTAATCAATAACCCAATTGTTCTCCCTTCTGCTGTTATTCGAGGTTAAGACAGTCACCGGTTATGGTGACTGTCGTCAGTTACTTCCGTCGATCCTGATTAAATTGACCAAAAAGCCCCTTCATTTGAGGCTGTTTGGATCTTTTGATAAACAGAGCATTAGAGGTTTTTATTTTTATTTTTATTGTCTCTCTGTTTATAAACAGAGTAATTAGCTCTGTTTGTGATGTGGGTATTGTAAGTTTAACACACTGATCTGTTTTAGTTCAGTAATTTAGGTATTTAGCTATGTTATTGAAACAGAGCATTAGGGTCTCTCTGTTTATGCTCTGTTTATGAACAGAGTAATTAGCCTCTGTTTTCTATGTGCGTAGGTGTTTTAGTGGTGGTGGTGGTGGTGGAGATGGGTGGTGGTGGTGGTGGTGGTGGTGGTGGTGGAGATGGGTGGTGGTGGCTTGTGGAGGTGATGAGGTGAAGAAGATGAAGTGGGGAAGATGAAGTGTGGGACCCACATTAATAGGTATTATTTTTTATTAAAGTAAGGGTAGTTTAGTAATTTTACACTCACTTAACTGGATTATTTAAACTCAGTTAGCTCCAGGGACTATCCGAGTGCAAAAAATTCACTGTTTCGGGACTAAGCCTGTAATTTTGAAAACTTAGGGACTATAGGTGAAATTTGGGCAAACCACAGGGACTATTCGAGCAATTTTCTCTTTTTACTTTTTTTCTCGCTAATAAAGTTACTGAAGTATTGTGTATTCTTAAATGAGTTTTAGAAAGCTATACACATAGTATGAACACTCAGATTCTACACAATTCATTTTTGAATTAAAATGTAACAAAACAAAGATGAGAAAAAGCATAACCTAAATACATGTGAGTATCGACATAGACAGTACACGTGGTCGGTTAAAGTATTAGAGATTTGAACAAACAAGAAAAAGACGAAGGGTCAAAGTACGAGACATGTTTAAATTAAATTGGGCACAACTCACATGGTAAATTATTATAATTTATAAATATTAGATATTGGGACGTTAAGTTGTAAAACCTCTTAAAATTATAAGAGTTTTAAAATTTTGATATAAATAGCAAGGTGAGAAACTAATAAATAGCCTTACGTAAGCTTAAATGAAAATAGTTGTGATGTGGTGATCAAACAACATCATAACAAAGAAAAATAATTAGCCTATTTGTCATGCTACGCAAGCATTGACGTATAGTCATGGCATGTTTTTTTAATAAGGTAGTTAAATGGTGAAATTCTGGTCCTAATAACCTCCAGGTCATAAGTTCGAGTCATCTCATACGCCGGGTCCTTTCAACCTTAATGGGTATGATTTTGCAATGGATGAGAATCGAAGTTGTGACCGACCCCGGGCGGGAACCCTCTAAAGAGGTAAACTCTCCCACCTCAAACTAGCTGGACTGGAGATCATTGACAAAGAAACAAAATGCTCGCATAAGTCATGGGCGTGTTTGAGTGTGGTTTCCCTTACGTGGTGTAGCTTGGCATGGCCATCACCATGAGATTTTGGGTCAAAGTGCTTACATCTACATGACTTTCATATGTTCTTATCTGATCATAAATCAAGAAACAATTTATATCAATGTTTTCAGAATTGGAGCCCGAGCCGGATCACCGGTCCGGCCGGTTCAATGAACCGGCCCAAAAATGCATTGAAACACAAAAACAATATAAAAAAATTTAAAAAATTGTCCGACCCCTATTTTTTCGGTCTGACCAGCCGGTTCAACGGTCCATCACCGGTTCAATTGCACAACGGTCCAACCATCTGACCCGGACCGGTCCAGGACCCAGAACCTGGTCCGGTTTTCAAAACCATGATTTATATTATTAAAAACAACAATTATGTGATTATTGCAAAATGACCCATGGTCACATGACCACCAGATCCCTCTAGCTACGAGTGTGATTTTCTTCTGAGCTTAAGTGACGCTGAGGTCTTGCCTAATTAGTAACAATTTTCATTCACATTCAAATGATATAAGAGCATTATATAAGGGATGGTACTAGACAATGCTACATGTCATTCAACTTTGATTACTTTTGGGGGGTGAAAACGAGTAGAGCAGCTTGAATGCTACTCGATATCTACTCAATAAAAAGATTGAAACGAGCCAAGTTTTATCGAGCTCGAGCCCAGCTTGAGCCTAAAACAAAACTCGTTTACTTGTTGAGCCCGAGCTCGAGCATGGCATATGAAGCTCGTCGAGCCTTATCGAGCCTTTTCATAATATTAATTCTATTTATATTTTGTTATATAATCCCACATTAAAAGTTGTTTAGTAAACAAGGCGAGCCGAGATTTTCACTTATCGAGCTCGCGATCCTCAACAAGCCTATTATTTATATTATTTTTATTTAATATATTACTAATAAACACTAAACTAACCGAACTAGAACTTGAGAATCTACAAACAAGCTGAACTCAAGCTCAAGCTTTTAAACCTAACTCAAAAAGGAATATACTGGGTTAGAATTGCATGTGTTAAGCAAGGGTTCGATAAAAAAAATATTACATTGTTAGTAATAAAGATTTAAAAGTTATTTTTTTATAATTTTACTTTTAAATTAACTTTTTAAAACTAATAATCAAATATGTATGGGTAAAATAAACGAAGCATGAAAATAATTTCGACTCACACTTTAGCAACATAGGTGAGTGGTGACGCCACAAGTTACTTACTTAATAAAGTTTATTATACTATGTGTTTTGGCTCAACTTGAGTACCAACTCTATTCTTTCGCATCGCGTCAATTGGAGGCTGACGTGGTACCGAATAAAGGAATTTGTTCGCTCACCTGACTCTATTATAGCTCGCCTCTCCCTTCCACGCTAGCCCATATGAGGCCCCTCGCGCTCGCTTGCTCGCGGCCTCCTTCGCGCCACCCCGTTGTCACGTTCCCGAGCCACGTGGCTCGCTCACGCTTGCTCTGCTCGCGTATCATTTCGTATAGTCTTATATGGGCTGATGGGGCCATGAAACATGCAGAATCTGCCTTTCTTTTTAATGATACTGGTCATGCTACAGCATTGCCATCGCCTTACATACCCTCACGTCACAATAAAGATTTAATACACATCAATGAAATGGAATATAAGTTAGCCCAATTTCATATAAACAAATAATTTAATCACTTGAACTCGTTATTATATTTATTATTAAATTATAAAAAACACTTAACAAGACCTTTAATTAAAAGGAGGTGACTTTCTACACCAAACAACTTTTTTTTAACACTCAACAAAACTAAAACTCGACTACTCGAGGATGCCTGCTTCTTGGGTGAGGCTCCGGACGCTCGGGTTTACCAATAGCGTAGCCTAAGCCAATAAGTTCCCAAACTGGTAAAATCCGTCCATCAGAAGGCCCACTACGGAAAAACCTGCATGGGATCAGATTTGAACTTGAAACCGTTCGTCCCTAAACTCTAACCCTTATCTCCACCACAATGGTGGAGGCTCTACACCAAACAACTATTTGTAATTTCTTACACCAAACTATACATATGTATGACATGGTATACAAATATATTAATTAAGCTATTAATCAGTGACTTTAATATATTTACTCATAATAAAAGAGTGGTGATTTAAATATCATAGACTGTTTATACACGAAAAGTTTTCATGGTATTATTGTACTGTGAGTTATTGCTCATGATTTAAATATCATAGACTGTTTATACACGAAAAGTTTTCATGGTATTATTCCCTGGAGTCGTTTACCATCATCACAATCGGAACTGGAACAAGCGGCGAATTTGTGGCTGAAATTAAATTCTTTCGGAATCAATGCTGAGCCGGACAGTTGGTTTTGGCTGAAAGATGGGTTAAAGACGGAATTTTCGGTAAAGTTGGTTAGACTGGACTTGTTCAATATGCACGGGGATGTCACAAGGGGCTGGGTTTATTTGGAGCAAGATAGCAACTGCAAAAATAAATTGCTTTGTGTGGAGGGTGCTAAAAATGGCATTCCAACTGCCGAAGCACTCTCGTACAGGGGATACAAGTTAGTGACGGGTTATGTGGGAGATGTGCCCTCGAGCCGGAGACAAGTGACCATATTTTTACACATTGCATCTGGGCAAGAGCGACTTGGTGGTGTATAGCGGATTGGCTGAAAGTTCGAGAATTTAGAGATGAAAGATCGGTTGCTTCAATTCTTGAAGTCTGCTGGAAAATTGATGGAGACAAAGATAGGAAAAAGGCGGTATATGCGGTGGTACTCTTAGTATTGTGGGAGTTATGGATAAAGAGAAACGATAAATTTTTTAGAAATGTATCAAGTGCAACTCCGAAACTGGTGGAAGACATAAAACTCGAATCCTACTGGTGGATGCTCAAAAGGGTGAAGATGATGGGTCTAGAAAAGGCAAGGTGGGATTTTTCTTTATTTGATAATGGTTAATGGTATAGTAGTATAGGAGTAAGTTTTATGTGGTAGTTTTTTTTTTGGATGTAACGGGACGGCCCAAGTAGCTTCTGGCTAAATAAGCCTGGGTGTCGATAACTTGTAATCTTGTTGGTGATATGAAAAGTTTCGTTTGATTGTTCAAAAAAAAAAAACAAACAAACCGCTTTCTATAATAAAATAAGAATAATTTACAATGTATTGAAATTTACTTTTATTTATCATAATTACCAGCTGATTACCCCGACAGTGTCCCGGTGTTAAAAAATCTAATATTACTTAATAAAAAAAAGGATAAAAGAAGTAAACAGTCTCGACCTCTTTTAATGTTAAAGAAAATTGTTCTAATGTTTATACTATCAAAAGGGGTTCTCATGCTGCGTTCCCAGCAGATTAAAAAATCTCAACCTCTTTTAAATCTAAGCATATCGTTATAGCACATGAACATTGGGCAATTCATATATGTAATAGTAGGTTCGAAAACATATATACTATCATAACATGATTAGTGACTTGCGTATATATGATTAAGAAATTACCTAAATACATTGCGTTTTTTTCTGCATGAACAAAAACTCACTAAAAAACATTTTTTTCGTTTTTGTATAGCACTATACACGGTGCTCGTTGGAAAGATAATAAAGTGATCGTTAATTTGGTGTAATTTTGTTTTCAAAAAAATGTCATACATAAAAGTTACTAACGTTTAAAAATTGTGAGCGGAAAATAAGAAAAAAATAAAGATAAAAATATTAATTAACATATTTGAAATTTTAAAATAATTAATAGTTCACTACATTTAAAACATGTGAGAGGAAAATAAGAAAAAGATATTAATTAACATATTTGAAATTTTAAGACAATATAGATATAGATTTTATTTAAAATCTATCTATCTATATATATAAAAGAAAACGTATATGCTGACGTGGCGTGCAATGGAGGCCTCAACATCCACTTGAGAGTGCCACGTGGCATCATAATTGAATGATTTTAGTGTTTTTGAATTATTTCCTTTTTTAGTTAAATTGAGTTATTTTAGGAAAAAAGAATTTAAAATAAATTAAATTTTTATCTCTCATATTTCCTCCCATAATTTTTAAACGTTTATATCTTTTATATACGGGATTTTTTAAAGAAAAAAATTACACCAAATTAACAAGCGTTTTATTATCTTTCCAACGAGTAACATAGTGCTATATAAAAAACGGAGAAAAAATCGACTATTTTTTGTGGGGTTTCGTTCATACAGAAAAAAAACACACAAAGTGTTCATGTTATTCATTAATCATGTTTTCTTTTTTAAACCAGGTTCTTATCTACGATGTTGAAAATCAGCCCAATCGCCATGTTATCATTGGAATTTATTAGGTATACTTCATCAAGAGAAGCTAGGAGAAAGAATCGCGCAACACTGCAACACATTATGTCAGCTTATAGCAAGGTTATTTTTTATTTATTTAATTACAAGAGTAATAATTATTACTATTAGTGTTAGTATTATTAGAATGGTTATATTTTTCAATCCCGGGACGCTCCCAGAAATAATTGATAGTTGCTGACGTGGTGTTCAATTGTGGCCTCAACCATCTCTTGATTATGCCACGTGGCATAATGAGATGCAATGGTTACAAATTCCAACTTAAGTGTTTGTTTAGTTGATTAGGTTAGGAATTATAAGAGCCATTAGAATGTGAGAAATTAGATAGATGTGGTGAGTTTTTGAATAGTTGCAGCTTACATAAGTGATTCTTTAGATGATTACTGATTAGGTTTTAGATTAGGGAATATGAGTTATTACTGATTAAAATACTATGAACATGCAATGATTGAAAGATTTTGTGGTTAGTTAACTTGAGCTATTTTCAATAGGTTATCACGTAAAATTAGATTTTTCAACCCCGGGACCCTCCCGGGGTAATCAGCTAGTATAAAATAAATAAATTTAAAAGAAAACTTCACATGATGCCACATGGCACATTCCATTGAATGTCACATCATACAAACTCAATTCTTTTATTATAAGTTATAGATATGAAGATGTAGTGTACCAACATAACTTCAATGTAGTAGAAAAGTTATTTCATGAGAATAATTCTGTTAAATACATATATTATTAAACAAAAAAACTCTGATTTTTTTTAGTTTAAACAAATTAAATGTTAGTTCGTTACATATCTTTTAAAAAAAGGAACTACGATAAATACAAGGCATGTGAAAGTATTTTTTTTTTACACAAAAACACTACCACTTTTGCGTGTATTAGATACTAGATATTTGCCCGCGTTGACACGCAATTCAACAAAGTACGATTATTTGGAGTAGTATAACGTATAAGAAAAATAAAGTAGAAACATTTTATTAAAATTTAAAATCAACGAATACACATTTATTCAAATATCGCTGAAAATTTCCTTATAAACCACATTTTTTGTTTTAGTCATCACTTTCCCACCAGCATCAAGTATAAGTAACTTCACGCCTGCCCTGCTTTTAACTCTTGACAATGCGACATAAAGCTGGCCATGTGAGAATACAGGGTTTCTTAAATACAATCCAACCTGAATAAGGCGACTTAAATGGTATGTGTTAAAAATAGACTTATGGCATATTCAACAATAAGAAAGTAATAAAAATGAAAATAAGAAACTAACTACCACCTAAATTTCACAATTTAATTTGACACGTCTGAGAAGATGAGCATTACCCATATCGACCCGCTAAAAAAACTTCGAGCATATTTTATTCTATGTTTTTATAAAAGAATTTATTTTTTAAAAATCGAAAATCATTCATTAATGTTTCGGTCAACGTGTTTAATAACTTTCCTAAACAATATAATCCACATTTTTTTGTTTTTTTTAAAATAAAAAACATTTAATAATTATTCTATTTTTAAAATTCAAAAAAGAGTTATTAATGTTTTTATAAAAAAATTTATTTTTTAAAAATCGAAATCATTCATTAATGTTTGGGTCAACATGTTTAATAACTTTCCTAAACACTGTAATCCACATTTTTAATTTTCTTAAAATAAAAAACATTTAATGACTATTCTATTTTTAAAATTCAAAAAAGAGTCATTAATGTTTTTATAAAAATTTTTATTTTTTAATAATCGAAAATTATTCATTAATGTTTCGGTCAAAGTGTTTAATAACTTTCCTAAACACTATAATCCAGATTTTTAATTTTTTTTTAAAATAAAAAACATTTAATGACTATTCTATTTTTAAAATTCAAAAAAAAGTCATGTTTTTATAAAAGAATTTATTTTTTAAAAATCGAAAATCATTCATTAATGTTTCGGTCAACGTGTTTAATAACTTTCCTAAACACTATAATCCAAATTTTTACTTTTTTTAAAATAAAAAACATTTAATAACTATTCTATTTTTAAAAGTCAAAAAAGAGTCATTAATGTTTTTATAATAATAAATATTTTTTAAAATCGAAAATCATTCATTAATGTTTCGGTCAAAGTGTTTAATAGGAAGGAACATTATCTAAAGTGACCCATGTATAAGTAAAAGGAGCATTACTCAATAATTTTAACCGACTATTACCTTATAGATGCTATTTATACGCTAAAAATAGTAATGTGACAAATCAAATAATTCAGCATTTATTGTGTGTTTAAATGTCATTAATTTTAAAAACTGGATTTTTTTTTAAATTTTGATTTTGAATGTTTAAAAATAAATTTATAAATGTATTTATATATGATTAATAATTTTATGTTTAAATGTTATTAATTAAATGGTAATCATAATTATTAACATTAGATGTTTCCAATATTGAGTAACTCACGATAAATGCTAATTATACGCTCCATATTTGCGAAATCGTTGCTAACCCCACATTGTGTAAATGTTCTTCCACATTTTGCTTCCCGGACTACTCCACAGCCGGGTGTTTAATAACTTTCCTAAACACTATAATCCATAATTTTTAATTTTTTTTAAAATAAAAACATTTAATAACTATTTTATTTTTAAAATTCAAAAAAAAGTCATTAATGTTTTTATAAATGTTTTTTATTTTTTAAAAATCGAAATCATTCATTAATGTTTGGGTCAACGTGTTTAATAACTTTCCTAAACACTGTAATCTAGATTTTTAATTTTCTTAAAATAAAAAAATGTAATGACTATTCTATTTTTAAAATTAAAAAAAGAGTCATTAATGTTTTTATAAAATTTTTTATTTTACATCAACGAAAATTATTCATTAATGTTTCGGTCAAAGTGTTTAATAACTTTCCTAAACACTATAATCCAGATTTTTAATTTTTTTTAAATAAAAAACATTTAATGACTATTCTATTTTTAAAATTCAAAAAAGAGTCATGTTTTTATAAAAGAATTTATTTTTTAAAAATCGAAAATCATTCATTAATGTTTCGACGTGTTTAATAACTTTCCTAAACAATATAATCCACATTTTTTGTTTTTTTAAAATAAAAAACATTTAATAACTATTCTATTTTTAAAATTCAAAAAAGAGTTATTAATGTTTTTATAAAAAAATTTATTTTTTAAAAATCGAAATCATTCATTAATGTTTGGGTCAACGTGTTTAATAACTTTCCTAAACACTGTAATCCATATTTTTAATTTTCTTAAAATAAAAAACATTTAATGACTATTGTATTTTTAAAATTCAAAAAAGAGTCATTAATGTTTTTATAAAATTTTTTATTTTTTAATAATCGAAAATTATTCATTAATGTTTCGGTCAAAGTGTTTAATAACTTTCCTAAACACTATAATCCAGATTTTTATTTTTTTTTAAAATAAAAAACATTTAATGACTATTCTATTTTTAAAATTCAAAAAAGAGTCATGTTTTTATAAAAGAATTTATTTTTTAAAAATCGAAAATCATTCATTAATGTTTCGGTCAACGTGTTTAATAACTTTCCTAAACACTATAATCCATATTTTTACTTTTTTTTAAAATAAAAAACATTTAATGACTATTCTATTTTTAAAAGTCAAAAAAGAGTCATTAATGTTTTTATAAAAATAAATATTTTTTAAAATCGAAAATCATTCATTAATGTTTCGGTCAAAGTGTTTAATAACTTTCCTAAACACTATAATCCAGATTTTTAATTTTTTTAAAATAAAAAACATTTAATGACTATTCTATTTTTAAAATTCAAAAAATAGTCATTAATGTTTTTATAAAAAAAATATTTTTTTAAGAGCACTCGAGAATTAATGCTAACTCAAGAACACATTTGTATAAGTAGAACATACCTATTGAAATTAACTCTTCGGTTTTTGTATATGAAGAAGATCGTTCAAGTGTAACCACTCAAACAAAATGGAGCCAAGTATTAAGGTTTGTGAATGAAAGGGGATGCCTAAATACCTGTCGAAGATTGACTAATATTATGAAAGAAGAAAGTTATTAATGTGATATAAAAATAATTTTGATTAAAATGAGACAATTTTTGTATTGTTACCTCGTATGATATGTTATCAATATCGAGCCACCTATCCATGCCATAGAACATTAACCTGAAAATCAAATGAAATTACGAAATCATACACACTCGAACTCAATGAGCATACTGTAAATTATACATACACATTCGAATTTACAAAAATAAAAATAAATTGGGAGATGAACGAACCAGTAGAATGACTCAAACTTATACATCCTTTTGTAGTTTATTTGATTGTGCCTGCACCATAACATATAATATTATAAAATACAAAGCTTAATTAATTAGAATAAACTCATAAAGGCATGGCTCTTAACCACCGCACCATGGTCACCACTGCTATTACCGTCACCTGTCACAGCCAAACGAAGTGAAACATTGGTTTGAAATTGAGAAGATGATGAACTCCAAACAGAAAGAATACACAATACCTTAGTTTCAAAATTATTACTATTATGAGTAATGTTTGTTGGTTGGTCATTATTTATTCCCATTTTGTTTGAATAGAAATACAAAGAATGTAGGGTTTCAGAACACAAAATAAACAAAAAAACAGGAAAAAACGTAAAATAAAATAAAATAAAGAATCATGAAGATAAACAAACCTTGAATCACAGAAACACTTATTGCAGCGTTTCTTATATTCGGACTTCAGCAACACAACAATTGAAACCAATAGATTTATTCTTATTACTTTTGATATTTTTGTTTTGTTGTATCTGCAGTCTACAAGTTAACAACCGCGGTATGGAAGATATATTTTTGAAAGTTTGAAAATAGTTTTACGTGAATATGAATGTTTTTTACAAGAAATTATTAAGAGGCTAATGGATATCTTATATTTTTTGGTCGTAAATACATTTTTTTTATTTTCAGTATAATATGTAATATATTTTTTCTTAATTATACTTATAAATTTATATATATAATCTAAATTGTTTTACCCGTGTATCACACGGGTACATAACCTAGTAATAAATACTTTAACTCTTCTTACATTAACTATTATCTTTCTATTAATTACTCATTAACATTTTTTTTCCTACACATTATTAAATTTTGTCCCACATATCATAATTCCTTCTACATGTATCAAAATTACCATATGTTTATCCTACACACATTGAGATTATCATACATTTATCCTACATATACCTTTCACTCTAAATTATATTTATTTTTGAAGAATGTATTTTAAAAATGAATTAGGAGTTTAATTTTTTTAACTAGTTTAGAGGAGTTACAAAAAAATAATAATTTATTTAATATTAATACAGCTATTAATACTGACTGATTCAATATAACCTTTTAATGAAATTATTAATAGACTACCAAACAACCACATAAACTCTTTAACTCTTAGACCTACCGTAGTGGGGCTCCATTTGGGCGCTATTTTGTAAAATAAAGCCCCTCACACCGTTACGGGGGGCTTTATATTTGAAAAAGTGGTTTGGGCTCTATAAATATAGCGCCGGTTAGAAAATACCCCCTCCAATCATATGTTGCCACCTCATACTCCCTCCCTCTCTTTATTATTATTTTATTTTTTTTAATTTAAAAGATAAAATAAAATATCAATATGAGCTTTATAAATAAAGTCCCTACCACTACACCCTCTTTTCACTTTATTTCTTTATGCTGACTCAGTTGCCACATGGACCAATCAGAAACAGAGACTTTATAAATAAACCCCCTACTACACATGATCTTAGATTGAGTGGTGTAGGCTGAAACCCTTAAAGTCCCCTCGAAACAGAGGATTTTTATTAGTCCACCTAAGCTGCAAATGAGGTCCGCTCTTCCACCCTTTCAGGCTTCCACCCTCGTCATTCCACTCACAGTGGTCTGTTTGGGTGGCCCGGTGGCGATGTTGGTGCGTTAATAGCTGACGTGGAGGTGAGACGTAAGTTCGGACCATAAAAAAGGTCTAGTCAATTCAAAATGTTTAAAAAGAAAAAACAAAACCCCAATTTTTTTTTAAACGGAGAAGGAGATACTTTTATTTTATACGAAAATCCAAAACGTCAGCGAGTACAAAAAGTTTCCTAACAAGAGGTTAGAAACCGGGATAAAAAGGAAAAACCCAAAATGTATGATCAAATAAAACTGTTTTTTTTGCGGCGAGGTTTACCGAGTTCTATAACACTGTCGTGCCTTCGCGCGGGTGGGGCTCGGGTTTCCGCGCATCGGGAGAAGGCGGGGGCTGCTGGAGGTCGAGTAGTCGATTCTTGGGCACGGCGCCCCGCAAGGGCGGTTAACACACAGTTGTTTGCCGATAAAAAAAATAAAATAAAACTGTTTTTTAATAGAAAAAAGAAAATAAAATAGAACCCAAAACGTCTAGTCAAATGAATAAGAAAGTTAGATATTGATTATCATCACTTCCCATTTCCCAAGTTGATTGAATGAAACTAATTTTCCCTTTCTTTCTGTCACAAAATCTGCATGACTCCTCCCTTCCTTTCCCCTCTCTAGACTTTTTCTCTCCTTGACAATTCAACCCTAAACCACACCCATCCATCCATCACCCTCTCTCTATTTTTAGCCCATTTGATTACCTAAGCACAATCCCCACTCCTCATTTTTCTTTTGACCCTTTTTCACCTTTTCCCACATATACATACACATGTCCTATATCTACACCCCCCACCTCTCTCTCTCTTTCTCTCTCATCAATCACCCTTCACATACCAATGCACCTAAAAGATACTACTTATTAATTAATTCCCCATTTAAGAGGGAACTAAACCACTGCCATTTAAAAGCTTTTTAGTCATGCTTCTGTTCTGATGTTATTACATACATACAAACAAGTTAAAAGAGCATGACCATTCTACCTCCTTAGCTTTTCCCAACCTACTTCTTCCCCTTCGTTCAGAAAATAATAACATTTAATTAACACAGTCAAAGATTGCATCATTTAGGTTCTCCTTTTTCCTGTAATTATGGCTGTTCAAGCACAGTTGTACTCTGATCATTATCAGAATTATATTAACATGCCTCAAGATTGGCCTTTTATCTCTGCTTCCTCTGCCTTTCAACATCCTCAAGATCCAAGATTTCTTCATCATCAAAAGATTATGAATTCTGCTTCTGATTATCAGAATAATAATAATAATAATAATCTTGTTTCTTCTTCTTCTTCAAGTTCTAGGAGATTTGGGATGAATGGTTTTCATGGTTTGTCTTCTGAGCTTGAGAGGCAAAGGTTAGAGATGGATTATTATCTTCATTTTCAGGTCAGTTTCATCAAATTGTTTTAAAAGTTTGTTTTTTTTATTTGTATTTTATGCTGTAATTTTTTTTTCCCTCCTATTAACCAATTTTTATTTTATTTGTATTTTTTACAGAATAAAAAATGCTCTATTTTTTTACTTTTATGAGTAAACATTTTATTTTATTTGTATTTTCGTACAATGAAAAAGGAGTCACACTTTTCATTTTTCCTACCCTACTTTACGAGTGTGATATTATTAACTACGTGTTTACTTGTTATCAACTATCTGGTTGTATCGCGTGTCACAATTCTTTATGGCGGATATTATTCTATTTCAAAAGGGGTTACAACGTAACTTGTATTTTAAATTTGTCTTTTTATTATCATTTCAATGAAATGAAATGCATTTATTTGTTTAAAAATATGTGTACTTATTAATTAATAATTACATGTAACTAAAAACTTGTGTTTGTTAAAGCAGAACGAGAAATTAAAGGCTGTTTTAAACGAAGAAACAAGAAAAAGAGAGATACTAATGATGCAAAATTATGAATCAAAGATGAAAGCAATACTTGATTCAAAAGATGAAGTGATAAACACAGCCAAGACAAGAACAAGAGAGCTACAAAACTATCTATCAATGGCAGAACAAGAAGCAGACAAATGGGAAAGAAAAGCAATGGAAACAGAGGTGATGATGACAGACCTACACACAAAGCTAAAACAAGCAAGAGCAACAACACATGAAGATGCAGAATCTATATGCAACAACAGCAATGGTGGTGGTGGTAATGATGATGAACAACAAAAGAGGAAGATGGTATGCAAGGTGTGTCACGTGAAAAGCTCGTGCATTCTAATGTTGCCTTGCAGGCATCTCTGTTGTTGCAGTGGTTGTGAAGGTCTACTGATGTTTTGTCCTGTTTGTGAAAGTGTAAAAAATGGAAGCTTGGAGGTTTACTTTGGTCTAAATTGAGGTGGGGGTAGAATGGTCAGAATAAGAAAAGGTTAAAAAATGGTTAGGGGTTGTTTCTTTTCTGGGATCTTTGTTATCAAAAAGATTTTTTTGGCAGTACTATTAGTAGCAAAGATCCAAAATGGTTATGGGTGTGTTGGAAAAATGTAAAAAAAAAAAAAAAAAAAAAAAGCAAGGAAAATTGGTGTTTGTAAAGAATCTTTCTTGTTTAAATTTGACCTCTTCTACTTTTATGGCATTTTGTTGGAGTACATTTTATCTTTAAATTATTAGACTTTTCTCTTTTTTTTATGGCACTTTTTATGTATTTGTTTGTTCCAATAATCTCATAAAATATGTGACATTCGTTTTAGGTAATAATATATGAAGATTGGGTTTAGTGAAATAATGCATGAAGCAAGAAATGTATAAAATGTGTGATTCTTAGCAAAGATGTATGAATCTTGCCAAAATGTATAAAATGTGATTGTTGACTAACTGCACAAAGTTTTAAGCATTAATTACTAGTGACATGATCCTAACTATAAAAGGAGTTATTTACTAAAAAGACTTCAAATTGAAAATGGTGCATCATCTTTTTTAAACGGAAAGATAATTTATTTAATAGAATCTCTTTACTTTAAATTATTTAATCTTTTTCTAACGTTCAACAAAATATTATTTCATCAAAAGCTAACGGAATACTAGCAATACGTCATACATCACCAATATGCAATGAATAGACACCTTACCAACCTACATTTGACAAGTTAAAAGAACATCAAGTTTTCCGATCAAGGGAAGGACATTTCGCCTTAGACTTAACCCAAAGGTGGCTCTTGGTTTTAATTTCACCGATAACCATTTGAAAAGAACATTGTTTGTGATTAACTACCGCTTCATTTCGACTCTTCCAAAGACACCAACTCGTTAAAATCACCGCATAGAAGGTCTTCTTTCGCTTTATTGAGCCCTCAATAAATCGTTGAATCTCCAATAAATCTTTAAACTGAAAAGCGAAAACCGGGCCCACCTTACACCGTTGTGAAACAATAGACCACACCGCTTGTGGTATACTGGGTTATAGAGTGAAAGTATCAAATTTTATCCCCCGTCATTCTAACCTAAAGACCGGTCACATTCTTCCCTCAAACGTAGCGGCTTTTAGCATCCTAATAACAGACGCCTTAATCTTTTACACGAACACATTTTTGTGTTCGTGTTCGTTCATTAAGAAATTTGTCATGTTCATGTGCGTTTATGTTTGTTCGTTTAAAACCTAAACAAACAATTCATGAATGAACATAAACGGACATTCACGAACATAATAAATTTAAACGAGTTTGTAGTACTAAAAAAACTCAATTACTAATTGGTTATGCTTATATTTATACAAGTTGCTAAATCCCAATTTATGTTTATATTTATATAAATATAACTATTTATGTAATTAATAAACTTAAACGAACATAAACAGACATAAACGAACATAAACGGATGTTCACGAACATAAATGAACAAACACAACATATGTTCTTGTTCGTGTTTGTTCATTTATTAAATAAACGAACATAAACGAATTTCCCGCCAAACAAGTTCACGAACAGTTTATGAAGGTTCATTTACAGGCCTAGGTTCATAAGAGACCGGGGGGGGGGGGGCATAGTGCTTTTGTTGCTATTGTTCGATGTTGTCTTTTTTTTTTTTTTTTTTTTTTTATTGAGGAAGGAAGAAAAAACGAGAAGAAAGAAGACATGAGGAAGAAACCAAGAAATAGAAAGGTGGAGGTAGAAAATAGGGTCAAGGTTCTTAAAAATGGCTTTAGCTTAATTATGTTTATAAATTACTAAAATAGACTAAATTTAAAAAAAAAACTAATATTTAATATTATGTATTTTATTTTGCTGAATTTAAATAAAAGAAAAACAAAAAAAAATAAATGATTATGAGCGTTTATTCTATTTCTTGGAAGTTATTGGAATGGGGGAGGGGAGCCCCTTTTAATGTGGCGCTTAGAAGGGGGAATGAAGCCCGTTGGACCATGCGAACTAATAGATAATGTTGCTTTCTAAGACCGTTTTTACATAAAACACGATAAAGATCTCGCATGCAATTGAATTATTCCAAAATGTTAGCATGGCTACATGTAATATACGGTCAAGTTATCCTACACAATGTAAAAAATGAGAATGGTGAAATGGATTAAAAAAACACAATGGGTCACGAATATAACACATTGAGTCATAAAATATAATATAATGTCAATAAATAAAACACAATGTCAAGGAAAAAAAAGACATAATGAATCGAAAAAATGGCAAAATGATTAAGATAAAAAAAGACATAATGCAACATAAAAGACACAATGATATAACACAAATTCTAAAAGCTACCACTACAAAAAAGTAGGGTATTTGGAACTGAAAAATCAGTCTCCAATGCAGTCAAATCAGTCCCTGATTGTTATTTGCGACTGATTTTGCCAGTCCCCAGTCAGTGGCGAATACCTAGTCCTAGATGGTTGTTATAGTAACTAAAATTCAGTCTCTGTTGTATGGTACCAACAACGACTAATGGTCAGTCTCCAATACATAAAATTCAGTCATTAATTTTTTTCTCGATACCACATGATTTCAGTCCTGAATACATTTCTTCAGTGACTACTAATCGGTCTCAAATGCTATGATACTTCAATCCCTGAATATAATTTTAGAGACTAAAAACCAGTCCTAGAAACATGTTTATGTTGTCTTTAATACATTTCGTTAACTTCGCAATTCATTATTTTTTCACCCTGAAAAATATGTTTCAGGGACTAAGAAATGGTCTCTGCTACCATGTCATTTCAATCATTATTATATTTCAATCATTATTATGTTTCTTTTAGAGACAAAACAGAGTCTCTAATACTATGTCTCAAACCAAATGCAAGCAAATCATATCTTAAAATTTACAAATTTCTATGAATTCACAATGTATGGACGAAATGTATTTAAGATGTAATAATACATGCAAATAAATAAATTAAATGTAAAGATGCATGATTTAGTGAGTTCTAGGACACAAAATAAACAAAAACAACCAAGATAACATAATTCTTCCAAAGTCAGTCTTCATATTTTTTGTTATAGGCTGTCATGTACGTTCTTCACTTTTTCCATTTTCCTTAGTTTTGTCATTTCCATGTTCGGATTCATCAATGCTCCAAGTTACCTGATAGTAATGCACTATAGTCATTGGTAAATGTTTCTTATTACAACTAACAAAAAACCAAAGTCTATGTACCGCCGTATAGATATAATCTAATTCATGCCTGGATAATAAAATGTATTCAAACTAAACAATTAAAAAGATATTAGATATTAACCTTAAGAATAGGGGCGTAAACAACGGGGAGCAGCTCAAGAGGTACTGGGGATCGGATCGGATCGGTAAGCTTAAAAGAGCCGAGTAGTAACAAGCCCGAACCTGTAAAATGACTTGTTTAGTTATCGAGTCCGAGCTCGAGATTTACATCCAAAGCATGTTTAGGGTCAAGAGCCTAAAGGAGCACAAACAAATTTTATATTATGTTTTGTATATAATATACCTAATATTTAATTCTAGCTAAGATTGGGCTCGTTTAAGCTCTTGAAGCAAGCTCGAGTCAAGCTTTTAGCTCGTTTAAAATCGTGCTTAAATTACCTCGAACCTAACTCGAGCTTTTTGGTTTTACTTTCGAGCTGAGCTCGATCTCAAAATAGTAGGCTAGGTCGTTTACACCTCTATTTAAGAAGCATTGGACAAGCACCAAAATCCCAAACTTTGTAATTCTAAGCAGATATCTGTTCATAACTCACCAATGCAGAACAAACAAGTGACCAATTTAAATATATACTAAAAACAGAATTTCACAAACCATAAACTATTGTCACTTTAATACGTTTAGCATATCCACACCAGCAAATGCAGCTAGAAATTCCTGTTCAAGTGAAAAAAAAAATTGAGTTGCCAGCCATAAGATACTTAATATTACTACAAAGTTATGCAGAAGTAGTTCATATAAATAAAATGTTGGTCAAGAGTTTTTAATTAAATCGTGTTTCTGTGTTCTTGTTTAAATTTGATCTGAGCCATTTTCGTGTGTTATTCTAGCTTATCAAGCTTCTTTTGTACATCCCATCTAGGATCTCATCTTGTCTTTTTAGACGCAATGATCTATAAACGATCCTGCATAGTATCTTAGAGTCCAGAGAAACTCATTAGTGAAATAATCATTAATTTTCATGCTACACAGTTTCTATAAAACACAAAAGAACAGTAAAATACAATGTTGAACATGTTGACTAACATAAATGGTCTACAAGATTAACTTGTTGCATCTAATCCTCCGATGTAGCTATACATTCTGCAAAATAGACACACAAACTAGTTTATTAGACACAACAACATGGACTTCAATCCTCATCCTGGGTACTTTAAAAGATCAACAGACCCTTTTCAACATTAAGACAATTGACTCCTACAAGATATTTGGTAACCATTTGTGCTCAACATGAAATTGAGAAGTAAAAGAACCTTCTAATTTTTTACACTAATGATGTTGAACATGAAAAATATTAGTAAAAGACCCTTTTAAAAACTGGTTCAAACAGAAACTCGGCAGAATATCAGAAGTTACATGTTCTCTTGAAACACCAGCATTACTTCATAAGTCATTGCCAAAATGGCTAAAAATTCCCAAGCTTATCTCCAATATATTACATTTATGAGCACATTATAAAATGAAACATATCATAATACAATTATTTTACAAGAGATCTAGTATATACCAGTTGGGTGGTTTCAGGAAGTGAAAGCCATTGCTCAAGTAGATTCTAAGCAACATAAACATATGATTTAAAAGCCCAGGGAGACGCTTCGTTCAAGTGTAGCAATTCTGGTTTAACACAACACGCTTCACTCTATGTGAATTTCATCAAACCATAGAAATAACTAAGACGTAAATACATGAAAAATAAAGCCACTTACAATTGAAACTTTCAGAACCAGATCTCATTGAAACAAAAAGGAAGTTGGGAAGAGAGATTAAACAGACCTTTACGAACAAGAACTAATGAGTGAATAGATGGTTTCCACCAAATTTAGGGAGGGAAGGTGGAGAGTAAACATTGATGATCGTTTGGGTTTAGGAAAATGAGGGTTACATGGAGGTAGGGCAGTTTAATTTGGGTGTGGGAATGGAAATCAAATTATTGGGAGGGAGCGGGAACTAGATTGGGAGGGGCTTTTTGATTTTTTCAAAATTTACGTTTTCAAAATTTAAAATATATCATTTGATTTCTATATATTTTATACAGTTTAATTCAACTAGGGTGTAAATGAGCCGAGAGGCTCATGATCTAATTTAAATCGGCTTGGAACAATGTAAGCTTTATCGAGCCTTAATGTATATTAGTTTAATTAATATTTAATAATACTTAGGGGCTGTTTGATAACCTCTTAATGAGGCTCTTAACCATTCAGCGCTGAATGATTCAGCATTCAGCGCGTTTGTTTCAGCTTCTGAATGGAATGGAATGGTTAAGTCTGAATCATTAAGATTTGAGATGTTGCTGAATCGTTAAGCACATATTTATTAAGCATTGAACTGGGCTGAACCTTAATGAGGCTCTCCTACCAATGTGAGACAAGAAAACTAACCATTAAGAGGTCCAACTTAATGATTCAGCGCTTAACCATTCAGACCTCTTAACCATTCAGATCTCTTAATGATTTAGCACTTAATCAACCAAACAGCCCCTTATCCCTTATTTAAAGTTGTTGAGTAAACAAGCCAAGCCCAAGCTTTAATTATCGAGATCACGAGCCTAAACGAACCTATTATTTGTAGTATTTTATTTAATATATTAAATAATACATAATCAACGAGTCGAGTTTGAGAAACTACCAACGAGCTTAAGCTTTTAAAACAAAACTCAAGCTCAACCTCTCATAAGTTAATCAATCTTGATCATGGCCGAGCTTGGGCTCGACTTTGCAACCCTAAATTCAACTAATATCTATTTTAACTTATATGTTAGTTCTAACTTATATGTAGGGGTGTAAATGACACATAGCGGCTCGAGAGCTACCCGGGATCGTCTCGGTAAAAAGCCCGAACGAGCCGAGCCTTAACAAGCCCGAGCCCGAGCCTGAAATATGGCTCATTTAGTTATCGAGCCCGAGCTCGAGCCCTAGATACAAAGCTCAATTGGGCTCGTGAGCCTAAAAACGAGCCCAAACATAATTATAATTTATTTATATATCTCTTATAATTTATAGCCCACATCTCGAAAGCCCAAGTCCTTATTTCATAGGCCCATTTAATAACACTCACGAGCCGAGCTTTTGCGATCTCAAGCCGAGCTTTGAGCTCGTTTAAGATTGTTCTCAAATCACCTCGAGCCGAGCCGAGCCGAGCCGAGCTCGAGCTTTTGATTTTGCTAGCGAGCCGAGCTCGAGCTCAAGCTTCATAAAACCATAACGAGCCGAGCTCAAGCCCAGTCAGGCTCGGGCTCGGCTCGACTCGTTTACACCCCTACTTATATGTTATATAAAAAGTTGTTTGTTCATATGTTAGTTCTAAAAATAGATAGAGAAACTCAATTTAAAGTTGTTTGATCATATGTTAGTTCTAAAAATACCGATTCTTAGGATTCTAAAAATGCCGATTTTTTATTTATATTAAAATAGGACGTCATAAATCAGTCCTTAATTCATTCATATATAAAATGGTTGTCAAGACCAAATACCAGTTCCTAAAACGTTCTATTTTTATTAATAAGAATTGAATTTTAGTCTCTAATATTTCTATTCGTATTAAAGAGTGAATATTAGTTGACTATACATTTGCATCATTTCACATTATAGAGGGAACACATTTGGGACTGAAATTCAGTCACGAAAAAGGTTCCCTCTAAAACCCTATATTACCCAAGAATATTCGGGACAAAAATTTAGTCTCAAATACGGTGAAAAATATTAACGACTGATTATCAGTCGCTAACATAAGTTGAATAAAAATCAGTCCCTAATGCCACCAGCAACTAAAAAATCAGTCTCAGATACATAGTATCTGGGACTGATATATCAGTCCCTAAAACCTTAGTCCCTACTGGTCACTTTTTTTGTAGTGTACAAACTAAAAATCCAAAAAATCAAAAATCTAAAAACTAAGATCCTATGGTTTCATGAGACGGATTCAATATCGCATGAATGAGTTCAATAAAACTCCATTTGATATCTTTCCTACAATTTTCTATTTTTTTTTTAACTGTGTATTTGATTATAACCCATACAATCTAATCTCTCAATAAGGTTGCTATCCTTCCAAAAAAGCAAACCCATTGATTATTAATTGTATTTCTATTAACTTCAATAAAATTTTCTATTGACCATATAAAATTTTTTTTCTATTGTGATCTGTGCATCATAAAACATCATCGTTCAAAAACACATATACCAATAAACGCAAATCGTAAGGTTAAGGTTTATGAATATTATGAAAATAGACATGTAAATGAATTACTAAATACTTATAAGGCTATGGGGTGTGGTCACCCTTCCCCCTTCCTTCCCCCTTGTCCATGTAAGCGCCACGTCATTTTCCCCTTCCCCTCCCCCAAACAAGGGAAATGGTTCCCCCTTCCCCCTTTCCTTTTTTATTAATTTCATTTTTATTTATTTTATAAATTAGATTTTCATTAAAATATTTTTTTCATTAAACATAAAATAAATTACATAGAAATTAAAAAAAAAAACGAAAATACAATAAAAACCCGGAAATAAATATAAAAAACTATCAATTAAACGCTCCTCCAAGCCATTTTTTGGCGATTTTGTCTTTTATTTTCGCCGCCACCGCACGTTCCGTCTCATCAAGGCTATCGAGAGGTTCTCTCATCAAGGCGAATTCGGTTGTTTCCTGTCTCGACATTTCCATTTTGAGGCGGTCCCTTTCCAACTCTATCCTCGCCAAGTCTCTCGCCGCGGCGTCTTCTTTCTCCTTCCTTTCCATCTCTAGCCTCGCCGCCGCTTCTTCCTTCTCCTTCTTTCTTTCCAAGTACCTCTCCGTTTGCTCTTGTTTAAATTCGTTAAAGTTTTTTAGCAACTCCTCAATTTTTTCCACCGCCTTGTCTCTCGATTCGTGGCCTGTATCAACACCCTTGCCTCTTGAGGCCGCCGCTTTCTTGGCGCGGTCTCTACCAATCGGCCTCTCACTCTCACTTGGTGGAGCCTCGTCTTCAAGAGCAACCGACCCACCACCACTATAACTCCCCGTTGCGCTCGTTTTAGACCTCTTCGTTTGTTCCACCTCTTTAGGCATCGGTTTGAACTTTTCACACTTCGCCAAAATCTCATACGCTTTCATGTACCCAAACGCCCCGTGCTTTTTGGTGTACGCGTCAAGAGCAACCTTCAACACATTCTCATCGTTTGCCCGGACGTACGAATATTCCAAGCTCTTTGATAAAAACCCCCAAAAGCTTGACATTTTGTCATCAAGTCCCGACACTTGGTACTCACGGAGTGAACCCGACGGTATTCTTCACGTTGTAACAACTTGAAAAATTCTTTAACAACTTGGTTCCAAAACCCGTCTCTTTTTCGATTTGTTGCTACAATTATATAAAAAAAAGGTTAGTTTTGTGTAAAATATTAAAACCGAAATTTAAAAAAAAAATATATACATTTATATATATATATATATATATATACAAATCATAAAAAAAATATAAATTTACCTAGTATTGGGTCCGTAGAAGCGATAACCCAAGCTTGTGCTAGCGCCTCCAACTCGATGGGATTCCAAGGAATGGAATCGGCCTTGGTACTAGGAACGTCATCTTTGGCCCGTTTTTTCCCCTTTTTGACGGTTTTTTTGCTTGGGGCCGGTTGGGTTTCGGGTATGTGATCATCATGCGAGGCCAAAGAAACAAAATCGTGCTCGTGTTGTGTTTGTGTTTCAGGTATTGATTGCCATTGAGGTGGTTGCATTTGAGGTGGATGCATTTGCCATGGTTGTTGTTGAAATTGCCATGGATTCAAAGGGGCGTTAAGCGCGCCAAAAGATAGTGGTTGAGTCGCGGGAGTACCGGGTGTGTTAGGAAATCCGAACGGGGGTTGGTTTGAGGGGTTACCGGGTGTGTTAGGGAAGAAAGGACGCCTTGGATCCATGAAGATTTTTATAAAATCTTTTATAAAAGAGTAGAAGTGTATAAAAATGGTGGAAAGGTGTATAAAAATTGTGGGGTAGTGTGGGGTAAAATGTGGGGTTTAAAAGATATTTAAATAGGAGTTAAAAATATTTTTTTTTTATTTATAAAAATCAAACGGTCAAAACGAGGTGAGCAACGGTCCATTTTTTAAATTTGCCTTGGAATTCGGGACGGTACACTCGGTGGATTATTACCGTTTTTGCCGACGCCAACTCGGGGGCGGGGGGGAGGGGGGCGGTGTTCCCCGTCGGCAAAGGGCTCCATGTCACCCACCGATCCCCTTCCCCGTTCCCACACCCCATGGTCTAATCATGTTAGAAAAAAAATTATATTTATCGTCATAATAATTGTAAATGCTCTCCAACATAATTATTTTTACTTACGTATCATGTTTCCTTTTGGTTCGATAATAGTATAAGAATTAGAAATTCATACTCAAAGTAAATGTTAGGCAAAGCAAATGCTGATATCAACTTTATACTATTCTATCATCTATAAATTTTCCTTTTACATACCCCACATATGAGTTACTCGTACTCTTGTTCATTTGAGTATTGTATACCAAACTAATCAATGGGATTACAAGTTGTTTTAACACTTTCAGTAATATACCACTAAGTTACAATAAACAGTGATAAACAAGTATCAAAAGTTTACCTTTATATATATGAATTTCCTACTTTTACATTTTACAATATACTTATTCTTCTTATACATGCCCCTGCTTTTACATTTTACAATATGCTTACTCTTCTTACTAGCTTACATATATTTTTTTTCTGTGTTTGTTTGTTCATATGATTTTAGAAGAAATAGCTAGGTAATAATGTGTCATTTGTGTTTCACCAAAAAAAAACGTATAAATATTATGTTTGTACAATAAAGCATCAAGCAAAATTGTAACTAAGCAAGTGAAATTTATAAAATGTGTGATTTTAGCAAAATGTATGAATCTTGCCAAAATGTGTGAAATGCCTGATTGATGGACCAATGCACAAAGTTTTAAGCATTGATTATTTGTGACAATCCTACCTAAAAAAACGAGTTCTATATTATAAAGACTTCATATTGAAAATGATGTATCTTTTTTTAAATGGATATAAATTTAATAATTTTTTTATTAAGTTCATTTCAAGTTTGAAAGAAACATTTTTGTTAATTTTTATGATTATATAAATGTTTATAGATTTTGTATGATTAATTATAACGTGTAGTTTAGTTAAACTGTTGCTTCTCTTAATTTAACGGTGTAAAGATGTATTGTTTCGCGAAGTGCTGACGTAAGCATGAGTTTGCTAGGCAAATGCACGAATTCTATATGTCATATGTTTAATCTTTTGAATAGACCATTTTCATCATGTACTACTTGAACTTATTTTTTTTTTTCTAATTTTTTTGCTTTAATTTGGAAAACTTGTTCATTATCATATCAAATATTTCAAGGACCAATATGTTAGATATAGTTCTTCAATACCTTTTAATTATTTCTAGTTAGCCCTTTTGGATTTCTTTTAATTATTTCTATATAGCCTTCTTGGTTCCCAACGAACAGCTCTATGGGAAGTCCCTCACCACATTGTCATCCACTACATAAATGTGATAACTTTTAGGTCCTCGTTGTAAAGTTAATTTAGGATAAAAGATTGAAGCACTCTTGTGGTCAATGGTGCATCGACCATGAGTCCAACAATTTGTTATGTGGTTAACCGTGCATCTACAATGAGCCTTGTCATTTATTACATGGTTAACCATGCATGAGCCTCATAATTTTGTTTGTATAATTTTTATTTTATATTGTCCATTGTTTCCCAAGACTATTTGCATAAAAGTATAAAACTAACTAACACCATGGGTTAAGTTATAATATGTATTTGATAAGATTATTTATGTTTTGTATGTTGTGAAATATATACCTAAAGTTACAAAAAAATATATATATATTGTTACTATTTATTTATAATAAAATTTATATGTACGTAGTGTCTGACAATCAGGTAATTATCCGACAAATACCCGCCATATCGGGTTTGTATGGGATATGATTTTATAACTTGTTATAGGCATGGGCGGACTTACACTAACGTCAAGGGGTGCGGGCGCCCACCTTGAAAAAAAAAAATTTAGTGTTATATACGCGCGTTATTCCCGTCCGCACCCCATGAATTTTTTCAGTCGCACCCCTTGGACTTTTGAAACCGACCTCAAGAAAAAAAAATATAATTATATGTTAAGAGTTAGCCCATTTTATTAGTTAGTAGCCCAGTATTAAGAATGAGCCAAAGCCCAAAGTTTATAATAAGCCGACATGTGTTTTAATATTAATTAAAATGAAAAAAACAACAACATATAAACCTAAAGCCAGAAGAGCACTAAACAAAGAAACCCAAAGAAAAGTTGTTCGTCTCCCTCCCTCCCTCGGCGATCGCTAAACAAAGAAGATGAACATGTGACGTTGACCCATCACAATTCACAAACAATTGAATAAATCCAACAAAACTTCAAAAGGTAATTAGGTAAATGTGATTATGTGAATATTATTAGATGACTACATGAGCAATATTATTATGGGTTTTTATATTATAATTTTGGTTTTGTTTTGGGTTTTTATATTGTAACTTTGATTTTGTTTTAGATGAGCAATATTATTATGGAACAGTTTCTTAGAAGGAAAAGTGGACAATCATCTTCAAAAACTCATGAATTCGTTGACTTGGATACTCTTCCTACGGATCCTGCCGATAGGAAACCGAGTTCGTCATATAACGTTAATCAGTGAGACGAAATCAGAAGGGCATACATACTTAGAGGACCATATCAATCACGAGGTATAGAAATTCCACAATCAATGTTTGGTGTTGAGTTAAGACGATTTAAAGAAACTTGGTATAATACCTATAAGGGATGGTTAAAGTATAGTATAAAATCGGACTGTGTTTTGCTTATGTAATGACATTTAAATTACTTTTGGGCTTTTGGTTTGCTTTAGTTGATTATATAATTTTAGTATTATTATTTTTGGTATACGAGTCGACCGAACTCGACCCGACCCGAACCGACCCGGGTCATCTAATGGATAAACGACCTATATAAGGTCTATAATTCCGCACCCCATGAAAAAAATTCCTGGGTCCGCCACTGGTTATAGGCATGAGATTATCAATACTTGGCATGAACCTGGCCCATTGTTATCTCTATAATTGGGGATTATTTTGAATTGTTTAAGATTTGGTTTATAAGCAAGAAACATATATCCATGAGCTTGTGGTTTGTTGTTGAAAAAAACAGTTAGTGGTTCAATGTATGGTATTTAATTTGTCCTCAACAAAAGTGTTGCGAGTTTAAATGTTTGTAAGTGTAATATTATAGGTGGTTTCTTAAATATAAAATTTTGGTTGTTTAAAATTAAACTAACAAAAAAAAATAGCTTCCTCAAAATGACAATTGTTATTTAAGACTGTAGAAAATAAACTATCTTTATGATTCTTAGAATCTTGTCAAAAATCTTATTTTATTGATATAAGCTTAACTAGAGTGTCGTATATTTAATGTATATTTTCCATAAATGGTTTTTTGTAGTCTATATTTGATGTTGATTTGATGGTTAGAGGTTGTGTATTGGGAAATGATGAGTTGTACAAAGAGAACTGCAAAAAGCCACGAATTACTTGTTTTTAGCTGACAAAAAAAGATTTATTTTATTTATTTTTAGCTTAATAAAAATTTTGTTTTCATTTTATGACTGCAAGTCTGTATCATATATGCAAGACAAATGCTTTTCTTCTGTTGGGATTTTGAGTAGCCATGCTCTGCTCTGCAACGCCGCAGTCCTTACTTGTACTCCCCTGCAGCAAAAAGTTGTACTTTTCCTTACACCCTACCCACAAAACGTACCACAACTTCCCGTGTCGCATTCATTTTGGTATCTACCTTCCCATATCTGTCTCATGAACAATAATTACATTTTCCTAGACCACAATGTGTAAGAGAGAATAGCTATTTAAAAACATTGAATATTGTTTTGATTTTACAAATAAGGTTTTGATCCATCCCAACGATTTTAAGTGCGGACGGGGCGGTGCTGTCGTGACCATCACGAACACCGCCCCGTCTAGAATATCACAACCGCGATGAATGAAATTCGTGATGCTCATCACGCTTCCTTGTGATCGTTGCCAACGGTCTAATGACCGTTTAACTTTAAAAAAATTAACAATCAAACATTCCATATAAACTTTATTTTTCAACCAAAATCAATACCATAAATAATCAAATAATAACTCTAACAATCAAACAACTTAAAAAAAAAATGCAAGGCCCTTCGTGTCTACTCGACTCGTCTAGTTCTTCTAACTCGTCGGGTTCTACAATGGATTTTTTTGTAAAGGTTTGTAAAGCTACAGACCATCAAAATACGGGACGCTCAAAGAAAAGAATGATTAAGCGTGATCGGTGGGGGGCAAGTGAAGTGTTGATGAACGATTACTTGGTAGAAAACTCACTTTCAACTTCGACATGATCTAACGGAACACGTTAGTAGTTTAGATATCGTGTTCGAGGACCCGTACCCACCACTCACTTGATTTTATTATTTCATTTTTGTTTTATTTTATATTTTCTAGTAAATTTTTTTATTTAATGTACTATTTTTTATTTTTTAATGTATTTTTTATTTTAGTTAAATGTAATGTTTTTATCTTATTTAAAAGAAAAAATTGAGTGTGATGGGTATCATTCCATCATATGGTTTTAGTAATGAATGTGACGAAAATAAGGTGGCACAATATTATTGAGTGTGGTGGGTGTGATGACCACCCCATTCACCCTAAGGCTACACGTTGTGTGGATGTGGAAGAGGACGTGAAGCCCCTTCAGGCCATCAACACCACCCCGTACATGGCGTGCGCAGGTTGGGTGGAGATTTTCCAGATGCGTGTGGCAAAAGATAAGGGTGATATGAATGGTTGTAGTTAATTTTTGGGTTATGGATAATTTTTTATTGGTCGGTTGATTAAAAAAAAAGCTTCACCCCCCCACCACCCCATGTTTTTTAGGGGTTGAAGGAAATTGACATCGATGTTACATGTAACCCTATGTCCCCTTCATCCCATTATCACAACTTATAGTCTAAGGTTAACATTATACAAATATATTAAAACGATATTTATAATCATTATCTAATTAATGATCATTGATCAAAATACGTCTATTAGTTAAATAGTCAGGCATAGAAGAGCTGAATCCCAACGAAATTCGGTGGGTCGCTTGGGAAAAAATAACTCAATCTAAACAGGGGGTGGTCTCGGGGTCGCTGGCATAGAAGAGCTGAATTTAGGACTCCTCGCGAAATGGTGATGGCGTTTCAAGTGTTCGGCAAATCAACTATGGTGTTCTGTCATTAAAGCAATACATGGTGGTAACAAAAGATACAAGTTTGTGCCTTGCAAGAAGTCCCTCTAGGGCACATGGGCTTCGATTGGGAACTTAAATGACTGCTTTGTAAAGAGAGGTATGGATCTGCACACAAAGTTCAAATGCAAGCTTGGGGATGGCGTATATGTGGGTTTTTTGGGATGAACTATGGAACGGCTCGAGTACGCTGAAAGACGATTATCCTTTGCTGTTTGAACTGTGTAAGAAGAGGAGAATTTCGGTGGCCGAATGTTTTGTAGAATCGGAAGACAATTGTCAATGGCAACCGGGTTGGAAGAGGCTGCTATCAACCGAAGAGGAAAAGAGCCAACTGGAGGGTATGCGGCTGCGGCTGGCTTCTTCAAATCTGAAGTCGACAAGTGACGAATGGAGGTGGCGATTGAATGATGCAGATGTAAAGTTCTCAGTTAAAGTTGTCCGGGTCTCGCTCCAGGCTGGTAACCAGGTTGTTAGTCAGGCGTCGGCTCATGCAACAAAGTTCTGGTGGAGCAGGATTGCAACGCCCAAGGTCAACTGTTTCATGTGGCGGGTGGTTGAAAATAAGATCCCTACGGCTGAAGCGTTGGCCTTCCGAGGAGTACAGGTTTCCGATGGATTATGCAAATGTTGTGGTGCGGACAGGGAGACTGCTGAACACATTTTTATTGACTGTTTATAGGCTAGGGCTGCTTGGAACTGCATTAACGATTGGTTTAGAATGGTTGTCGCTGGCGAAAACGACTCTATTACACAGATTCTTCTTAATTGCAGGAATCTAAGTGGGGGGAGAAAGATTAAATGAAGCCAGATATGCGGTAATCTTGCTGGTGATATTGAAACTTTGGTTGTCACGTAACGAAAAGATTTTTAACCAGGTGGACGTGGGAACGCAAAAGCTAATCGAAGAGGTCAAGATGGAGTCATACTGGTGGATGATTAAGAGAGCGAAAACGAGGGAATTGGATATAAACAGGTGGTCCGAATATTTGGTTTTTGATAACGGCTAGTTAGTATCTTGTGTTTTTTTTTCCGTTTTTGTGGCATGTGAAAGTAGCGTTTTGGTGTCCCCAGGTAGCCACTGGCTTAATGGGCTTGGGGCGATTTTGTTTGTGTTTTTGTTTTGTTTCGATTTGTACTCTTTGGTCAGTTGGTAGTTGGAATAAATGTTTCGTTTGGATGGTAAAAAAAAAAAAGTTAATTAGTCAGGCTTACTGACGGGACCTTCTTCTAGTTCTTTTGACTCTAATCTCTCTTCCAGTGAGCCCGGTGACCGGTGTTTATATTACACTCAAATCTTTAGGTTGATGTATTAAAAATCTAAAGCGGTCCACTTCAGGTATGTTAGTTTAGCTTTTCATTTTCTAGAAGTGTAAATGGGTTTATTGAGACTGTTACTAACGGGTCAAATTGGAAAATCTGAATAAGTTAGCCTAGATGACAAAGTCTCGATGGTTGAGGCCACCGTCATTCTTTATTGTGATCCTTGACTATTAACTAGGCTCAATAACGTGGATCGATGATGAAAAGGTTAGTGTGTTTTTTCTGGTTCTATCCACTTTTTAGTTGACCTCTTCAACAAAAATTTAAATCATTAATGCATAGAATACAAGCTTTGTCATTACTGTAATGGTCTACTCTATATTTTTTCTATAGAACTATTAATTTTTTTTTACTTAAATATGTAGTCTCTTTTTTTATAATTTTTATCAAATTAAGTTCCACTTACGCCTGACTTAAGTGATATAATATTTATAACTGAGAACTAGGTTATGTACCTGTGTGATACACGAGTTGAACAATTTAGTTTATCTATCTATACATATAATAAACCAAAGCCATTTTGATGACATGGCATAATATTATACAATCTCTCTTTTAAGAGATGCCACATAGGATGTGATGTGACAACTCTAGACCAATTAGAAAAAGGAATAAATATGGTTTAAATATTATTTAACATAATCTATTAAATACTTAATCTACAAAATTTAAATATTAAAACTTTATTATTTTCCCTCTCATGTTTCCTTTCATAACTTTTAAACTTTAATATCTTTTATATACGAGATTTTTTAAAGAAAAAAATTACACCAAATTAACGAGCGTTTTATTATCTTTCCAACGAGTACCATAGTGCTATATAAAAAACGGAGAAAAAAACGACTATTTTTTGTAACCCGACAGGTATTGTGTCACATCTTATGCCTTAGTAGACCGTTTCTGTGCAAACATATACTATAAACACCCACCAATTCGTTCGTAATTTGAAGAACAAGATCAACCAGTCGCAATTTTAATCGTTCGATATAGCCTCGAAAATGATCAGGTCAGTACGATTATTATACATGGTTTTGATCAGAATTTGATGTTCTATAATAGCCCTATGATTTCGTTAATTTCCGTGGTCGAATTCGAGGTCAATCAAGGGTTAGGGTTCGATCAAAACTATAGGGGCTAAAAGTGTAAACTTAGAAAATAAAGTTAACCGGGTTTTTTAACTAAGTTAGGCTAAAGGACAAAGGGTGTAACAAATTGATAAAATAAAGGATATAAGGAGTGAAAATTTTCCATAAAGGACAAAGGATGCAATTTCAGAAATAATTAAAGGACAATTTGTGTAATTCTCTCTAATAATAATAATAATAATAATAATAATAATAATAATAATAATAATAATAATAATAATAATAATAATAATAATAATAATAATAATAATCATTAATCATATATTGGCAAGTCATTAATTATGTTGTCATATTAGATATTTCAACCCGGGACGCTCTCCAACAGGTAATTGTTATATAGATGTCATTTTTATAGTTTAGATACTTCTAATTTTATTCACTTTACTTAGATTTCTCAACCCGGGACGCTCCCGGGGTATAAGCTAGTATATATATAAATTTATAAGTATAATTAAGAAAAGTTAGATTACATATTATACTGAAAATAAAAAAAATGTATTTATGACTGAAAAAATATAAAATATTCATTAGCCTCTTAATAATTTATTGTAAAAAAACATTCATATTCACGTAAAACTATTTTTAAACTTTCAAAACTATATCTTCCATAACGTGGTTGTTAACTTGTAGACTGCAAGTACAACAAAACAAAAATATTAAAAGTAATAAGAATAAAACTATTTAGGCTAAGATATAAAAAAATGAAATTAATTTGAAAGTAACTCCTCATACGTTTAAAATATTGTATTTCAAACAATGATTTTCATATATAAAATGTATTTATTATATTTTAATTGTTTAAAATATTGTACGAAATATAGTTTTAAACATAGAGTGAAAGACCAAATCTTAAAAAACAATGAATATTTTTTTTAATAAAGTTGACTTCGGTTAGTTAATAAATAAGAATTTCAGCAATTATATTAAAATAAATGTATTGTTTTAAATAATAAAATGAGAGGTTTTATGAGGGAATTCCATATACCCCATGTATTATCTTTTATTAGTATAGATAGAAAAAAATTAATGTTGATTGGTTTATTTCATTATTTATTCATAACAATATAAAAGTCTTAGAAAAGCGTAACTAATTACATTGTGTTATTATTAATTTGTTTATTTGACTTTTGAACTATTGTTAACATCTAAAACTAATAATATATGGTGTGCATATTTAACATCTAAATAATTAACCAAAACTAGTATCAGTAAAGCTTAAAAATCATTTTTCAAACAACATAACAAATATAGTTTTAAATTTAGAATAAAAGATCATATTTTATAAAAGAGGTTAATTTAAGGTACATGATTTAAATTTGAAGTTAATGACATATAAATATATTATTTTAGAAAAGAATCAATCATTTTTATTATAATGTTTAATTTGGTTAGTTTTTTTTAGGCGTAGACCAATGATAAACCTCTTAGCTAGAACCCCCACCCCGGGATCGAACCCTTCCTCTTTTTATAATAATGTTTAATTCGGTTAGTTTTTTTCAGGCGTAGACCAATGATAAACCTTTTAGCTAGAACCCCCCCCCCCCCCCCCCCCCCCCCGCGGATCGAAGCCTTCCTCACACACCGGTCCCTTTCAAACCTATTGGGTATATTTTTTTCGATGGACGGCGATACTCAAACCTGGGAACCCTTCCTAGTAGGAACCATGCAAGCGTGTAAACCCTCCCACCTCCCCAGTTGGACTGGACATCATTGGCGTTTTATTCGGTTAGTTAATAAACTTTTCAAAGTATGTCTAATAGTTTATTTCTAATTTTGTATTAAAATATAATTTTATTAATTGAATTTTAGTAATTGTATTAATAATTGTATTAATAAACTCTTCATCGTTTAAACCCGGGTTTTCGTTTTGAGCATTCATGTAGAATTGCTCAAAAATGGTTCTTCGCCTTCATGGAACAATATTTTCCATAAATCGTGTTAGTTGGACGACGGTTTTCACTCATTTGTTCGTTGAATCGGGTGATAACTCGTAGCCAAAAACTTTTGCTTCACACGAGATGTTCTCCTTGCTCTTGTTGGTGAATATGACAATTCACTAAGACGAGTTCTTCCTCTAGAGTCCACGTTGGTGCTCGCACACGGTTTATTGGGGGCGGCTAGCTGCCAACGGTTAGCTTTTTTGAAATTGACCCGCTAGCCCACGCGTGCTAGGTCGCTTGGGCTCACTCGCGGCAACGTTCGTTGGGTCAAGTTGTGGGCCGAGCAATCCAGGTGGATCACATTATGGCTCGTAGGAGGCTGCTCGCGGACCACAACACATAGTCTAAGACCTTGATGGGATGAGTATCACCTTATAAGTTAATGTTTTTAATTTTTTCTATACTTCACGATTA
The DNA here is from genome assembly GCA_028751855.1 of Ambrosia trifida. Lineage (NCBI taxonomy): Eukaryota > Viridiplantae > Streptophyta > Magnoliopsida > Asterales > Asteraceae > Ambrosia > Ambrosia trifida. The sequence goes on along the minus strand of CM054130.1, from coordinate 90,558,919 downwards.
CTTTTAATACATGAGGCCATTGCAGGGGCGGATCCAGCACACAATCAGGGGGTGCGGATGTTGCGGCTCAACTTCGCGCGCGTAGTGGAAAATTTGGTTTTTTTTTACGAAATTTAAAAAACGTTGCTACTAAAATGAAAAAAATGAAAAACGTTACTACTGAAAAATATTTCTAGATCCGCCACTGGGCCATTGTCTTATTCATATGTTAGGTTGTTACTTGTTGCTTATCCACAAAGGAGATGCATGATAATCTGAAAGGTCGAATGGGTAAGTAATTAAAATATATCTTAAAAAGTAATCGGATCAAATAATACTATTCAACCTGTTTGTAAGCTGTTTGTAAGATATTGTTTTTTTTTTTTTTTTTTTTTTTTTTTTTTCAATACGGCATCCACATAAAAGACGTGAATGCCAGCATGATGACGTAGTCAATTCTCTCACTACAACAAGAACAAAAAAACCAAAAAAAGACTTATATTCAAAAGGGGTAGTGACGTAACTTGTAGCCCGTTTACTTGTCGTCTACTTATAAAACTTATTGGTTTTAATGAACTTGAGAAACGAAGAAAAAAAGACTAAATTTTACCTAAAGGGACATTTCATTAATAGGTATTAGTTTATTTATTTATTATATTGAACGAATTGCTATCAAACGAAGGAAAATGGTGGTGGTGCGTCTTTGGCCGAAAAAAAAAAGAAAGAAAGGAGAGGGTGGTGAAGGTGGCGGCTAAGGTGGTATCCAAGAGGAAGTATTTTGGGCAAAAATCTAATCTAAATCCTAGTGTTAATTACTTGTTCCACCATTTATGGTTAAACACAAAAACAAGATTTGATTGTTTATTTAAAATGGGACAAAATGCATGTAGAGTTTGTATTAAATGTGTTTCTAATTATTTCATCACATTCATGCACATGCACATGCACATGCACATGCACATGCACATGCACATGTCTATATGTATATATATGTATCGTATGTATGTATGTAGTAGGAAATATTTGTTTTTGAAAATATGGCTATAAGTCTCATGTATGTATTTTATATCATCTCTTGTCGAAACTTTTAAATAAGCGGACATAAACTTATACGTTTAGAAACAGCAAAATATATTATGATTGTTTGGACTTGTGTCACCAATATTCGTTGTTATGGGTGAAATGGTACTTGTTCGGACTTTGCTAGACTTTCTTGGGGGACTTATGCATATAAAATGATATAAATCATGTATAGAAAATAAAATGTTGACTAGAAAGTGTACGGATTTTGACCTGATAAAGTGGTAGGTGTCACGCAAACCAAAAATTCACAAAATCAAAGGCCGTAAAATCATTTTTTTACAAAATCAGAGACCAGATTGAGAGAGTCATTGGAAATGGTTGATTGAAGGCCCGGATTGAGAAATGATTTAGGGTTTTACCTCCGCCGAACGCAATGAAGAAAAGCATCTTCTAGCATCTCCTCCACCTTCTCTCTCTAGCCAAGAAACAGTTTTCTTTCTATCGCTTACAATTGTCAAAGCTAACAAAAACATATATAATTGGGTAATTAAAGTCACAGAAAACTATTATCCAACCGGATCTAAACAAAAACCTTGTTTCAATCATACTTAATCAATGATTCGGATTTAGATAAGATCTAGTAAAATAAAAACATATAAAACACAAAAAAAAAAAAAAAAAAAAAAAAAAAAAAACAGAGGAATATGAAGAAACATAAGCGGATATAATAATATACCTTAGGTGGTGCAGGATGAACAACATCCCAGCGAACACGCTGTCGTTTTCTCAGCCCGTTGTCGATGTTACTTATTGGAAAATCCGTGTATCCATGCCCTGATACAGATTTGATGATGATAATAATAATATTAATATTGGTAGGGGTGATAACAAAGAAGGATGAAGGAATTATTTGTGTGAAGAAAAAGGTAATGTTACGTGAGGAGATAGCAAATTTTTAGGTTTGGGATGGAGAGAAAAAAAGGTTTTTTAATGTCTAGTGTCACGTGACATACTCGGGGGGGGGGGGGGGGATAGCCTCTTTGAGTGCCATATAGGATTTCATGCTTTGGTTTATTAATATATACGGATATAGATTATTATTATAATTATTTATTATTATTATTATTATACCTTATTAAAGAAACTCAATGGACAAAAAAGTAATTTCACCATATTTTTAAGATTGTAACATCCCAAAATCCGTCAATATAACGAACCACATATATATGGACTATCCATATTTTATCGATTGGCCTATTTAACCAATTTTGATGTGAAAAAATTTATCTAATGGATTTAGAGGGACCCGTTTGCCAATATTGAGAATGGGTTTTGATTACTTTGGTAACAAGATAAAACACTTTTAATTTGGAGAGGCCTAGATGTAATGTGATGTTGCATAACTTTAATATTGTTTTGCAATACAAAAGAAAGTTAAGCGACTCATTGTGAAACTTGTAATCATCACCACCCAAATAAAACCCTACCACGATCTAACTCCTTCCCTAACCCCATTCCTGCCGACAACCCCTAGTTCCCTTCGTTCTCCGACCAACGCTCCGGCGTATTGACACCACCACCGCAACGCCAGCCTTCGGTCCAACCATCAACTCCCGTCACCCAACATCAAAGCGACAACTACCACACGACCACTATTGTCCGACGGTTAGAAACGATATTATCTATTTGCTAATCACTTAGGAAATGTCGTTGGTTCGTGTAGTTATTTCCATTATGGTGTTGACAGTAGTTTCGTTTGGCAAATATTGTTATAGTAATGGAATTAACGGTGACGGTTTGTGGTCGCGGATCGACATATATAAGTCAATGATGGTCCGGGTGAAAGCAAGGAGAGGCGATAGCGGTGACGGTGCCGGTGGTTGTGCGCGGTGTTGGTTTTGGTGGATCGGTGGTGGCTATGATCGGGTATGTGTCGGAGGATATCGTTAAGGCTTGGAGGTTTGTGTTTGTGTGGGTAGGGTAGAGTATGCATGGCTAATTGAGCGTCACGCATGAAGTTAAGGTTACTGTTGTGGGTTGAGGCAATAAAGGGAATGTAAAAAACTGCAACATGATCGTTTTTATTATTCATTTGGCTGCAATATGTTGTGGTAGTAAGGTTAATATTATAGTGATTTGAGTGCTTTGGGTACGTGAATTTAAAAGGTGAATGACATAAAGAATGGGGGTTGGATCCTGTGATGAATGAGTGGTGATCAAACTATCAATCTTTGTTGGCCATGCCGTTAAGAGTTTTGTTGGGGCTTGCGCGAGTGTTGCGAACGCACTGTTTTCTGCGAGGAATCATAAACTGGCAGCATACTGTTGTGGCCACTGACGGAGGTGAAGACACCAAATGGCGGCGGGAATTGAACTAGATGAAAAATCATTCTCTCGCGGTCGCGTGGATATATTATTTGAAGAAAACGGAGTTAGGATGATAAGGTTTCAAGCAGCGCAAATACAGGCGTGCAGAACCAAACAAGCAGACGCACAGAAGTGCGTGCTGGCAGCAGTCGCAGCGTCGGCGGTCGACGCAAATAATTTCCAGGTATCGGGCATATTGTGACGATTCCGTGGATATGTGGATCGCGTCAAACGATTATCGTAAGATCAAGTTATGAGTAAAACATGATTTACTGCGCATTTCTAGTCTACAAATGTTTTCTAGGGTTTCGAATTTGGGGATAGGTATTCGTTTGATTATTAATTAGATTGTTTAATAAATAAAATGTCACACCCTCAAATTTCCACTGCGGGGTTTATACCGCGAGGCGCATGACAAACCAGGATCCCATAGCCATAAGTCACATGAACGACTCTAAATGCCCAACCATTTAGTTCGTTATTGTAAAAACCAAGTTTTAAAGTTTTAACCAAACCAATAATAGTATAGCGGAAGCGAATGAAACATAGTAAATAAAGTCTGCGCAAAACACCGCGCCCAAAACCAAATAAATAGTAAATGTGCAAAATAGTTTAATGTTTGAGACCCATGAAATGATGCATGACCTAACTGTGCTCCGTTCCTAGTTACCTGCAAAAGCATGCTATCGTGTGTCAACATAAAGCTGGTGAGTTCACAAAGTAAAGTAATTTAATATGCAAATGCGCTGGTTTCCAAAAACCACATAAGTAAGTAATAACGCATGTCCTCCAGACCAAAAAGTTAAAGAGTTGTCAGTTTAAGTGTGTCAGGGGTAGCTAGCCCACTCAATGTAACTAAACAAGATTATTGGGAACCTTCAAAAAAATAGTTATTTGCCTCAATGACTGGCGTCTATCAACACCAGTCGGAAATTGTGGTCAGAAGTTCATGCCCGTGCCTCAAGCACCTCAGACATGAGGTTGCTGCATCAACCTAATAGCGCTATCAACTAATACCCCGTTCGCCTCCAGCGATTAACCCAATAATATGCAAGGACTTTCAATGATAGAGTGTTTAGATTACAAAGGACCAATAAGTTTTAAACTGACCGAAAACCCGATCCACACAAGGAATCGTAAAACCGACCCACACAAGGAGTCCATACCTGAGTAGTCCCAAACGGACTAGAAAATGTTTACCAAAGTTGTCTCTAATCCGAGACGCATGCTTTTGAGATAAAGAGTAGTGAAACTCACCTTAACGTGCAAGCAAAAGAAATCCGAACCGCAAGTAAAGTATGCTACCGACACCCTAATAATAGTGTCACTAAGTGAGTATAGGCGTAATATCATTACACCATATAACTCGTTTGTGCAAGGCGTTTTAAACGTTCAAAAGTGTGTATGTGACGCCTAGTGATTCTACATGCAATAGTAAACCCTACGGACTCGTTGGTGAATGTATTGGTTACAATTAGTTTCTACATTCCGTATGTGTCTCAAACAAGTGTACTTCAGTTACATGTCAATTCCATACCATTTAAGACCTCAATTAATCACATAAGCACATAATACACAATCTGTGTTTTCAGGACAAATTGTGCGCCATCAAAACGAATTTATTTAAAATAGTAAATCAGTGAGTTAACCTCCCAAATTTTTACTGAATTTTCTTTGGGATTCACTCAACAATACCTATTTTTGTTTTGTCTTAAATCCAAACACAAAAATAATTAAAATTCGTCTAATTCAGCTATGTTCAGAAAACCTTCATAACAGGTCAGTTTGGTAGATAATTTCCCAAAAATTGTGTATTCATCCAAACAGGATGAATCCACTTGGAAAACTCATATTACTCCAATATTAACCTTCTGTAAAAATTTCACAACCCAACTCTTAATAAAACTTGAGTTATGATGTTTCAAAGTTGACTCAGTTTGATACCCGAAATTCTGACCTGACCTATTTTCAATGAAAATTCCAAAAACGACTCAACCGACGTCCAAAATACTTGATTTTACACATTATGAAAATCTAAGACCATGTGTGACTCAATCATGCAAAGAAAATACCAAAATCGTTATGTTAAGGTCGTTTTACAGCCCCTACAAGTTCGTCTAATCATTCTGTCCAGATTTTAGTTTCGCCTAAATCATACTTTAATCGACTACCGCGTACATAAACACAATTAATAAACATCAATCATCATTACCAAACATCCCTAATACTTATTATGATCAGATTCTACTACTAAACATGCAAAGATCACAACTTTAAAGACCAAAACATCAATAACTTGCGCAACAAGTATCCTATGATGTTACTAATCGGTTATTCTTATGTTTGATCCGTTTAATCTTCAAAAACTTCATGTTTCGTGCACGAGTTCGGGACGAGTTCAGGACCTGTTAGTTGGCTATCCCCAACCTCAGTCCAACAGATGGGAGACTTACCACTTGCGCCCGTACAGTGCCTCAAAAGGCGCACATTGTATCGAAGTGTGGTAACTGTTGTTGTAAGAGAATTCGATCAAGGGCAAGTGCTTATCCCAATTATTGCCAAAGTCCACCACGCATGCTCGTAGCAGATCCTCTAATGTTTGGATGGTACGTTCGCTCTGTCCATCCGTCTGCGGGTGATAGGCTGTGCTCATATCAAGACGAGTTCCTAAGGCATCTTGGAGAGTAGTCCAGAAACGAGAAGTGAATCGCCCATCACGATCAGATATAATGGAAGTAGGCACCCCATGCCTAGAGACTATCTCCTTGATGTAAAGGTTTGTAAGTTTCTCCAATGAATCCGTTTCCTTTATTGCCAGGAAGTGGGCCGATTTGGTTAAACGGTCCATGATAACCCAAATCATGTTATGGCCCGTTGGCGTTCTAGGAAGCTTTGTAATAAAATCCATGGAAATCCCATCCCATTTCCACATCGGAATTTCTGGTTGTTGGAGTAGGCCTGAAGGTTTTTGATATTCAATTTTCACCTTCGCACAAGTCAAGCACTTACTAACATAAGTGGTTATCTCAGCTTTCATGTTTGGCCACCAGTAAAGAGTCTTAAGATCTTGGTACATCTTGTCCGAACCAGGATGCACCGAATAGCGAGAGGTATGTGCTTCGTCAAGCACCAGTTGTCTGAGATCCCCAAATCGTGGTATCCAGACTCGATCCATGAAGTACTGTAGGCCATCCGTTTTTAGTTCCAAGTGCTTATCAGCACCATGTAGGGTCTCAAGCCCGATGTTTTCTTCCTACAAAGCTTCACCCTGGGCTTCACGTATCTTATCTGGAAGATGTGAATGGATGGTGAGTTGTAAAGCTCGCACCCTTCTGGGTTTTGTTTCCTTTCGACTGAGGGCATCAGCTACTACGTTAGCCTTCCCTGGATGATACTTGATGGCACATTCATAATCGTTCAAAAGTTCAACCCAGCGACGTTGTTGTATGTTCAACACCTTCTGATCAAATATATGCTGAAGGCTCTTGTGATCAGTGAAAATTGTGCACTTCGTTCCATAGAGGTAGTGTCTCCAGATTTTGAGAGCGAAGACCACCGCTCCCAGTTCCAAATCATGAGTGGGGTAATTCTTCTCATGGACCTTCAGTTGCCGCGATTAGGGGTGTTCAAAAAAACCGCAAACCAAATAAAAACCGAAAACCGAACCGTAACCGAAAAAACCAATCCGAACAACGAATTTGGTGTTTGGTTTGGTTTTAACCGAAACCGAATTGCTTATTCGGTGTTTGGTTTGGTTTTTGGTTCTACATTTTTTTTATTTGGTTTATTTGGTTTATTTGGATAACTGAATAAACCGGTAAAATAATTAATTATTAAATAAAAATAATAATATTTAATAACTCATATATAATATATAAGCCCAAAATATTAAACCCAACCCAAAATAAATAAAGCCCACCAATTTATAGAGGTAATAATCTGAGTATAAACTAGTAAACTAGGGTTCATTTTACTATTTCTAACTTTTATAATGTTTCTGTTTGCGTGGTTTGATTTTTTGGTTTATATTTATTGCAAACTTTCTTTTCGGATTTTGGAACATATAGGTATATAAGTTAGAGAAAAAAAACTTCGTTTCAATTTGGTTTGTTTGGTTGAATTTGGTTTGTTTGGTTTTAAACCGAAACCGAACCGAATTCAATTTGGTTAAATTTGGTTTGGTTTTCATATTCCTAATTTGGTTTGGTTTGGTTTTTGTTTTGAGGTACAAAATTTTGAAAACCAAATAAACCGAATCGAATAAACCAAATAAACCGTAAATCAAACCGATGAACACCCCTAGCCGCGATGCGTATGCAATTACCTTATCACGTTGCATCAGTACGCACCCTAAGCCTTGGATAGACGCATCACAGTACACTACAAAGTCCTCTGTACCCTCAGGCAATGATAGTATCGGTGCACTGCAAAGTTTGGACTTTAGTAGCTGAAAGGTAGATTCTTGGGCATCTCCCCACTTATAAATAATACTTTTCTGTGTTAGGGCGATGAGAGGTTGAGCGATCTTAGAAAATCCCTCAATGAATCTACGATAGTATCCCGCGAGACCAAGAAATTGGCGCACTTCAGTAGGGGTCCTAGGAGCCTCCCACTTTTTGATAGCGTCAATCTTGGCTGGGTCAACATGTATTCTTGCCTCGTTGACCACATGCCCAAGGAATTGGACTTCTCGAATCCAAAAATCACATTTAGAAAACTTTGCATACAACTGCTCATTCCTCAGTAGTTCCAAGATTAACCGCAGGTGCTGCTCGTGCTCCTCCCTGCTCTTGGAATAGATCAATATGTCATCTATGAACACTATGACGAATTTGTCCAAGTAAGGCTTGCACACACGGTTCATTAGATCCATGAACACCGCAGGTGCATTAGTTAGCCCAAATGGCATAACCAAAAACTCATAATGTCCATAACGGGTTCGAAACGCCGTTTTCGCCACATCCTCTTCTCGGACTCTCAGCTGATGGTACCCTGACCTCAAGTCAATCTTAGAGTAGAAGCTCGATCCTTGCAGTTGGTCGAACAAGTCGTCAATACGAGGCAAAGGATAACGGTTCTTAATCGTTACCTTGTTCAACTCCCGATAATCTATGCACATGCGAAAGCTCCCATCTTTCTTCTTAACAAACAGAACTTGAGCTCCCCATGGCGAAGAACTGGGCCTAATGAAACCCCTATCCAATAGCTCTTGGAGTTGGGTAGATAGTTCTTGAAGCTCCCCTGGTGCTAAACGGTACGGTGCGCGTGCAACTGGCGCTGCTCCAGGTGCAAGGTCGATCCGGAACTCCACTTGACGAACGGGTGGAAGTCCAGGTAATTCCTCTGGAAAGACATCTTGGAAGTCTCGGACCACTAGGATGTCCTCAATTCTATTTTCAGTTTCAGCTCGAGTATCAGATATGTTAGCCAAAATGGCCGGACAGCCCTTGCGAATACACTTCTGGGCCTTCAGATAGGAGATGATGCCCACTATGGCACCACCTCGATCACCCTGTATGGATAAAAGTTCTCCACTTGGGAGGGGAATGCGAAGAATTTTCTCCTGACAGAGAATTTCCACGTGTTGCTTGGACAACCAGTCCATGCTAACCACGAGATCAAAGCTACCTAGGGTGATAGGTAAGAGGTTGATGGCAAACAATTGCCCGTTCAACTCGAGCTTACAGTCACGATGTATATGGGTTACCTTGACAGGCTTCCCATCAGCCAGTTCAATAGAGTATGGGGTATCTAGAAGAGTAGGAACCATCCCTAATTGTTTACTAAGTTTTGATGAAACAAAACTATAGTCCGCACCAGTATCATATAAAATAGAAGCAAGAGTGTCGTTCAAGGAACACGTACCCGTCACGACGTTGTTATCGGTCCTAGCCTCCCCAGAGCCAATCACAAATGCTCTACCACGAGCCCCATTGTTGTTGTTCCCGTTGTTGTTGTTGTTCCCAGCATTGGTGGTGTTGTTGTTTCCAGTCCTGTTACCACCTCCATTGTTGGTGTTACCCCTGTTGTTGCCATTACCATTACCATTACCATTACCATTCAGTTGTGGGCAGTTCCTCTTGAAATGATTTTCACTCCCACATTGGTAACAACCTTTACCACCACCCTGCTGTTGCCCCTGCTGTGCAGCTGGCGGATTTCCCGGGATAAACACCCTGCAGTCCTTCTGCTTATGACCCATCTTGCCGCATCGTTCACACTTAAAGTTGCTACACGCCCAGTGTGATGCCTACCACACCTGTTGCACTTAGGTAAAGTCCCCTCATAACCTCCCTGGTTGTTGTTGCGATTGTTACCACTGCCATGGCTGTCATGTTTCTTATTCTGATGCTGCTGTTGATTGCCATTCCCTGGGGGTTTGCCAGATGCATTCTCCCACTTTCTCTTGTTGTCATTAGTACCAGAAGATGAAGTACCACGAGGAGGTAACACTCCCTCTTCCACCTTCTGATCAGTCAGTTGATGAGCCATCCTAATAACCTGCTGGATGGTATTGAGGTTAGCAGCAGTGACCATGCTCTTGATCTGGGGCACCAAGCCCTTGATATACAACTCAATCCTCTTGTAGGGCGAGTTGGAGTAATTTGGGCACATCGCTGCCAGTTCATGCGATCTGGTGGTGTATTTCTCAATCTCCAATCCCACCATCTTTAGATTGAGGTACTCAGTTTCTAACTTCTGGATTTCGTCTCGAGGACAGTATTCCTCCTTTATCAGTTCCTTAAAATCTGCCCAAGGTGTTGCGTTAGCCACTTCCACACCTAGCATCTGCACTTGAGAGTTCCACCAGGTTAATGCCAAGTTCTTGAGAGTAGCAGTGGCATACTTTACCCTGTCAGCTGGTGGACAGTTACACATAGCAAAGCAAGATTCCAGTTTCTCGAACCACCGCAGTAGTCCGACAGCCCCTTCAGATCCACCAAAGTTATGAGGCTTGTAGTCCATGAAGGACTTGTAGGTGCAGGCTGGAGGGTGATGTCCAGGTTGACTTGAGTGTAAAAGCGAAGGAATCACGAATGAATAAAAGAGCGTAACGTTGGAGCATAGAGGAAAGTTTAGAGCAAGATAAAGTTACCAGCTTGAAAAGCTGCGATAGCTTCTATGTCACAACCCGACCAAGGTGGGCCTGGTCGAAATACAGTTTGTTATCAAACATCACGCAATGCAAGCAAACAGCGGAAGCAATATAAATAAATAATCTTTTATAAATAATAATAGTTTACATTTCTAAATAATATACATTCTCCCGTTCAATATTCTAGGTGATGTCTAAGGTTCTCGCTTGCCTTCTAATTCGTCTGTCTCGGATGCTCCGAGTCGTAGCTGCTCATTCCTTCTAACCCAAACAGGTACCTGAACACATGCTTAAAATAGGTTTGGGTCAACAATAATGTTGGTGAGTTCGTGCGTGCGTTTAACTAGTTTAAAAATAAGGTTTATCATTCCAAAACAAGTTATCATTCAAAACCAAGTTTAACAGGTTAAAACAGTTTAACATATAGCGATGTACAAGCCACACCTCAATCCTAACAATGGATCCATCTACTCTCATTATGGACTCCCATGGCAAAATACGTGACACATACCACAGCGGAGGGTTTCCCGGGCTTCCGAGTCCACTGCGTGCGGGGGTTTCCCCAAGTAGCGCTACCCACATATTAAGTGGCCCAATCTCTTGTTGGGTTAATGAGTGTGGAGGTTTGGTATTCGGGAGCACACCTTGTCACATCATACTGGTTCATCACATCGTACTGGTTAACTACTGGAAACATGTGTTCACCCCAAAATAGTTTAAATAATAAAAATAGGGGATGGTTCACGAGACTCACCTGGAAGTAATGCACATGTACAGTTTAAATTAAACGAGGCGTCTGACATCCGGTATTGGTATTCTCCTGGTCGAATCCTAAGTCGACAAACGTTATTAGTATTTGGTTCTAATTAAAAAGGTTATGCGTGGGGACGAGTTCGAGCATATGGTTTCTATGTATATGTGTGTCCGAAGTTCATATTTTGGTTTCAAGTTTATCCGTTCGCATTTTCTAGGTAATGGTTACAATCTAGGTGTGTCGTCTAGTCATCGTATATTATATCCTTTGGTTCTTACTCGTCCAAGGTGTACTAATGTTCATCTCAATAATCTATCCATTTGTGCTTATTATCTAGTTACAATTGCGTTCAGATCTTATGTTTCAGTGTCAAATTCTAGTATTGTTGTATCTTACCTAATGCTCTAAATTCTAAGTCTAATATCAAAATCTAAAATCCAAGGTTTATTATTTGTGTCTAGGTGTATAAGCTTGTACATTTCTCATGTCTCGACCTGAATCCTATGTAATATTATTGTTATGTTCAAGTCTTAAACTCTTAATATATGTAGCTTCAAGTCTCAAATACCAAGTCCATGTTTTAAGTGTCTGAGATAGTTTTGTATATGTTTAGTTTTATCCATATTCTTACTCACTTCTAGTGTCAAGTCTCGAAGTCGAAAGCTCTGTACATATCAAGTCCAAGCTTAAGTCTCGCTATCCGAAGCTCCTCATTGCAAGCTAAGGTTCGTGTCCATATAGCATCGAATCCAAGTTCCATGTCTCGGTGTTTATGTTATTATTCTTGTCTAATCCCATTTTGTGTGTTTAGGCGCCAAGGTTTTATCAAAATCCCAAATATCCAATTCAAGTATATAAATACATTCCTAAACTAAGTTGCGATCTCGGTCTTGGTCCGAGATAGCTCGTCAAGTCCCACACGCAAAGTTATTAATATATATATAACGTTTATAACTAAATATCTATAATCGTCAAATTATTGGGTTTCGGTTATACCTCTGTTCGGGTTACTGTTCGCGTTGACCGGGGCTGACCCGGTTAACTACGGTTGACCGTCTGGTTGACTTTTGTTGACCGCTCCCTTGACTTCTGTTGACCGAACCATAAGCGACTTCTCGACTTGTTTCCAACTCAACCATCAACCGTAAACCACCACCAGCCTTCTATCCACTATGTACAACTAGGACCACCATGTCCCTACACCACCAATCTTCGAACCCATTACTCAACTACCATGATAGCTCCATCGTAACTACCGTCAACCACCATTTCGCAATCAAACTGTATCAATCGACTTCCCGCCTTGGCCCCTGTAAACCGTACCAAACCACCTTCATAGTTGATATCATCATCACCATCATCACGATGTACATACCAATAGTGAAGAGAAAGAGGTGGTTTGGGTGTTTACCTTGTTGTCCGATGTTATAGTGTTGTCGCCGCCGCCATGACCGTCGTGAGCCGCCGTTGTCTTCCACCCTCCTCCGCTTCCCTTTCTTTCTTTCTTTCCAGCGACCCTCTCTCTGTCTCTCTTCCTTCCATTCTAAGTAGCAGTAGCAAATTATAATATACGGGTGTGGGTGTGTTCATGAGGTGAGATAAGATGAGAGAGAGGAAAGGTGTGAGTTATGTGTGTGTGAGTTACGATGAGAGAGAGAGGGGAAAAGGTGAGTGTGTGGTGTGTTGGGTAAGCAGGCAAAAGGGGAGGGGTAGAGAGGGTTGGGTTTTTATAATACTAATGGATATGTGTGTGCTTGACACATGGGGAGGCACATGGCACCATCTCAAGGTGCCATGTGTCTCCGATGATGAGTAATCAAAAGGAACGGGTCGGGTTCGTTAACGCGTATAAACTCGGTCTCGTGACGCGTATTCTATATTAATATGTTATATATACAGGTTCGGTTTTTAGTTTCGCACATTATCGTTTCATTTGTTACTGGTCTCTACTAAAATAATCGCGAAAAAATTTTGGGGTCCACTCCGGGGTTGTTACATTCTACTATCCTGTCATTGATAAGGGCATTCAACTCCGCTTGAGTCATGTTGATGTTGCCTCTCCCGTGTTCTCTTCCCGCCATAGTAATTCTACATTTACACTATACTCATGAGAAAACAATAATATGTCCCACATACGATCGTTCACACAGTACAAGTAAACTAGAATATAAATAACATGCGCGAGAATAGAATAAAGAAGTTAAGCAATAGTAGTAAATAAGAATCCAACCACAAAACAAAGAATCCTCAAGTCTCACAACGTTAGGGAGAAACAAAAGTCATAATAATAAAATATGAATACAAAAAAAATATATAAAAGAAATCAGTCGTCGTCGTGATCCATGGAGATGCAGGAGCCCTCATCCTCGCTCTCATCCTCAATCTCTATCTCTAATGGCTCCTCCTCCTCAGGCTCAAACTCTTCCTCGAGCGCCGCATCCAATGCTGCCTCGAGGTCATCAAATCCCCCAACTACAGGCTCTTCCTCGGGATCCTCTTCCGGATCCTCCTCTGGATCCTCCTCTGGTTCTGCACCATTCTGAGCTAGAGCTTCCTCAAGCTTGTTACTGACCAGGGTCAACTCCTCCCTTAACAGTGCTGTCTCCTGAATAGCAATCGATCTCTCGTGCCTATCTTCTGCAGCTTCCCTTTCAACTCTTTCCAATTTACTATTAACCTTCTCCAATTTACTATTAGTCTTTTCCAATTCACCAAACAAGTGGTCGATCTCTCTTTCCATACGCTTAATAGATCCATCGGCATTCTGCCTCCAAGACTGAAATTGCCTCACTGCATTATAGGCATTCTCTAGCTCTGTATGCACGTGCCTAACCATCCCTGCCAGAGACCTCTCCAATGAGTCAATAATGGGAGGGACCTGAGCTGGCACTCCGTACCCTACAACCCACGAATGTAACATATTTGTGAACCACACCCAGCGATTAGTATTCTCCTCCGGGTTCCCTGTCTGAGCTGGTTGTTCGTACGGGTTCAAAGACGTGTTTTACGAACTTCCAAGAGGGTGATAAGAAGAGTAATTACGATGAGCGGGGTTAGTCATGTTTTCCTGCAATACGTTAGATCAGTATACGTTTCCAAGAAATAGCTAGTAGTGTGCTGAGAATAGTGAGTGTACTAATACTTATGCTATGATGATTATAGTCTAGATGCAAATCCTAGTTCACTATAACCAATGGCTCTGATACCAATCTGTCACACCCTCAAATTTCCACTGCGGGGTTTATACCGCGAGGCGCATGACAAACCAGGATCCCATAGCCATAAGTCACATGAACGACTCTAAATGCCCAACCATTTAGTTCGTTATTGTAAAAACCAAGTTTTAAAGTTTTAACCAAACCAATAATAGTATAGCGGAAGCGAATGAAAAATAGTAAATAAAGTCTGCGCAAAACACCGCGCCCAAAACCAAATAAATAGTAAATGTGCAAAATAGTTTAATGTTTGAGACCCAAGAAATGATGCATGACCTAACTGTGCTCTGTTCCTAGTTACCTGCAAAAGCATGCTATCGTGTGTCAACATAAAGCTGGTGAGTTCACAAAGTAAAGTAATTTAATATGCAAACGCGTTGGTTTCCAAAAACCACATAAGTAAGTAATAACGCAGGTCCTCCAGACCAAAAAGTTAAAGAGTTGTCAGTTTAAGTGTGTCAGGGGTAGCTAGCCCACTCAATGTAACTAAACAAGATTATTGGGAACCTTCAAAAAAATAGTTACTTGCCTCAATGACTGGCGTCTATCAACACCAGTCGGAAATTGTGGTCAGAAGTTCATGCCCGTGCCTCAAGCACCTCAGACATGAGGTTGCTGCATCAACCTAATAGCGCTATCAACTAATACCCCGTTCGCCTCCAGCGATTAACCCAATAATATGCAAGGACTTTCAATGATAGAGTGTTTAGATTACAAAGGACCAATAAGTTTTAAACTGACCGAAAACCCGATCCACACAAGGAATCGTAAAACCGACCCACACAAGGAGTCCATACCTGAGTAGTCCCAAACGGACTAGAAAATGTTTACCAAAGTTGTCTCTAATCCGAGACGCATGCTTTTGAGAAAAAGAGTAGTGAAACTCACCTTAACGTGCAAGCAAAAGAAATCCGAACCGCAAGTAAAGTATGCTACCGACACCCTAATAATAGTGTCACTAAGTGAGTATAGGCGTAATATCATTACACCATATAACTCGTTTGTGCAAGGCGTTTTAAACGTTCAAAAGTGTGTATGTGACGCCTAGTGATTCTACATGCAATAGTAAACCCTACGGACTCGTTGGTGAATGTATTGGTTACAATTAGTTTCTACATTCCGTATGTGTCTCAAACAAGTGTACTTCAGTTACATGTCAATTCCATACCATTTAAGACCTCAATTAATCACATAAGCACATAATACACAATCTGTGTTTTCAGGACAGATTGTGCGCCATCAAAACGAATTTATTTAAAATAGTAAATCAGTGAGTTAACCTCCCAAATTTTTACTGAATTTTCTTTGGGATTCACTCAACAATACCTATTTTTTTTGTCTTAAATCCAAACACAAAAATAATTAAAATTCGTCTAATTCAGCTATGTTCAGAAAACCTTCTTAACAGGTCAGTTTGGTAGATAATTTCCCAAAAATTGTGTATTCATCCAAACGGGATGAATCCACTTGGAAAAATCATATTACTCCAATATTAACCTTCTGTAAAAATTTCACAACTCAATTCTTAATAAAACTTGAGTTATGATGTTTCAAAGTTGACTCAGTTTGATACCCGAAATTCTGACCTGACCTATTTTCAATGAAAATTCCAAAAACGACTCAACCGACGTCCAAAATACTTGATTTTACACATTATGAAAAGCTAAGACCAAGTTTGACTCAATCATGCAAAGAAAATACCAAAATCGTTATGTTAAGGTCGTGTTACAACCCCTACAAGTTCGTCTAATCATTCTGTCCAGATTTTAGTTTCGCCTAAATCATACTTTAATCGACTACCGCGTACATAAACACAATTAATAAACATCAATCATCATTACCAAACATCCCTAATACTTATTATGATCAGATTCTACTACTAAACATGCAAAGATCACAACTTTAAAGACCAAAACATCAATAACTTGCGCAACAAGTATCCTATGATGTTACTAATCGTTTATCATTATGTTTGATCCGTTTAATCTTCAAAAACTTCATGTTTTAATGATTATTAAAAACTTTCAGACTTGGACAAACTTTGTTACATGATTTTTATAACAAAAACACAAGATAAAAGTGTAAGGAATCAAAGATTATACCCTTGGCTCTTCGATTCGATCAACCGTGCGCCTTTGGAGCTTCCCAATTGATGATCTTGAGCCTTAGCAGGAGCTTTAGGGTTAATATTTCGTGTGGGGCAGACGCGTGCGAGCGGCCTCTCGGGCCCTGTGAGCGGCCGCTCACAGGCCCGAGGCCCTCGTGCGTGTCTCGTTTCGTCACCCGACGCGTTATCCTTTGACGTTTTCGTTATTTCGGACCGTAACAAGTGCAACCCCATGCGTTAAGACCCTAATAAACCTCATACTCCACTTTTAGTGATTTTTATTAACGTATTCGGTTTAGGTTCACATAATCACGTATGGTTTTCACATAAGTTCATCAAATATCACATAGACACATAAGTTCGTTATTCACCAACGTTCGAGGTTCACTAATCATGTACCCGATATTAACTCACAACAATGCACGTGTGTCCTATCTAGTTAACCCTAGTTAAGTATAATGCAAGGAACGTAACTAGAGTTTAGTTAAAGTGAGAACCTGAATTTGCGGGGTATCACATTAAAGAAATTCGATAAATAAATAAACAAAAGTCTTTTTGTAGACTTTAGATTAAAGATGGTTACATTATAAGGTTTTAAGTATAAAAATAATTTTTATAAAATTATTTTCTTAATAATAGAATATTTAGTCTATTTATTTCTATTCTGCCAAAATATAACTTTAATATTTAAAAATATTAAAATTAAAGAATTTTTAATTAAAATTTGTATTTATGTTCTAAATGAACAGAAATAATTTATATAAAATTTTGGTGCAAAAATATTGAAAAATGAATTTATTATGATTTATTTATGATTAAAGAAACAAAAAATGATTATAAATATTAAATAAATGATTTTCCGAAAATAAAAATCATTTCTGGAATATTTATTGTTTTATAAACTCAGAATAATTTTTGTGGAAATTTATATAATCGTTTTGATATTTTTATAGAATTTTATAATTATAATGGAATAAACTTGAAATATTTATTATATATAATAAATAAATAATTTTGGAAAACTAAAAATTGTATGATGAACTTTTCTATTAGAACATCATAAAATAATTTTTGTAGAATTTATAAAGAAATTTTAGTATTTTAAAACCTTTTTTAAAATAATAAAGAATATATATAAGTAATAAAGGTTTTTTTTAAAAAAAAGTTTGTGTGTGCTAAGGCTCGAACCCGCGTCAAACCCGGGTCGGGGTTTTTAAATCACAAGCCCAGACCAGTTGGTCTGGACCCTGAGAACGAATATACTTGGTTTGAAATTAATTATATAGTTATTCTTGAAACAGATTTATAATCTTTTTAAAAGAAAAGAAAAAAAAAGCCGCGTGATAAGGGACTCGAACCCGGGCCATCAGGCCGGTTCGCGTTTTAAGGACAGGAGTCTCACCAACTGATCTGTTGATCAGTTGGTGATGAAATTGATTCTGTATTAATTATATACTAAGTTCTGCAGATCCAATATCCCCAAATCAAAGATGTCGAGCCCTAGCTTATCAATAAGCAAGATTGACGAACAATAACCCGATTATACATGGGGTTATTGTTGTTAAGGGGCCGATGAACAAAACCATACAAAAACATTAAGACTTACAAACTGTTTCACATGATTATGAGCGGTCAAACTGAAAGTCAAACTTGCGAACAATTGATGCTTGAAAGGGTGTTTTTAGCAGAAATTTTGAGAGGGGAAAGAGTAATTGGCGAGTGTAGATGAAAAGTGAGGGTTCAATTTATAGTGAAGTGCTCGGGTGTTCGAAATGGTAAAGTTTGACTCGCTTTTAATCATAATCGCGTGATTGATACAAATATGGTATGTCATAACAACTAATTGGCGTGTAAAAGACGCGAGTTAGTCAACCAATCACGAATCTTACCATATCAGGGATTAAAACGCGTTTAGATAAGCTAATTATGGATGATTATCGTCTTAGTTGACTTTCCAAGTCAACTGTTACGATTTAATATCTTTATATAATTATAATGCTGGGGATATGAAACAAGTATGTGGTGTAGATCAGATGGTTGGTTGTTTGTGTTTAAATGGACCGGCCTTGGGCACGGGTTCGAACCCCGGCCCAGGCAATAATTTTTTATACAATTATAACACCACTTTAACACTAATATATGTTTATAGTATGGTACTAGGGGTCCAAATGCGTCACGAAATATTTTTAATGGGCACGATAATGATAAAAATTCGACGTTTTATACAATAATAATCGTAACGTACATAGGATTTAATGCGAAATGTTACAGTCTCCCCTACTTTTAGGAACTTCGTCCCGAAGTTGGAGTTGGAGAGTCTGGTGGGAAAAGGTGTGGGTACTTAGACTTCATCTGGTCCTTGCGTTCCCAAGTGAACTCTGGACCTCGTTTAGATTCCCAACGAACCTTAACGATCGGAATGCGACTACGCTTGAGTTTCTTGACTCCAGTATCCACGATCTCAACAGGTTTCTCGACAATATGCATAGTTTCATCGATCTGCATATCTTCAAGAGGGACATGGAGGTTCTCATCTGCTAAACATTTCTTGAGATTCGAAACGTGAAAAGTTGGGTGAACATTGCTTAACTCCGGTGGAAGATCAAGTTTGTAAGCCACTTTTCCAATCCTGTCAAGCACTTTGAATGGGCCTACATATCGAGGAGCTAGTTTTCCCTTCCTACCGAAGCGAATTACTCCCTTCCAAGGATATACCTTAAGAAGTACAAGGTCCCCGACTTGAAATTCCAAGGGCTTACGACGTTTATCAGCATAGCTCTTTTGTCGACTTCTAGCCTTGAGAAGATTATCCTGAATGAGTTGGATTTTATCTGTGGTTTCCTGGATCCGTTCAGGTCCAGTAATCTGGGCTTCACCAACCTCAGTCCAACAGACAGGTGAACGACACGTACGACCATAGAGTGCCTCGAAAGGAGCCATGTTAATGTTGGCATGATAACTGTTGTTGTATGAAAACTCGACCAAAGGAAGATGAGAATCCCATGTGCCACCAAAATCGATGACACATGCCCTGAGCATATCCTTAAGTGTCTGGATGGTCCGTTCAGTCTGACCATCTGTTTGAGGGTGATAAGCAGTACTCAGGTTTAGCTTGGTACCCAAAGCGTCTTGTAAAGAATCCCAAAAGTGAGAGGTGAAACGACCATCACGATCAGAGATAATGTTCAAAGGTATACCATGGAGACATACGATTTCACTTACGTACATCTTTGCTAACCTTTCCACAAAATATTTCTCACGAATTGGTAATAAATGGGCTGACTTGGTTAGACGGTCCACGATTACCCAAATGCTGTCAAAACCTTTGGGTGTACGAGGGAGTTTAGTGATGAAGTCCATTGCTATGCTCTCCCATTTTCATACAGGAATTTCTGGTTGTTCAAGCATACCAGATGGTCGTTGATGTTCAGCCTTGACCTTTGAGCAAGTAAGGCATTTTGCAACGAAAAGAGCGATATCTTTCTTCATACCAGGCCACCAATACGAATAACGAAGATCTTGGTACATCTTGTCAGCACCAGGATGAATAGAATAACGAGACTTATGAGCCTCGTTCATAAGGAAGGTACGAAGATCATCATGGCCAGGAATCCAAAGTCGATTGAGAAAATAAAGTAGACCATCAGGTTTGGTTTCAAGTTGAGTCTCAGCACCACAAGACATTTCCTCGTACATGTTACCTTGGGTGACTGAAGTATGTTGAGCCTGGAGGATACGATCCTGAAGATCAGTACGAACTCTCGCACAATGAAGTTTGATGCGCTCTTTACGACTGAGTGCGTCAGCCACAACACTCGCTTTGCTAGGATGGTAGCGAATCTCGCAATCATAGTCGTTAAGTAACTCAACCCAACGTCGTTGCCTCATGTTGAGATTTTTCTAGTCGAAGACATGTTGGAGACTTTTGTGGTCGGTGAAAACCACACATTTGGTCCCATAAAGATAGTGTCTCCAAATCTTAAGAGCAAAGACGACAGTTCCCAATTCAAGATCATGGGTGGTATAATTCTTTTCGTGGGTCTTGAGCTGTCTAGACGCATAAGCAATAACCTTGCCTCGTTGCATAAGAACACAACCAAGACCTTGGTTTGATGCATCACAATAGACCACGAAATCATCATACCATCAGGTAGAGACAGGATAGGAGCTTCACAGAGTTTCAGTTTAAGAGTCTCAAATGCTTCCTCTTGTTTTGGTCCCCACTCATAAGGTTTACCCTTGTGAGTCAAGGCAGTGAGAGGAACATCGATCTTGGAGAACTTGGCAATGAATCGACGATAATAACCAGCCAAACCAAGGAAGGAACGGACTTCAGTTGGAGTTTTAGGAACACTCCAATCATTGACAGCTTCGATCTTCGCGGGATCAACATGAATTCCGTTCTCATTGATGACGTGTCCTAAAAATTGAACTTCCTTAAGCCAAAATTCACATTTCGAGAACTTGGCATACAGTTGTTCTTTCTTTAGGAGACCCAAGATTGAATGAAGATATTGTTCGTGATCGGATTTTGATTTTGAGTAAATCAAGATGTCGTCAATGAAGACGACCACGAATTTGTCAAGGTAGGGTCTACAAACCCGATTCATTAGATCCATAAACACTGCGGGAGCGTTGGTCAATCCAAACGGCATGACCATGAATTCGTAATGACCATAACGTGTACAAAAGGCTGTGTTGGGAATATCTTCTTCGTGGACTCTAAGCTGATGATAACCAGAGCGAAGATCAATCTTCGAGAAGTGTGTTGCTCCTTGAAGTTGATCGAAAAGATCGTCAATCCTTGGCAAGGGATAACGATTTTTGATGGTGAGTTTGTTGAGTTCACGATAGTCGATACACATCCTGAGAGATCCATCTTTCTTCTTAACGAACAAACAGGGGCTCCCCATGGAGAATAACTGGGGCGAATGAAACCTTTATCAGAAAGTTCCTGTAGTTGACTCGCAAGTTCTTGCATCTCAGAGGGTGCAAGACGATAAGGAGCTTTGGCAACAGGATTTGCACCAGGAACAAGGTCGATCCTAAATTCAACTTGTCGAGCAGGAGGCAAACCAGGTAAGTCCTCTGGAAAGACTTCAGGATAGTCCCGAATGATTGGGATGTCTTGGATACTTTTGCCCTTGTCTTTCTTTTCTATCACGTTAGCCAAGAAAGCCATATACCCCTTTCGTAAGTATTTTTGAGCAGTAGTACAAGACATGAGTTTAAGCTCGCCACAAGGCTTCTCACCATAGATCTTCAAAATATCACCAGATTCGAGAGGAATGCGAATAACTTTCTCAAAGCATAGGATTTCAGCACGATGGGTTGACAACCAATCCATGCCTACTATGACATCAAAGCTTCCAAGATGCATAGGAATGAGATCGATAGAGAAAGTATGTTTATCAAGGTTCAACACACAGTTACGAATAATATAATCAATCGAGATAGACTTCCCATTAGCTACCTCTACCACTAAAGGTTCCTCTAGGTTAGTTTGGGGTAAGTTAAGTAAGGGTTCAAACTTTAGTGATACAAATGACTTATCAGCACCCGAATCAAATAATATAGAAGCATAGTGGTTATTAACGAGAAACGTACCATTAACCACCTCGTTGTTGTCGCGGGCCTGATTAGCATTGAGATTGTATGCGCGACCTCGAGCACCTTGGTTCTGGTTTTGATTGCGATTCTGGTTCTGGTTCTGGTTTTGGTTACGATTGGTGCATGCATTGATATAGTGGTCTGGGCTGCCACACTCGTAACACTGACCACGAGCAGGCCTGTTGTTTTGTTGGTTGGAAGCTGGGGCATTTCTGGCTGGGTTATTTTGAGCAGCAGGGCCATTAGCAGGAGGAGCTCGACAGATATTCACAAGGTGACCATACCTTTGACAATTGGTGCAAAAAACGACATGGCACCTGAGCTGGGTGATGGTATTTGCAAGTGTTGCACAAGGGGTGAGGTCCGATGTATGGCTTCTTATTGGGTGCAGGGGTGGCAACCACTGTAAAGTTTCGGGCCTTACGTTTCTTGTTAATAGAGTGCTCAGTCTTAATCTCCTTAGCCGGCTCTGGTGTAGCTTTGTTCACATCTTTCTTAGCACCTTTGCGAAACAGAGTACCATTCTTCACGTGATTATCAGTCAGTTTAGCCGCTAAACGTTTGGCTTCTTCCAAGGTGGCAGGATTCCTTCCCCATACCGTGTCCTGAATTTGCATAGGTAGACCACCGATGTACTTCTCGATGGCTACAGACAGGGGAGTGACCTTATGGGGCAACAACAAACTGAGCTCGTGGAAGCGGGTATTATAAGCAAGGTTTTCCCCACTATCCTGAGCAAGGGTGTGGAATTCGTCCTCCAATTTCTTAACCTCGTTACGGGGACAAAACTCAGCTTTCATTATCTCCTTGACTTGATCCCAGGTCATAGCAAGTGCAACTTCAGCTCCGCGGGTGCGCTTTTCCTCATTCCACCAAGTGAGTGCTCGTTTGTGAAGAACACTCATGGCATAACAGACTTTAAAGTTATCGGGACACTCACTGTTAATGAAGGTATTCTCAATACCCTCGAACCATTGTAGGAGACCAGTAGCTCCTTCATCTCCACTGAACTTAGGGGGATTACAGGTATTAAAGTGTTTGAGAGTGCAGGCTGGGAGACCATTCCCGTTTCCATTCCCGTTCCCATTGTGGTTTCCATTGCCGTTTCCATTGCCGTTTCCGTTTCCATTGCCGTTTCCATTCATTTGGATGACTTGGGCCAGTAAGTTAGAAACCAGAGTTGCGATCTGTTGTGCCATTTGTTGAGAAATGATCGCAGCCAGTTGGGCATCACCTCCATTATTGTGGTTAGTGTCGTGGTTATGGTTGTGGTTGCTGCTTCCTTCCTCATGCTTTCCACCACTGTTATTGCGAGTGCTGCGACGTGGAGGCATGATCTGTAAGAGACACAATGAAATGAATGAGGTAACATAAGGAATGTAATCATTTATTCAATAATTAAAACGAATAAACGAAAACGTTGACTTATCAAAGATTCTAGATTCTAATAACATAGTGAAGACATGCTTTAGCCTATAAGTGAACACTCATCCCGAGAATTCCCAGGTAGGCATCCGGGTCCCTCGTCTGATTGGGATATATGCGCAATGCCAGCCTAGACAGAAGACTCAGAATACAGGCGTTCACCCTTCCAGATTGCATGTGTTCGTTATTAAAATCTAGAACTTCGACGAGATCTCAAGGTGGTTCAGGCTAAACCTGAGGATTTTGTCCTATTAATCTAATGGTGGATCAGGATTGCAGTAGATGAATAAGAGCAGTCAACTTGTAAAGGCTTAGGGTTGTATAAGGTGTAGGATAGGAATAAGATTAAGGAAGCAATTAGGGTTACAAGTAAGAGAAGCAAGTACTGTTTTAAATCCCTAAGGTTATAGTCTAGATTATTTTTCTAATAACCTAATTCCCTATAACCAAGGCTCTGATACCAATCTGTAACACCCCAACCGATGGCGGAAACATCAGGATGTCACGTATTGATGATTGTTTCAGTAGCACATGGTATATATTTAAATTTTAAATAATTTATTCATAACATAAATATCCAAATGAAATGATGTCTAAAAATCCCAAATATATCAAATAAAGCAAATAACTTCAAATAACTTTATAGTATTTCCTCATGCATACTCTAAGCCTTAGCTTCATTGTTACCTGAAACATGTTAATTTTAAAAATATTTTTGGGTCAACAAAGTTGGTGAGAATTACATAGGTTTTGATAATTGAATAAAGCTTGTACAATTCAAGTGTCATGGCAAGTCTAGTCCATATGTGAAAACATACTAGCAGGTAAATCGAGTGCATAATCAACCCTTGTGACTAGAATATTGTGGTCCAGCCCATACGCTCATGGTTCACTAGATTATGTTATGCGATAGCAATCACCCACGCTACCTATGTAGGAGGTACACGTATCCGGGTGGGATTGTCAGTCCAATAGATCTATCATTGTATACCGTCGGCTGATCAATGTTAATGATTATGCTAGAATAATGTGCTTACCCTAGTCATGTTTAAGACATAATGCAACATAGAATAACACATAGACACTTTATGATTGAATTGTAGATAGAATGTTGTAACATGTTTCACCCCAAAAATAGTGAAATAGAAAAGGGGCTATGTAAAACTCACCTTAGCAAATGTTAAGTCTCGTGAAAATAGAATAAGTGTAGCCCAACGATGCCAAGTATTACCCTATATATAAGGTAATAAATATGTCTAAGTCTTTCTAGTCTACAAATGTTTTCTAGGGTTTCGAATTTGGGGATAGGTATTCGTTTGATTATTAATTAGATTGTTTAATAAATAAAAAAATTCGATAAATAAATAAACAAAAGTCTTTTTGTAGACTTTAGATTAAAGATGGTTACATTATAAGGTTTTAAGTATAAAAATAATTTTTATAAAATTATTTTCTTAATAATAAAATATTTAGTCTATTTATTTCTATTCTACAAAATATAACTTTAATATCTAAAAATATTAAAATTAAAGAATTTTTAAATTAAAATTTGTATTTCTATTCTAAATGAACAGAAATAATTTATATAAAATTTTGGTGCAAAAATATTAAAAAATGAATTTATTATGATTTATTTATGATTAAAAATAACAAAAATTGATTAAAAATATTAAATAAATGATTTTCCGAAAATAAAAATCATTTTTGGAATATTTATTGTTTTATAAACTCAGAATAATTTTTGTGGAAATTTATATAATCGTTTTGATATTTTTATAGAATTTTATAATTATAATGGAATAAACTTGAAATATTTATTATATATAATAAATAAATAATTTTTGGAAAACTAAAAATTGTATGATGAACTTTTCTATTAGAACATCATAAAATAATTTTTGTAGAATTTATAAAGAAATTTTAGTATTTTAAAACCATTTTTAAAATAATAAAGAATATATATAAGTAATAAAGGTTTTTTTAAAAAAAAGTTTGTGTGTGCTAAGGCTCGAACCCGCGTCAAACCCGGGTCGGGGTTTTTAAATCACAAGCCCAGACCAGTTGGTCTGGACCCTGAGAACGAATATACTTGGTTTGAAATTAATTATATAGTTATTATTGAAACAGATTTATAATCTTTTTAAAAGAAAAGAAAAAAAAAGTCGCGTGATAAGGGACTCGAACCCGGGCCATCAGGCCGGTTCGCGTTTTAAGGACAGGAGTCTCACCAACTGATCTGTTGATCAGTTGGTGATGAAATTGATTCTGTATTAATTATATACTAAGTTCTGCAGATCCAATATCCCCAAATCAAAGATGTCGAGCCCTAGCTTATCAATAAGCAAGATTGACGAACAATAACCCGATTAAACATGGGGTTATTGTTGTTAAGGGGCCGATGAACAAAACCATACAAAAACATTAAGACTTACAAACTGTTTCACGTGATTATGAGCGGTCAAACTGAAAGTCAAACTTGCGAACAATTGATGCTTGAAAGGGTGTTTTTAGCAGAAATTTTGAGAGGGGAAAGAGTAATTGGCGAGTGTAGATGAAAAGTGAGGGTTCAATTTATAGTGAAGTGCTTGGGTGTTCGAAATGGTAAAGTTTGACTCGCTTGTAATCATAATCGCGTGATTGATACAAATATGGTATGTCATAACAGCTAATTGGCGTGTAAAAGACGCGAGTTAGTCAACCAATCACGAATCTTACCATATCAGGGATTAAAACGCGTTTAGATAAGCTAATTATGGATGATTATCGTCTCAGTTGACTTTCCAAGTCAACTGTTACGATTTAATATCTTTATATAATTATAATGTTGGGGATATGAAACAAGTATGTGGTGTAGATCATATGGTTGGTTGTTTGTGTTTAAATGGACCGGCCTCGGGCACGGGTTCGAACCCCGGCCCAGGCAATAATTTTTTTTACAATTATAACACCACTTTAACACTAATATATGTTTATAGTATGGTACTAGGAGTCCAAATGCGTCACGAAATATTTTTAAAGGGCACGATAATGATAAAAATTTGACGTTTTATACAATAATAATCGTAACGTACATAGGATTTAATGCGAAATGTTACAGTATTGTTAGTCTATAAATAGATGGGTTCATCCCTTCTATTTTAGATATCTTTTGCAGTATCATTTCTAATATATTTTGAGAATCATTCAAAGCATTTACTACTGTTATATTCATTAACTGTTTGATTCTCTCATTTACTGCTTTTGTTGATTAACTGAGGGGAAGTAATAACTTCTGTTAAAAGTGAATCTTTAACTTAGAACACTTATACTTATTCTGCTGTGCAATTTACTTTGATAAATCTAAACAAGTGTTCTTGATAAGAAACTGTTAAAGGAAACTGATCCAACATCATCAAGCAATTGAAAGGAATCCATAACTCTCCATTAATCAATAATTCATCATTCTATGTTCCACACATTTATTTGATTCATCTATCTTCCTCACATTCAATACCTTTGATGATTTGTAATCTATTTTTGGTTTGAAATCAAAAAGCCTTGCTCATCATTTATCATCAAGTAATTGAAAGCAACCCATAAGTCTTCATTAATCAAAATTGATGGGGTTTTGAATGTTGTTAACGACAACTTTATCTCATCTCTTTTATATATCGAGTCGCTGAGGCTCTGCCTCTTAGTTCCTATCAAACAGCTTGATGACTCCATCTAACAAATCCGTGCACATCGTCGCATTCAATCATAATGAAACGGAAGTGTTGACGGACTAGGTTTAGGTTAACGATCTACTTCTGTATGTTCCAAATCCGATTACGTGAGGTTACATACAACCATCCTGGTCTCATTGTTGTCTTATTGTCGGGTTTTTTTGGGGGCTTATTTTAGATTCATAGGCAACTGATAAACCTTAATGTTGTGATGATTGTTATTATGTGTTTTTTCACAACTGATTCTTTTGTGTACCATATTTAAAAAGGCCATCGTTTTTTCCAGATCAATGCTAAGAAGATGCATCATCACTACCAGAGTACCAGATATGATAATATCAAATCACGATTTTCTGCTTCAATCCAATCCTCCATGCCCACTCATACCACATATATCCTTATGATGTTTTTTTCTTTACATGTACTATTTTCTTGATATTTTTGTACAGTGGGATGCAGTTAAGTCATAATCTAGGGAGGAGTTGTTGCAAATTTTTATTGGTGTAATCAGTTCAGTGCCTTGGTAAGTAGTTGCACAAATTATAATTAGCATTTGAAGTTCCTGGAAAGTTGAAATTGACTGCTACAAAAAAAATCACAATTTTTAAAATCTTTATATGCATGTTCTTTGGTCGCTTAAAAAAATAAAAACAAAATATGATGTCAAAATGGTTAAAACTTGATTAGTAAACCTAATAAGTTATATATTACATCTAATTGAAGATGTTTCCCATCTAACTATATCTTATATATAGAAGGATTATGCTCTAGGGAAAAACAATATACATCAGTTAGATCTACGAGAGCATGTATTTTATTACTCTTACAATTGATTTAAAAATGCTACTCGTCATGAGAAAACTCGTAAAAAGTAAGTTCTCTTGATCTACCAAATGTTTGATCATTTTATATATTAATATGCAAAGCACAAGTTATTATAACACAACAACTTTTAAGCATGAAACTTCATTTTGTTACCAAACATCTAAGAAAACTGACTTTTGGTGGGCTTCATTCTTTTTCTTTGAATGTTTCGATTAATAAAGATTTTTCTCAATATAATGACAAGGTTTTCGATTAACAATACCTGCATATTCCATTTTGGGATCGTACAACATAGAAGGTTATCACCATCTCTTGCATATATGATGACTCTAGGCATTTTCATGCACAAAAAAAAAAAAAAACAAGGTCTGACCCATTCGCATACCCACAGAACAATAGCGGACTTCATTATTTGATGCGGGCTTCGTTATTTGACCCCTATTAGACCAAAAAAAGGTTTACCCCGTTAAAATATGATTCCATTTTTAAGTCATGAATTAGATGCAAAATATAATGACTCTTAAGATTTACATACTATCCATACCCTTTTTACCTAGCAATTCACAATCAATTTTAATTTTTAAACTTTCGCTGTTTTGGATTACATATTTTAACTCTCTGCGTTTTTTTATATGAATGGTTTATTTTTTATGAAAAATACATATGATGGTATTGTGCAATAGTTAAATGGGTCATATTGTGGGGTTTGTGTGTATATCCAGAAATTCAACCTTTTTATTAGCACACGCTAGTAGAATATTTGCAGGTTCTGCTTGACTTTGTTTTTATTTTAGAAATTGGGTTTTTGAGTTGAAAGAGTGTTTAGCAAGACATTAATATGCTAAGTGTTTTTACAAATACATGAGTTATCATCTTAATGTATGGTCTTATATGTTAATACTTGTGGCTACGTTACATCGGTATACAATCACAGCTTTCAGAATAAGTATAGCTATATATATTGTGTGTGTCAAATGGATGATCATGTATGTCATATATAGTCAACAGTTAACTGCTCTATTTGGTTCGTTTTCACTGGAGTGCTATATTTCCCCAAATATGCAGCGTAAATTCAACTCAGTCGTGTGAGAGTACATATATAATCTAGATACAACTTCAATCAAGTTTGTTTCTAATTGTTAAACGGATAAACGGTCATATTTAAGAAGAAATTTACTCACAAATAGATCTGGAACAAAGTCACTTAACTTATATTTAAATGCTTACTTTGTATTGAATTGATTTATTTAATACAAATTATTTGATTATTTTAAAGTGTTGTTTTAGTAAACCATATATAATACAACATTGTTTATAAAACTACCAAATGTGGATCAAAGCAGAGTCTCTACAACTCAAACCACTTGACCCACCCATAACCATAACTCATTGGTGTGTGAATCATTTTCATATAACAAAACGGGGGAAACAAGGGTCTAAATGGTTAACCTTTAAGTGCGTATGGAAACATGTCAGGTAGGTTGATCCAACCTGTTAACACTTTTTTGATAATTTTTTTTCCTTTACTAAATATTAAAGTAATTAATACACCTACAACTCTTGACTATTATTGAAGTTGCAAAATGGGGCTAATAAAAACAGGGTAAGTAAGTAACTTACATCCACCTCTTGGCACATTTCATATGATACATACATATACGCTTCTGACAAAACAAACATGTTTAATGCATTTGTTTGTATTGCAATTTTTTTTTTGTTGGTCGTATGGAATTACATTTAAAACAACAACCCAAAAACAATTTAGGTTTAGATGTTATATATTACATGTATTACCAAATTAATTTAATAACCAAAATATGTGAAAGCATCCCCGCTGTAACGCACAGGCATAACTACTAGTTTGTACTTAAGATACTTCATAATTCCTAAATTTGAACTTAGACAGACCTTTACAAATAGTCGCATATTTCATATATTTATTTAACTTATTTAAAATAAGTAATTCTCCAAAGAGATTTTTGATACGGAATTTATGTATTTATTGAACATGTTGGTAAATTTTTTAAGTTTTGACAACTTTATATGTTACTAACTGTTTTCTAGATCAAATTATTAGTTCAAACATAATCGAAATAACAGGGAGAAAAAGTGTGAAAATTACATAACGGTCTTATATATCACATTCAAAACATTGCGTACAAGTATATTTTACGATATTCAAAATTCTGAACATATTATTGGTTTCGAATGTATTGTGTGTCTCTACTTTTATTCACTTTGTATATTTGTGAAGAAGTGTCGTGGCAAGAGCATAGCCGCATAGGGGAAATCAACTATGGTGGTGGTGGCAGCCGTGGTGGAAGAAAATAGCGGGCGAATTGAAATCAACAACGGTTTGTAATAGCACTATTCATGGTCGTTTACAAATCATACATCTATATTATTACTATTTTAAAGAAACTCGATGGATATAAAGGTAAATTTACCCATATTTTAAGATGGCATGTGAAGAGCTTCTTGCTTGACACCCAAAATGTCATGAAAACCTTTCCAGTGTTACCCCTCCTTGTAAAATCCACTTATACATTATTATCATAACCCCAATTTTGTAGATTTAGAGCATGTTTGGCTCTCCTTATTTCCACCTCCTTATAACTTATAACTTTTCCAAAAAGTTAATAAGTTACAAAAAGTGTTTGGCAAAAGGAAAAGGACTTTTTGTTTTAACTTTTTGTAAGCCTATGATAAGTTGTTTTGAAAAAGTAAGGGAGGAGTGACTTTTTGAACCTCCTTATAACTTATTGATGGTTATTTACCTACATGCCCTTATTATATCCTTACACCTTCCCTCCTTATACCCTTTTTTTGTCATTTTACCTAAATAAGTTAAACCAAACATTTTTTTACAAACTAACTTATCAACTTATTGTTTTCCTCACCACATAAGCTAATCCAAACACTTTTTTAAAAACTCCTTTTTAAAAAGTCATAAGTTAATAAGTCCTTTTAACAAAAAGTCCTTTTTGCCTCAAATAAGTTTATCCAAACATGCCCTTAATGCTTTCATCTTGAACGACAACTCTTCATGACCCAATGAAAACCAAAAGGCACCTCTAATGACTTCATTATAACCAACGACTCTTCATGACCAAAAGGCAACTTTTATGAGTACATTATAAGTAACGAACAATTATATTTCAAAATCATGAATTTCAATCGGCCCACCCTAAATTCATTTCAGTTGCAAATCCTATCTCTCCTACAATATATATTATGAATTATACTATCTTTGTTGTTCATCTGCTCAAACGGTGAACCGTAAGAAGTGATTGGGAGCTGTATTACAGGTTAATATTTTCACCCTTTTATGCGGATACGAAGATTGTGTAGATGTTCTAATACTTCAATGGTTGTGATGATATCAAGTGTTTGCATTTGTAGTTGTGGTTGAAACAATTAAGAGTTTAATCACTTTGATTTGGTTTATGTTTGTGCTATAGGCTTTATCATTGAGTTTATTGTTCTATGTTCCCGAACCGATTGCTTTAATTTCAAGTTTATTCGGTTTTTCGATTGGCTTTTGTGTTTGTTTCTCAACTTTGTGTAGTGTTGCAATGTATTTTGGGTCAAGTAACTTTCAAACAAAAAACTACTATGAAAGATATTTAAGGTTTTAAAAGATTACGGACTCCAACAAAATAAGGATATTCGAACTAGAAACAAGTTATCGAAAGTGAAATGTACAGAGGAATGTATTCAATATAATGATTTTAGTATACACATGACACACATATATTAAATTTTTGAAGATAAATGTATTTCTTTTGAAAATGATGTTCTGGGTTGAAAATCAAGATTTCATTTCATTTTGACATCAATTTTTTTAATGTTAGTATTCTTATTTTCAT
Source organism: Ambrosia trifida (assembly GCA_028751855.1). Classification (NCBI taxonomy): domain Eukaryota; kingdom Viridiplantae; phylum Streptophyta; class Magnoliopsida; order Asterales; family Asteraceae; genus Ambrosia; species Ambrosia trifida. The sequence goes on along the minus strand of CM054130.1, from coordinate 90,526,945 downwards.
ATGTTATAATGTTATATCAAAACTGTGTTGAAAGATTGAGACAATGTTGACTAAATGCATGCATTTAGATGACTGAAAAAATAAATAAATTAATCAAGATTTTTTGAAAGATTTTATATATTCATGTGCATGAATACAGATAAATAATGGTTGGGTGGTGACAAGAGCTTCGCGTATACATAACAGTTGCGGCTTCATTTGCACAGGTACTATCTTTTATTTGTTATTGATTGTTAGTTTATTTATTTATTTATTGTTATTTTCTAACAGTCATATATTGAAGTTGGCTTTTAGCTTCATAGGGAATGTTTCTACTAAAGGTTGTTCTAACAGCACCTAACATCTGTTTTGGTTGATAACTTGATATAACTAAATGGGTCAAAATATGTTGGCAATAATAACAAGTCGAAAAGAATTTTGCCATATTTTTCAACAGTCTAATGGGTAATAAATGCTTTGTCATAACTCAGTCGTCACATGACACTGCAAATATGCGGGTAAAATTGCTTGCTCTATTTTCTATTTTGATTTTGTTATAGATGATTTCAACCCCATTTTCTATTGAAAATTATCTCTTGCATATTTGAGTCAATATCCGGTTTTCAAAATCTTTAAATGCAGAGGCTTATTAATAGAAAATATCCTAATCTGACCCATAATATGTGTGCAGGTATCCATTAAAGTAAGTGGACATTATTATATATAAAAACAAATTATGCTAACGGATATTTTTACCAGTATGTTTCATAGATATAAGAGTTGTACACGTTCAATTTTGTTTATGTACTCTTCATCATTGTTGACTATGATCATGTTCACGGAACCCTTTAACAATTGCTATTTTAAATATAAGTACATAAACCTATTTCATGTTGAACCATGTTTCTTGATAAGTGAAATTTGTAGGTTGTAAACAACTAAATATAGTTTGGGCACATGAACCGGTTGATGCGTTTCTTTGTTATTGCTCATTTACGCTTAACTAATAATTGAGATTAGCATAGACGTGTAGCATAATAGATTGAATACTTTTCACTGTAATAACTCAAACATTGATGACATATGAGCCATAAAGATAGCAGCTTGAAGTCCGCATGTGGTGTATAGTGTTGTTCATGAGTTGTGGTGTTTTTGCAAGCTTGTTTAGTTGATTTGTTAAACTATATAAAATTTGAAAGTGATTGTGTGGTTTTAATGTTTATTTTATAAGGGTTTATGGTAGGCTTAAACAAATGTTAATTTCTGATTGTTTTAAGTCATTCATAACCAAACATAAAGCGAATGACTCACAAACAAACACTGCAAGTGGTTGACTACGTTGTAACGCGCGGGTCCCTCACTATAGAAAAGACATAAATATATTTTAGCATGCGAGTACATAAGAGAATTAATAGCTTAAACCAAAATAGAAATTAACTATAACCATACAAATAATGGAAGTTACTTAAATTAATAATTGGTGAAGAAACACCAATATAACAATCTAAATATACGAGCACAATAAAAAGATATTTGTATTAATGATTGCTAGGACGATTACAGACACTCGAATACAAGTAGTTACAATGTTTCGACTATAATCTATCTTTTACAACTATCACAGAATTCTCTAAGTGTGGAATGCTTGGAAGATTGAATGAATCCCTCTCCTCAGGGAAAAGGGGTATATATAGGCCTTAGAGGTGTCCTGTGATTGGCTGGATTAGGAATGACAACTGTCTTGTATGATCGCGTACTGTTAGCGTCTTGGCGTTGTCCTCCTGTGATAGGTCTACGTGTCCTGTAGTTGTCCTTTATGTGCTTTTCTGTACCCCGCACCTGCAGGTGATCATGGAGCAGGGAATAATGGTTTCTGATTGGCTGCACGTCTCTTTCTTTGTCGGGTCACAGCTGGCATGTACGAGGTTTATGTGCACAGGCTTCTGGAAGGTTTAGTCAGCGCTGCTGCTGACGTGTGTGGAGATGTGGGGCCGTGCGCACGCTCGGGTACATATTTCTTCTATCGGTTTGGAAGTTGTGAGACAATAAAACATACGTACCTGCGACAACACGCGGACATTCCCACTAGTAGATAGATAATGGTGGATTGGCAGCTCCTCAAGTTTGTTCGGCCTGCTTCTGCTTGGGCAAATAATTAAATTAAATGCTTAAAGTTGGGCTAATTGGCGGCACAAAGATGGGCCGGACTAATTGGGCTTTAAACAAGAATGGTCCAACAGAAGAAAAACCAGCTGCTGAAGCCTGAAGGTGATTATATTCATGACATAATTAAGCAGCCGAGGCCTACATTCAAGATTGTAGACATATTTTAAACATTAAAATAGGAAATTCAATATTCATAAAATTTCTATATACTTAGGGGTGGGTGTTCTTTATTCGAACAACACTCGAATAATCCAAAAGTCGAATTTAACTGAATTAAGCTTCAAATTTGAATATCTTAAGCCAATACAATTTGAATCATCAGTAATCGCACTATGTGTGTATATTATAACTAGGTTTGAACTCGTTTATTACACAAGTTGAATAAAATAAGTAATATATAGCTTTTGTATTACACGAATTAGTAATACATAAGCTGTTTTGAATCCCAAACAAAACTCAACCCCAAACACCACCCCCAATAGTAATACATAAGCTGTTCTGATTTTTCAAAACAGCTTCTGCATTTTGAAAAAGCAGGGATTTTTAGGCTACCAAAATGCAATAATCTAAAAGCTGTAAGTATAAGTTGGTATTAGTATTCAGTATTCTCAATCTCAAACACCCTCTTAGTTATTAAATATTGGTACATGTCCCGAGTATGTGAGGGATCTAAGTGTTGGGCTTGTCATAAAGTTTTTTTTATGGGCCAAAACTTTCAGTTCACCAGTGTCTTTGCAGAGTCAAAAACCGGATGAGAATACTGAATACTAATACCAACTTATACTTACAGTGATGTAAACAATGAGGTTATGTGGTGTAGAATGGAGCACTTAGGAGTTTCATTGCGCCACATTAGTATTACGTATGTGTCACGTTAAAAGATGCTAGAATAAAGCCCCGTAAAAACTACCAGGAAATAAAATAAAGCCCCCAAATCATTACCCAATTATTTCTTTATTTTGTATTTAAATTTAACAAAAATACATAAAAATAAAAATAAATACATAATATTAAAAAAAATTACATAACCTTCAAAAAATTCATAAGATTAACAAAAAAAATTGATTTGATTTTTTATTTTATTTTTTATATTTAATTTTTATTTATTAAAAAAAACATTTAATATCACTATCTCCATCCTCTTCTCCCCCCAAACCCTACCATCACCACCCCCACCTCAACCACCACACCACCACCACTGCCATCGTAACCATCACAACCACCGTCTGTAACCCTCACCACCACCGTCCTCTTATCTTCTTCCTCTTCCTCTTTTCAACAGAACAAAAAAAACAGCAGCAACACCACCACCGTCCACCGCCACTGCATTCCACCCCTTCTTCCTAAAAAAACAAAAAAAAAATCAATATAAAGGGTCCCACCTGCACCCTGTTAAAGCCCGTTATTGCAGTGGCGAGAGTACAATAGTGCCCTCCATATGACGCCCAAGAAACAAGGGGGCGCTAATGACAAGAAAAATGCTAAGGTGGAGGTCAACCTAATGCTCAAAATGTGAGTTTAAATTCGGATATAAAACTAAATTAAAGTTAGGTCATTAAGTTAAAAAAAAATTAAAAGATGATTTTTATTGTCTTTTATATAAAAGTTTAATTATACCAGTATAACTGATAAATGTATATTTTGTAATTAGATAATACATGTCTTTTATTACATTACTAGTAATGTTATTTTAATTTAATTAAATAATACACAAAAAATTATTATGGGTTAGTTTTTTTTTATTGGCAAATTACTTTCATTCAAAACCTAAAATATACATTACATTGTATAAGTATGACACTAACACAATGTAAAACTCCCGTGAAATCACATGTAGTTACTAATTATTACGGGTTAGCTGAGTGTTAGTGAACCCAGCTTACATCCACACCTTCGCCTTCCACCAATAATTGTATTTCACTAGTCTTCTCTTTAAATCATTAGAGATTATCGTAACATCGTTTCACTAAGCGGAGTACTAATCACCTATTTATTTCTTTCAAGGTGGAGACAACAGTTGCGATCAGAATACATCAACTGATCGATGTTCCATCTGGTCTTCGTGATAGTTACAACCGGGAATGGTAGAAAATCGATACCGAATTCATCTTTGAATCCTGATCGATGTCAAAAGGTCAATAAAGAGGTAAGTTAAAAAGGTCTCTTATTCATCTTTACTATTAAGGGCAAATAGGGTGTCAAAAACTAAACGAAAAAAATGAAATAGGGTCTGAAAAAATAATATAGTTTATTTGATTGTTATAATCAACAATGTGAAACCGATTTGCCAGTTAGTGGTTTCAAGGATGAGTAGTCTTGGGTTAAGGAAAAGGATGGGTTATTCTCGGTTGCCTCAAGGAAACGAGTTCTACATAAAGCCAAGTTGATAGATCAAGATCATACGCCTACCATGATCTAGAACAATTGGATGCCAAAAAATTAAACATTTTTTGCTTGGAAAGTGGTTTTCAAGGTTTTCAGAACCGGACCGGACGTCGAACCGGACCCCCGGCCGGTTCACCGGTTCGACCGGTTCGACGAACCGGCCCAAAAAACAAAAAAAATTAAAAAAAAAATAAAAAATCCGGTCCGACCGGTCCGGTTTCCGGTCCGACCGGCCGGTTTTCCGGTCCGACCGGCCGGTTCACCGGTTCAACCCCGGTTCGCTGCAAAAACGGTCCGACTACCCGAACCGGACCGGTCCAGGCCCCGGAGCCCGGTCCGACCGGCCGGTCCGGTTTTCAAAACAATGGTGGTTTTAGATCGTCTTCCAACTCGTGAGGGGCTTGCTCAAAGGAACATTCTCAAGTCCAAGAATCGATAATAAGAACACGAACACGAACGTGAATGGAATAACTCTCCAATATATTAATCAGAAAATATAACTCAAAAAACTGATTATAGACTTTTGAGAAAATTACACAGATTGTCCTTTAGTTTTACCTGAAATTGCAGCCTATGTCCTTTTTTCGAATTTTTGACACCTTATGTCCTTTGTTTTATACACTTGTTACACCGTTTGTCCTTTAAGCCCAACCACGTTAAAAAAGTCTGTTAAGTAGATCATGTGCCCCTCACGTGAGGGGCAATATTGTCTTTTCATCAAAGCATCATATCCCTGCCACCTTATAACGTTCGAAAAAAATTAGGGGTTTTATATCAGATCAATAATTAGGGTTTTTTATCACAATAAAAAATTTAGGGCTTGGCAACGATGGTGTATTGTAGGTGTGGAATGCTGGCGATGATTCGAACATCATCAACAGCAAAAAACCCAGGTAGAAGATTCTATTGTTGTCCAATCGGTTGTGGTTTTATTGGTTGGTGTGAACAGACGCAATATGTGGAGTCTAACTTTCAGACTGCTAATTTGCTTCGAAAGCTTCATGAAAGTCAAGAGGAATCAAGGAAACTGAGAAGCAAGCTTTGGATTAGTTGGATTTTCTTCGTTTTTTTTGTTATTGTAGTTTATTGTTCTTGAATAGTTAGGCATGATGTAGTTTATTGTTCTTGAATAGTTAGACATGAAAGTCAATGGTTATGAAATGTAAGCTATTTTGGATATGAAATGTAAGAAATCTTGTTATGAAATGGTTATGTATTGTCAGAATTTTGATTGTCATAGTTTATTGTATATGGGTCAAAACTGGACAAAACAAGCATTAAACAAGCTGTGTGTTCAGATCAGTTTATGGTATATGGGTCAAAACTGGACAACAACAAGCATTAACCAAGCTGTGTGTTCAGATCAGTTTTCAAATGGGTCAAAACCTGGACAACAACAAGCTTGAATTTGAATTTGTATTTGTTATTCCATACAAACTTGAATTTGTATACCCAAATTCAACATAAACCTTCATCACCAAGCTACTGTTATTCCATACAAACTTCACAAATTTCCCAACATCAACATCGTTGCCTAATGTTCTAAGACCAGTATCTAAGTCCCCATTTGGCTCAACATAATGATAAAACCTAACCATTTCAACAGAATAATCTAGCTTCTCTACTATTTGATCTAGTGTGTTAACACAGAAATAATGTTGATTAAGCAGATCAACAAGGCTAACCTTCCCTTCCAAATACTCTCTGCCATTGCCCTGTCCCTGTGTGAAGTGTCCTCCATGATGCAATTCAATAGAAAACAACCCATCATATGTGCCTGTTAACAACCAGTGAACTTACATTACATTATGCTCAAATTTAATATCAAAAAAATTAAAACTTTAACACACACTTACTTACCATAGATACCATCAATATCTTCCTGTTCTAGATCGTCTCGTATGTAAAAGCGTTCATCTCTCACATCAGGGCTTAGTGCCCGACTATTGAAATCCATTGTCGTCTTCCTCTTTGTGTAATTTTGGGCGGGAATCGTTAGGGTTAAGTGTGATGAAGATGATGGTTTTGGTTAGGTGTTCTGTGTGTTATGGAATTCTCAGGGATTATAAACGTTCAAATGCTTTGATGAAAAGACAATATTGCCCCTCACGTGAGGGGCACGTGATCTACTTAACAGACTTTTTTAACGTGGTTGGGCTTAAAGGACAAACGGTGTAACAAGTGTATAAAACAAAGGACATAAGGTGTCAAAAATTCGAAAAAAGGACATAGGCTGCAATTTCAGGTAAAACTAAAGGACAATCTGTGTAATTTTCTCTAGACTTTTAAACCATAACACGGTTTCTCTAGACTCTCTTGTTTCATAAATGTCTAACCCAACTTGGTTTATATAAACTAAGCCAAACTTGCTCGCCAAGACATTACCAAATATAATTATAACATAATTAGGAAACTTAATCAACTATGACCAACTTGTCAATATTGATCCTCCAAGTTCACCGACTTGTGACTTGAAGTCCGTAAATTACCAACAATCACCCCCGTAATTTCAGACTCAAAATTGGTGGCTCTTTAACTCCGAACAAGTCTTCAACTTGATTCTCCCAAGACTCTTCATGATCTTTTGCAGTGTTCTTTGGGCTCCACTTAGCTTGTTCAAACACATGCTTCGTTCGATCAATACTCATCCTTCCTTGGGCTTGAATCCCTTGCTTGACACATCCTTTGAGTTCTTGAACATTCTTCTTTGGACTTTGAATTTTGGGTTTCACCATTGAACTTGGATCTTTGAGAAGATTCTGACTCGTTTTGAGAAGATTCTGACTCGTACTTGGTGTCTCTTCTTTCAGTTCAACTCTTTGTAGATCCCCACCCGCAAAATTCTTCATTCCAATCATGCTAACATGTGTACCGGGACTTGCTATCTTGAGGTTGATCTTGTATAAACGGTTCTTGGTCCTGGTCACCTTCATCATAAGCTTACCAGTATCATCATGAATGGTTAGCAAATCACGTTTCATGTGAACGTCACATCCACCTTCCGTTGCCTGACCAAGACTTATGATATTGGTTTGTGGACCCGGTATGTAGTAAACATCGGTCAACAGGCGTTTCTCCCCCGTTTTCCCTACAAGTAATACCAATCCCTTTCCCCGTATATCTATTGATATGTGCAAAATTATACATAAATTTCACCCACATTTATCTCCCATTTGTTGATTTTCAATTGTGTTTTCATTGGTTTCGATACTTAGTTATTGTTTTTGTGAAAATACAGCCCCTAGCAGCGCACTAGAAGAAAAACAACGAAGTTCTGTAGCTTGAGCAACATTTTGGTGAAGTCTGAGAAAAAGCGTGGCCACGCAATTCATAAGCGTGGTCATGCTTTTCAAATCAAGAGCAAAATTTGCCCAAGTCAGAAATGGCGCGGCCATGCAATTCATAAGCGTGGTCGTGCTTCTTTGAAATTTGTTCAAATCAGACATAGCGCGGTCGTGCTTTTGAAAAGCGTGGTCGCGCTTTTTGACAGATTGCTATAAAAACACATCATTTTGCTCATTTGTGGATGGTTGGGTCTTGGAGGTTCAAACACACTTCTCTCCAGCCGATTTTCACCATTCTAAAGGAGCTTTGAAGGCCATTGAAGCACCAAGCAACATCAACCAACCAACCTACTTACCTTGCTTGCTTATGGTTTGAATTCCTTAATCTTAACCATGAATTTTGGTAGTTTAGCAAGTATGTTTGTAGTTGTTGTAAGCCTTATGGGCTAAATACCTCTAGTTATCTAAACTATGATGACGCTTTTGATTATGTAATGTGATAATTGTAAGACATGATGGTATTTAGTTTATGTTAATCTTGATGATGAATTTTTAGTATTGTTCTTGGAATTTTGTACATGTTTAAAGTTCATAATCCATGTTAGTTTGGTGAATGTTTGCTCATGAATGTTGGAAAACCCATGTGTAGATGTTTATTATTGAATCTTGTTAGTAATAATGAGGTTCATAACATGAAACTAGGAATGGTAATTGTTAACTAACTTGAGATGAAGAACTTGAACATGTGTGAAATCTTGCACTTAGATTTGGAAAAATCATAAGGGTGTTGTGTTAGATTCTAAGGTTGATAAAAAATTATAAGTTAGTAGTTTAGGCCAAAATTATTGTCTTACAAGTTTTAAACCTTAGATTTGTCACTTGAACAATATAAATATTTATCTACATAAAAACAACTTTAGGTGATTAAATTGTTGTTCAACTTAATTTTCCTTAAATTGTCGAGTTAGGAATTTTGACAAATGAATAACTCGTATTTAAAGATTAACTTAAACATTACAAAACGGGCTTCAAAGAATAATTCTAGGTGATTAAAGTGTTTTTGTCATTTTAATTTTCCAAAGAATTATATAATTAAGAGACCTTGATTGGAACTTAATTATAAGAGAGTTTTGTCTTACCATCATTTCTTACTCTATGAACATTACATGTCTTTAGTGGAATCAGATGACTTTTAATTAATATTGTTTTTAAATCCGTTTATTTTTATTGTCATTTAATATTTAGTAACTTTAATTTAGAAAACTTAACTCAACTCTCGAAAAGGCTCTACAGTAACAAAAGTTTAGTATTGAGAAACCACGTCCACAGATTGATATCCGGTTCTTACCATTTAAATTATATTACTTTTCGATAGGTACACTTGCCTTTCGTGTGTGTAGTTTAATTTAGGGTAAAAACTATTTTAAAACTAGAAATTGTGTGAACAAATATCTTCATAAAAATATATATACTTCACGCACCATCATCTATACAAGATCCATCTCCAAATTTCACCTTTCCAGTGACACATTCATTTAGTTCAAAGAAGTAAGCTTTATTACCTGTCATGTGATTCGATGCTCCGTTGTCGAGATGCCAATTGTCTTTCTCCATTGGCTCGGTCTCAAAACGCTTAGGAATCACCCATTCTTCATTAAGAAAAACCGTCTCTTGATCACACCTCATCATAAATAAAGATGGATCTAAATCATCGGCTTCAGCAAAGTTAGCTTCTTCCTGTTTCTTCAAATGATCTGGACACCCTGACGCAAACTGGTCGAATTCGTCACAACGGTAACACTGAACATGTGATCTATCCTTCTTTACCCTTTGGCGATCATTAGTTCTCCTTTTACCCGTCTGTTTTGGCTTGTGATCTTGACCTTCTCGACTTTGACTTCCATCTTGGTCCTCATCATCTCGATCTTCAGCTCTACCTTGGTCCCTTCCTTTCCTTTTATATGATTTACGGTTCCAACTATTACGTGAGGACTCAGTTTTAGTAAACATCAGATTACCTTGGTTGTTCTCTTGCGTCTCCTCATCTTTTATCCGTTCTTCGTATGCTTTTAGTCGTCCTACCACATCATCAAAAGTAATCGTCTTCAAATCAACAACTTGTTCAATTGAAGCAACCATGTGAATGAACTTCCTCGGTAGTCCGTTTAGAAACTTTTTCACAAGCCGCGCTTCCTCAATTCCGGATCCGAGAGACGCCGCTTTAGAAGAGATTCCTGTTAACTTGCTTGAAAATTCATCAATCGTGCTCGAATCCTTCATCTTCATCGCCTCAAATTCCGTCATTAGCGTCTGAAGCCTCGCTTCTCGTACCCGATTGGCTCCAAGGTGTCGGGCCTTTATCGCGTCCCACATCTCCTTTGCCGATTTTAAATTGCCAACCTGCAAAATTAAATCTTCGGGTATCGATTGAAACAACAAGGCGATTGCCATGTTGTTCTTTTTAACATCAGTTTCGGTTCCGGGTTCAATGGCCTCCCACACGCCATGAACGTTAAAAATCGCACAAATACGCATCACCCAGATCGTATAATTCACCGAGTTCAACATCGGGCATTGAAGAGATGTTGAATGTGTTTTCTCGGGATTCCACCCGCCACTGCTTTCGCCTTCAACCATCTTCTTTTTTTCTTCGACTATACGCAAGAGTAGATGATCCTGGTGTAACTGGTTCAATTTGCTCTAGCCTACACGATTTATTTCCTAAGTTCCACTTCAGACACGAACCAGAAAAATAAAATGCAAATATGTTGGATCAATAAATAATCCAAAACAAAGTATCTTGTTGCCTTCCTCTTCTCGAGAGCAACAGTCGCAATTTGAATGATTTAAACAAACTTGGATCAACTTTCACAATTTTTGATTTGGCCTACCTTCGAACTGACCAATAGCAAAAAATCCAATAAAGTGGATCCAAACTCCAAACCCTTCCTTGCTTCCCTCTTTTGGTTCTGTCGACGACAGAAGCAACAACAACCTTCACGCTGTTATATCTTCTTCTGTTCACGGTCAAGAACACGCGCAGGGAACAAATTTTGTTCCGATCACCCTTGGTCCTTAGCTCGATCTTAGGTAAGTAAAATACAACCTGCTCGTTGCACGCCACCGTAAGAGTACCACACCGCACGAACAAACAACCTACTCGTTGCCCGCCTCTTCAATGGTACCCACACTTCGATCCCGATTGTGGTGAAGATTCACCTTGATCCAGCCCTCAACACGGCTGGAAATTTTTGAAAGAACTTGGATCACAGGCCTAAACTCGCTTGTTGATTTCGAACAGCCCCGGTCGGAAACCTGTTGATTCCGACTTGCCGCCGCACGAACAGCCTACGCACTGCCAGTCGCTGTAACAGTACCCCGCCGCTGCTCCGACGAACCTGTACCGCCAATCTCGAGTGCTCGTTTTGTTCGACGGTTGAACTTGGCTCTGACACCAATTCAAGTCCAAGAATCGATAATAAGAACACGAACACGAATGGAATAACTCTCCAATATATTAATCAGAAAATATAACTCAAAAAACTGATTACAGACTCTTAAACCATAACTCAGTTTCTCTAGACTCCCTTGTTTCATAAATGTCTAACCCAACTTGGTTTATATAGACTAAGCCAAACTTGCTAGCCAAGACATTACCAAATATAATTATAACATAATTAGGAAACTTAATCAACTATGACCATCTTGTCAATATTGATCCTCCAAGTTCACCGACTTGTGACTTGAAGTCCGTAAATTACCAACACATTCAGCTCGATTCGGTTCAATGTTGTTTATGTGATGAGGCCTTTGAATCAGTCGTCACCTCCTTATTCCTTGCTCCTTCTCTTCTAATGTATGACAAGCTATTTATTCCTGGAATCATGTTCCTCCTATATATGCTTTCACAGTTGAAGATATGATGTCTCTTCATGAAACATGTGATATCGGAAAGAAAAAAAAAAAGGTAAAGTGTTTCAAGGCGTCATTACGAGGGCTTGTTGGTGTGTTTAGAAATCTAGAAACAAGGTGATCTTATCTAACAATCCAGTTACGGTGGCAAAGGTGGTGGAAGATATAAATACGCTTACCTTCTTATGGATTAAAAATAGGTCATCTTTTAAAACGATCACTTGGACTCAATTGTGTCTATTTTATTTTTAACTATTGTCTTATTTTGGCTGCTAGCATCTTGCTAGTGTGCCGTTTTTAATGAAAGTTGGTCGTTTGAAAAAAATCTATATCTATATCTATACTTTTGTATCTATATCTATATTTATACTACATTATAAAAGATGAGAGATCTCTACAAATGTTATTTTACATGAATTTTAAGATGACATAGGAAAAGTTTCATGCTTAAAACCCAAATGTCATGTAATTTTTTCCCTTTATACCCTTCATGCAAAACCTACTTGTACACATTCTTTTATCATAATCTTCAATTACCATTAATCTATATCTATAATCTATATCATATTATAAAGCATTTGAAAAGAGTATCAAACAAAATAAGTGATTGCTACATTTTATTAAAAAATTGCAATTTTATATAAAAGATTTATATATAACAAAATTATATAAAAATGTTTCTACACATACAAATATATATATATCTATACACCTTAAAAAATTGTAAGAATTAATAAAACTCAAACTTTACGTAAAAAAAACAATTGTGATGCCTTTTTCATAAAAAAGTGTGCGAATGAATTGGTTCACGAACCCAAACCGAATTGAACCAAAACCGGTCTTTCAAACCGGCAAAACCGGGGCCGAACTGAACCGAAACCGGTTCAGACACGAACCGGCACCAAACACGAACCGGTTTGGAACTGGTTTGGTTCCTAGAAAAAAACCGATCTGTGCACGTCTATAAAGTTCTCACGTTGGGAGGTCTTATGTGGAATATTTTCAACTTACCTAACTTCTAATTTCACTTTTTGATGGCACTGATAGAATGTATGGTGTACTTGATTAACAGTTTTATTGCATTGCTTTTATCATGTGGAAAAAGTTATGTATATGTTTTTTTTGCAGGTTGATTACATATGAGTTGTTCCAACCTCCTCTTAATGTGGATCTTATAAAGCTTTTTTCTCCTCAGCAATCTCTCAAGATTTGACACTTTCAACATATTGAGTGAGACTATTAGTATAATAATAGTTGCTAATGAGTCAAACCGCTACTTCCAATTGTTTTACCGACATGTAGGTCAAATTGTATATGGTATATAGAACGTAGCATGCTATCATGTCTCCTTGTAGACTTAAAAAAATTACCCACTATGAAGCACAAGTACTTACACACACAAACATACACCTTACACATTGATTCTTTTAATCGTTTTAAGGTTTGAATTATGTTTCCGCCTTGTATTGTCGACTCCGCTGCAACACGCGGGTCCCCTGCTAGTAATATTAGTGTTACTTCACTAATTTTAATTAACTATTATTTAGGGTGTACTGAATGAAAACTTTGAGTTTGTTTTTGGTGAATTGAATATGACTTCAGGTTTATTTTGGGTGTATTAAATAAACGCTTCAAGTTTAATATGTCAATTTTGTGGTTTTAAGACGTTATTTTATGGTAATTATGCGATCCAAATTATGTCAAGTATGTTTGGATAATTGGTTTAGTATATTCTGGGTGAAACTGCGTAATGTTTGTGATGAAATATATCGATTTATTCGAAATTTAATATATCTTCGTTTGTGTTCATTTCTGTCCATGAACTTTTATTTGTGCTCGTTTGCATTCATTTATGTTTATAAACATTCGTTTGTGTTTGTCTGTGTTCATTAATGTTCATTTATGTTTTTTTTACATTCACTTTTGTTCGGTATCTAAAATTAAAAAAAAAAACACAAACACATTAATTTCTTTAATGAATATACGAGAGTAGAAAATTTTGTTCAGTAAATGTTCATGAAAAAGTTCGTGAATACATTCTTTCCTTAACAAACAAACATGAACTAGGCATTGTTCGTGTTCATTTGATTTGTTTGCAACCCTATCCGTAAGTAAGTATAAACGGTTTTCACATGTTAGTAATCAAATAAGTTGCCATACATGATGCATTCAAACATTAGACACACGTAAAAGTTTTTATAATCAAGCTATATAGCCATTAACTTTGTGAAGCCCACAGTAGTGTGATGATAGATATATTGGCTTGACAAGCCTATTCAGGATTCCAGGGGGGTGGGGCCTAGGTGTTCAAAAGCCGTTAAGCTAGTATCATAACAATTTTATTTCCCCGTGTCAAGTGGCTAGACATCACAGGGCATACCATTAATTCATTGTATTGTTCTTGATTCTTTGGGTGTAATAACTTTTGGTTTGGGATTAATAAAGTTTTAGAAGTTTTGATATCATGTTTTTGACAGAAACTAGAGGACATATACTATTGAACACTCTCACGTTAGATGCATTTAAAAAACCTAGTTATTTAAAATTTGTAAATTAAATTGTTTTTCACAATTGATGTTTGAACTAATTAAGTTATAAATAGAAACAAATATTTCTATGTTCCAAGTGCTATGCAATTCGTAGTGCCTCAACGTTTTCGCCTTAGGCCGGAGTGTGACAAGCAAGCATCAAGATTCAACTTACCGAATCGAATCCAAATGTAGGTAAGAACCGGTTAAACTTGACCACTAACATAAACCCTGGTTCTCAAGATAATCACGAGACAATTTTTTAACATTCGACATCTCGTACTGCCAGTATTGTCCGCTTTGCCCCAATGAGTTACTCATCATGGAACTCACTCATTAGTTTTTGGTTGTCCCAATGGGTTACCCATTCTGGTACCACTCTTAGCCAAGCACACTTAATTGTGGAGTTTTCGTCTGCTCCACATCAATTTGCCAAACGCATTGGTAATTTAAGAGGCGGTGCATTTCACGTGAATCAAGAATCTCTCCTGGTTATGATCGACGTGGGATTTTCCTGAGTGTCACAATGGCTTTGTTAGTCTTCTCGGTATCGTTCATGTTTAGCCTTGCATATTCACAGTCTTTAAATCTTGATTCAAGAGGTGAAATTATGGGTGTTCATCGGATCGGATAACGGGTTATTCGGATGTCACACCCTCAAAATCCACTTGCGGAGTTTTACCGCGAGGCGCATGACAAACCAGGATCCAAGTCAACGATCACAATAAACAAATCTAAATGAACATATGCAATTTCAAAAACATAGTTTAAATCCACAAATACAGCGGAAGCTTATTCTCAAAACATAATCCAAAAGTAAACCAAATTATTCAATGTTTGAAAACCATGCAATCCTAACTAGACGCCGTGCAGACGCGTGCACCCTAGTTCCGTAGTGCTACCTTAGCGACCCGAGAAAACATGTAAGAGTTACGTCAGCACAAAAATGCTGGTGAGTTTACAGGTTTGTAATTAAAGTACCAAGTTCAACCTGTCCATACTATATCAATTTGCAAACCAAAGTACGCTAGCTAGGCGTATGTTTTATTACTACAACGATTGGAAAACCATTACTAACTCGCAAACCAGATGTTGTGCCCGAATAGTAAACCTGATCCTGTTTGAGACAATATGCACTCGCCCGGCCCTCCAAGCCGACGAGCGGGGTTGGTCACTCCCAATAGATCTATTCACATTTCCCCGTTGTGCTAACCCGCACATTCATGGTTTCCCCCAGGACTTCCAAAGATCGTATAGTAAACCATAGAAACCCATAGTATGACAGTTGTTACTAAAACATAAGTTTAACACATGTATTCTCCCCCAAAAAGTGAAACCAGTTAAAAGAGGGGCCGTAAACTCACCTTAGGTTGCGTTACTTCGAAAATGCGAATAAGATCAGCAAGCAATACTAGCCCCGTAAAGCGGCGACCTAACATATGACAGTTACAAGTACTTAGACTAATAACCCGTAGGTTAGTTAGTCCCTAGATGTCCAGACCATAACCAAGTTCGTTTGAAAACACTGTGACTGTTAAATTAACCCAATGTACAAGACTCGTCATCCCATTGGTGACCCGAGACTCCCCGTGTTATACTTGCACTCACAAACATACAATCATGCAATCACACTTAACATACGTTAAAGTCCAACAAGTTGTAGCACGTAGTTCAAGTATCACATAAACAAGTCCGAGCACATATTACCAAGTTACTAGGTATGTTACGGGGTTCCTAGCATGTTCCTAGGTGTCCAATCGGGTCCCGAAATGCTAAATTACACTTACAGCAGCAGTACAGGCGATTAGGAAAAGTCAACTAGTGATTACGTGGGTCAACAGGCATTTAGGAAGGCTAATCGCCTATACTATAGGCGATTAGGGTCATGCGGTATGCAAATCATGAGTTTATAGGCGATTACGTCGTAAGGCATGCAATTCAGGGCTTAACTAGCAATTAGGATCGTAAATGCATGAAGTAAAGGCAATTAGGCCCCTATTCGCCTATACTATAGGCGAATAGGATCCCATCTCAGGCGATTAGCCTCCTATTCGCCTATAGTATAGGCGAATAGGATCCCTACTCGCCTTTAGCCCAGCTGTTCCAGTTTTTCGCGCGTTTAACACTCCAAATCGGATCCAGAACGTGTGTAAACATCAAATATCAATCAAACAACCATATCAAACATATTTCAATCAAAATCCTTTGTTTAACCTCGTTCTATCAGCCCTGCATGCAACCATGTATCCCAAAAACAATACACATAACATGAAACATCACATTAACATGCATAACCGTAACCCTAATGAACAATTACTCAGATTTCATCAACATGTTATCATCATCAATCTGTAACTACCTTAATATTATGTTATCAATCCTTCTTGAATCACAAAAACCCTAGCTTTTAATTATAAACACACATACAACATGCATAATAGCTATAATCCAATTAACAATGATTATTAACGAATTATCAGAAGACACATACGTTTATAAACAGGTTTGGACCATTAGGGATTCAATAAAAACATTATTAAAGGTTGCATGAATGAAAACCACACCTTAGGTTTATGATAGATTGATGTATTAGGCTTGAAATCTTGTGTTTTGATCCAAAATCGTGTTCCAGAGGTTGTGTGTGTGTTGGGGCGAGTTGTGGGACGACTAGGGTTGTTATAATGAAGTTTAGGAGGTCAAGTATTGTATTTATAGGCGTTTTTAGTCGTCAGGTACGTTACAGGCGAGTACGCAGCAGCATCAGGCGAATAGGGCTCCTAATCGCCTATAGTATAGGCGATTAGGGCCTACTCGCCCAATGGAGAGCCCTACTCGCCCTCCCTATAGGCGATTACAGCTGCTAATCGCCTATAGGGTCTGGTCCAGCGTATTTGGCGCGTTAAACTCCGTTTTAACATATGTTAACATGTTTTCACATACCGACAAGTCACGTAATGATTGTAAACACATAATACTTGCAAACAAACACATTCACACTCGTTCACCAATTCCCGGGACTCGAGACTTGTATGTTCCCTATGCTCTGACGATTCTACGAATCGTCACCCTTTGTACACTTGGTTAAGGACTGACATCTAATGAGCCTCTAGACTAACATCTAATGATCCTCTATACTAAACTAATAGTTCCCGAACCGTAACACGACTCAACTAACCCAGTTAAGTATAATATACGCGTGACTCGCTAAGGTAGACTTTAATCTAGACAGCGTTGTTAACCGGAATTTGCCGGGTGTCACATCATCCCCACGTTAAAAGAATTTTCGTCCCGAAAATTGCACAAGTACCAAAAGGAATAACAAAAGAGACAGACAAAAGATAGAAACCAAGAATGAGATTTACCCGAGTTGTCACATCATCCCCACGTTAAAAAGGAATCTCGCCCCGAGATTCATTCAGCTGCAGTGGTAACATATCTCGATTCGAACGCTTCCTTAGGAAAGAGATGAGGATACTTAGACTTCATCTGATCCTCCCGTTCCCAAGTGTACTCTGGTCCCCGGTTCGAGTTCCAGCTAACCTTAACAATGCGAATCTTGCTATGACGTAGGCTACGAATCTTGTAGTCAAGGATCTCAACAGGTTCCTCCACAATCCGAAGACGATCATCCACCTTGATCTCTTCCAGTGGAACAATAAAAGACTCGTCCGCCAGACACTTCTTTAAGTTGGACACATGGAAGACGCTATGTACGTTGCCGAGCTCCGTCGGTAAATCAAGACGATATGCCACCGGTCCAATCCGTTCCAGAATTGTAAATGGGCCGACATACCGAGGGTTGAGTTTGCCACGCTTCCCAAAGCGTATGACGCCCTTCCACGGTGAAACTTTCAGAAGTACCTTGTCATCAACTTGGAATTCCAATGGCTTGCGACGCTGATCAGCATAACTCTTTTGCCGATCCCGTGCCGCTGCCAACCGGTTACGAATCTGTACGATCTTTTCCGAAGTTTCGTACACTAGCTCAGGCCCAGTGAGTTGACTCTCACCCACCTCAGCCCAACAAAGAGGAGACCGGCATTTCCGCCCGTACAGTGCCTCGAACGGAGCTGCCTTGATGCTCGTGTGGTAACTGTTGTTGTAAGAGAATTCTACTAACGGTAGGTGAGCTTCCCAACCTTTGCCAAAATCGATCACACATGCTCGCAGCATGTCTTCTAAGGTTTGAATCGTGCGTTCACTCTGACCGTCAGTCTGTGGGTGATAAGCTGTACTCATGTCCAGCTGAGTACCCAAAGCCTTGTGCAAAGACTTCCATAAGTGAGAAGTAAAGTGGGAGTCACGATCCGAAATAATAGAAACCGGTACCCCGTGCTTAGAAACAACTTCCTTCAGATAAAGACGAGCCAAACGATCCATGGTGTCGGTCTCCTTAATAGCGAGAAAATGGGCTGATTTCGTCAACCGATCAACAATTACCCATATCTTATCATTCCCGCTCGGTGACTTAGGTAGTTGCGTGACAAAATCCATTGTAATCCGTTCCCATTTCCACTCCGGAATTTCAGGTTGTTGCAAGAGACCCGACGGTTTCTGGTATTCTACCTTGACTTTAGCACAGGTCAAGCATTTGCTCACGTATGAGGCTATATCCGACCTCATGTTTGGCCACCAGTAAAGCACTTCAGATCTTGGTACATCTTATCCGAACCAGGATGAATAGAATACCGGGACTTGTGAGCCTCATCTAAAACAAGCTCCCGAAGTCCCCCAAATAAAGGGACCCATATGCGTTCTGCGAAGTAGTGCAGGCCATCAGGCCTTCGCTCGAGGTGCTTGTCGGCACCGTGCATAGTCTCAGCTTTAAGGTTTTCCTCCTTCAAAGCTTCTAACTGAGCAGAACGGAGTTGGTCAGGTAGAGAGGAATGAATGGTGAGCTGCAACACCCGAACGCAACGAGGATTAATTGATTCCTTCCTGCTCAAGGCGTCTGCTACTACATTCGCCTTGCCAGGATGGTACTTAATGGCGCAATCATAGTCGTTCAGTAGTTCAATCCAACGACGCTGTCGTATGTTCAAATGTTGTTGGTCGAAAATATGTTGAAGACTCTTGTGATCAGTGTAGATGGTGCATTTGGTACCGTACAAGTAATGTCTTCAAATTTTCAACGCGAAAACCACTGCACCCAATTCCAAGTCATGGGTGGTGTAGTTCCTCTCGTGCACCTTGAGTTGCCGAGAAGCATACGCAATCACTTTCTCGCGTTGTATCAACACGCAACCGAGACCATGAATAGAAGCATCACAGTAAACAACGAAATCATCAGGGCCTTCAGGCAAGGACAAAATAGGAGCAGAACAAAGTTTAGACTTCAGTTCTTGAAATGCCGACTCTTGTGGTTCACCCCAGGCGAATTTTCTATCCTTCTGAGTAAGAGTGGTGAGGGGTTGAGCGATCTTCGAGAACCCCTTAATGAAACGACGATAATAGCTCGCAAGGCCTAGAAATTGCCGCACCTCAGTTGGCGTCTTTGGTGCTCCCCAGTCCTTGATCGCTTCGATCTTAGCTGGATCAACATGAATTCCTAGTTCATTAACCACATGTCCTAGGAACTGAACTTCGTGTAACCAAAAGTCACACTTTGAGAACTTAGCGTAAAGTTGTTCCCGTCGCAAAAGTTCCAAAACCAAACGCAGGTGTTCCTCGTGTTCGGTCTTGTTCTTAGAGTAAATCAGGATGTCATCGATAAACACGATGACGAACTTGTCAAGATATGGTTTGCAAACGCGGTTCATCAAATCCATGAAAACCGCCGGTGCGTTTGTGAGACCGAAAGGCATGACCAAGAATTCGAAATGGCCATAACGTGTACGAAAGGCAGTCTTTGCAACGTCAGCTTCCCTTACGCGCAACTGGTGATAACCGGACCTCAAATCAATCTTAGAGTAGTAGCTAGAACCCTGGAGTTGGTCGAATAGATCATCAATACGTGGAAGAGGATAACGGTTCTTGATGGTCACTTTGTTCAATTCTCTGTAATCCACACACAATCGAAACTTCCATCCTTCTTCTTAACGAACAGAATCGGGGCTCCCCAAGGGGAAGAACTTGGTCTGATGAAACCCTTGTCCAAGAGTTCCTGTAACTGACTGGACAATTCCTGCATCTCGGGAGGTGCAAGACGGTAGGGGGCCCGAGCAATAGGAACAGCCCCCGGTACAAGATCAATACTGAACTCAACCTGACGATGGGGAGGAAGACCAGATAAGTCATCGGGAAATACATCAGGAAACTCAGGTACAACAGGAATATCGTCGATCTTCTTCTCATCGGTAGGGGAAACAGATAAAAGTGCCAAAACGGCCGAATAACCCTTTCGAAGATACTTAAGGGCTTTCATGCTGGAGATGAGATTTAGCCGAGCACCGCCCTTGATACCGTACATAGAAAGGAATTCTCCATCAGGGAGGGGAATCCGAATAATCTTGTCATAACAAACGATCTCAGCGCGATACAAAGACAACCAATCCATGCCTACAACAACGTCAAAACTACCCAAAGGTACCGGCATAAGGTCGATGGGGAACGACAAACCCGACAACTCTAGTTGACACTCCCGAAGGATACAAGTAGCTTCAATCTTTTTACCGTCGGCCAATTCAATTATATACTTAGCCTCTAATGGTACGGGTACTACATCTAGCAGTCGACCAACTTCCATAGATATAAAACTTTTATCGGCACCGGAATCAAATAAAACACTAACAGAGCGATTATTGAGAAGGAACGTACCGGTAACTGTGTCAGGATCCTGCCTAGCCTCTGCGGCTCCAATGACGAAGGCACGTGCATTCCTGCCACCGCCCTCGTTGTTCCCGTTACCGTTTCTATCCCTCACATCCCCGCCCTGCTTCAGCTTCGGGCACTCCTTCTTGTAATGCCCAGTCTCCCCACTGTTGTAACAACCCTGTCTCCCCGTAGTTCCTTGAGCAGTAGGAGCCGAGTTAGTAATTGGGGCCTGGGTCGATGGAAGTGTCGCCCGACAGTCTTTAGCAAAATGCCCAAGTCGCTGACAGCGATGGCAACGATTACGGTCGCAGTCCCCCTGATGATGACGCCCACAATTGTTGCATTTAGGTAATTTCCCCGCATAACCACCCTGTTTGGTACCAGAAGAAGAAGAACCCTCGCTATCGAACCTCTTACCCTGTTGTGCTGATGCTGGCACAGATCCTTTCCCCTCATTATCCCACTTACGCTTGTTATTCTCCGGGGCCTTGACAGTCGAACCCTTAGCAGGCAAAATACCCTCATTCACCTTCAAGTTTGTCATCCTGTGAGCCGATCGAACCACCTCTGAGTATGTAGGAAGATTCCCCGCAGCCACCAACCCTGCGATCTCTGGTACTAGCCCCGAGATATAGTGTTCAATCCTCCTGTATTCTGGCACATGCAGATCAGGACACAGCACCGCCAACTCATTACGCCTTACCGTATACTTTTCAATCTCTGACCCGGTCATCTTGAGGTTCCACACCTCATGCTCTAGCTTCTGAACTTCTTCCCTTGGACAGTACTCTCGCTTCAGTAGTTGAACAAAATTTTCCCAAGGCATAGCATAAGCCTCCCCTATACCCATATTCTGGGTGATATTGTTCCACCAGGTCAAAGCAACATCCTGGAATAACGCAGCAGCATACTTGACTCGATCCTCTGGGAGACAGTTGCACATCAGAAACACTGACTCCACCTTTTCCAGCCACCTGAGCAAGCTCACCGCACCCTCAGTGCCAGAGAATTCCTGGAGCTTACAGTCCCGAAACATCTTGTAGGTACACATAGGTGGGGGTGGATTAACAGGACCACCTGAAATGAAACGCATGAGAAACCACGAAGGATGTAAACAAGGTTCACCAATGAGGCAAAAGTGAATAAGTCAACTTACCACCACCATTGTGCCCTAACTGAAAGGCAGCTTGCAGTAAGTTGTTCAGATCTTCCTGTGTTAGGTTCACACCTCCACGACCACCACCACCACGACCACCACCACGCCCACCAGCGCGGCCACCTCCACGTCCTCCTCGTACTCCAGACATGATTCTGACAGAAAGAACGAGAAAATTTTAGTTTCGCAGCTAATGGTAACCACTAGCGTTCACAAGATCAAAGCTAGATCCAACCCAGGACTATCCATTCAAACCTAGAGCTCACTAGGGCTTTCATGCATTTCAGTTTATGATTTTGTGTGCACCCAAAATGATAAACCGCTCTACATGGTCCTCCAAGTGTTCTCCTAGTTCAAAGTTCAAATCACCGAACATAGACTCTTAGCTATACACCGTAATGCTACAGTAGTTTATGGCAAGTGTTTCTATTGGAGTATGAAAGGGAGATGTCCGAGCCTTGGACAAATCTCAAGAGTACACGATTTACCCCAATATACCACACTGCCTAGAAAGCAAGTAACCCGACTTAAGATAGAACGGATGATGTAACATAGGAAGGTCAGATGATTTAGAGACACCCCGACAAGGCCATACGTAATCCACCATAATGTTTAGTACTATGTGATCGTCTAGTGTGTGCGACTCGGCTATAGACTAGACTCTACATGCAGTCCTAGTTCACTATAACCATTGGCTCTGATACCAATCTGTCACACCCTCAAAATCCACTTGCGGAGTTTTACCGCGAGGCGCATGACAAACCAGGATCCAAGTCAACGATCACAATAAACAAATCTAAATGAACATATGCAATTTCAAAAACATAGTTTAAATCCACAAATACAGCGGAAGCTTATTCTCAAAACATAATCCAAAAGTAAACCAAATTATTCAATGTTTGAAAACCATGCAATCCTAACTAGACGCCGTGCAGACGCGTGCGCCCTAGTTCCGTATTGCTACCTTAGCGACCTGAGAAAACATGTAAGAGTTACGTCAGCACAAAAATGTTGTTGAGTTTACAGGTTTGTAATTAAAGTACCAAGTTCAACCTGTCCATACTATATCAATTTGCAAACCAAAGTACGCTGGCTAGGCGTATGTTTTATTACTACAACGATTGGAAAACCATTACTAACTCGCAAACCAGATGTTGTGCCCGAATAGTGAACCTGATCCTGTTTGAGACAATATGCACTCGCCCGGCCCTCCAAGCCGACGAGCGGGGTTGGTCACTCCCAATAGATCTATTCACATTTCCCCGTTGTGCTAACCCGCACATTCATGGTTTCCCCCGGGACTTCCAAAGATCGTATAGTAAACCATAGAAACCCATAGTATGACAGTTGTTACTAAAACATAAGTTTAACACATGTTTTCTCCCCCAAAAAGTGAAACCAGTTAAAAGAGGGGCCGTAAACTCACCTTAGGTTGCGTTACTTCGAAAATGCGAATAAGATCAGCAAGCTATACTAGTCCCGTAAAGCGGCGACCTAACATATGACAGTTACAAGTACTTAGACTAATAACCCGTAGGTTAGTTAGTCCCTAGATGTCCAGACCATAACCAAGTTCGTTTGAAAACACTGTGACTGTTAAATTAACCCAATGTACAAGACTCGTCATCCCATTGGTGACCCGAGACTCCCCGTGTTATACTTGCACTCACAAACATACAATCATGCAATCACACTTAACATACGTTAAAGTCCAACAAGTTGTAGCACGTAGTTCAAGTATCACATAAACAAGTCCGAGCACATATTACCAAGTTACTAGGTATGTTACGGGGTTCCTAGCATGTTCCTAGGTGTCCAATCGGGTCCCGAAATGCTAAATTACACTTACAGCAGCAGTACAGGCGATTAGGAAAAGTCAACTAGTGATTACGTGGGTCAACAGGCATTTAGGAAGGCTAATCGCCTATACTATAGGCGATTAGGGTCATGCGGTATGCAAATCATGAGTTTATAGGCGATTACGTCGTAAGGCATGCAATTCAGGGCTTAACTAGCAATTAGGATCGTAAATGCATGAAGTAAAGGCAATTAGGCCCCTATTCGCCTATACTATAGGCGAATAGGATCCCATCTCAGGCGATTAGCCTCCTATTCGCCTATAGTATAGGCGAATAGGATCCCTACTCGCCTTTAGCCCAGCTGTTCCAGTTTTTCGCGCGTTTAACACTCCAAATCGGATCCAGAACGTGTGTAAACATCAAATATCAATCAAACAACCATATCAAACATATTTCAATCAAAATCCTTCGTTTAACCTCGTTCTATCAGCCCTGCATGCAACCATGTATCCTAAAAACAATACACATAGCATGAAACATCACATTAACATGCATAACCGTAACCCTAATGAACAATTACTCAGATTTCATCAACATGTTATCATCATCAATCTGTAACTACCTTAATATTATGTTATCAATCCTTCTTGAATCACAAAAACCCTAGCTTTTAATTATAAACACACATACAACATGCATAATAGCTATAATCCAATTAACAATGATTATTAACGAATTATCAGAAGACACATACGTTTATAAACAGGTTTGGACCATTAGGGATTCAATAAAAACATTATTAAAGGTTGCATGAATGAAAACCACACCTTAGGTTTATGATAGATTGATGTATTAGGCTTGAAATCTTGTGTTTTGATCCAAAATCGTGTTCCAGAGGTTGTGTGTGTGTTGGGGCGAGTTGTGGGACGACTAGGGTTGTTATAATGAAGTTTAGGAGGTCAAGTATTGTATTTATAGGCGTTTTTAGTCGTCAGGTACGTTACAGGCGAGTACGCAGCAGCATCAGGCGAATAGGGCTCCTAATCGCCTATAGTATAGGCGATTAGGGCCTACTCGCCCAATGGAGAGCCCTACTCGCCCTCCCTATAGGCGATTACAGCTGCTAATCGCCTATAGGGTCTGGTCCAGCGTATTTGGCGCGTTAAACTCCGTTTTAACATATGTTAACATGTTTTCACATACCGACAAGTCACATAATGATTGTAAACACATAATACTTGCAAACAAACACATTCACACTCGTGAAATTATGGGTGTTCATCGGATCGGATAACGGGTTATTCGGATTATTCGAATTTTGAAATTTTAGAAGCCTATCCGAATCCGATCCGATCCGAATTGGATGTACACCCATCCGATCCGAATCCGATCCGAATTGAATTCGGATCGGATTCGGATAAATCCGAATAATCCGAACGGATATCCGAATAATCCAAATTAAACCAAACAACAATTTTTCAATTTTTTTTATTTTTCCTAATTTATGGTTCCTAACATTTTATTAATTTGAATTCAATAAACATACAAAAGTGAAAATAGAGATTAGTCTTAAACACAAATACAAAGTTCAAACTTTAAAATATAGTTTTCAAAACGTAAATTTAAACACAAAATCAATCTTTCAAACGTAGTATTGAACATAAAATCAAGCATCACGAAACGTGACACTAACTAGTCCATATGGATGGACGATGTTGAAGTATTATGGTTTAGTATTTGCCTCATGGGTTGAATTAAGTTTCAAACAATTGGTCATTTCCTTACTAAAACACAATTAAAGCTTATTTGGGTTATTCGGTTATCCGAATAATCCGAATAACCCGAATAATTTAATTGTGAAATCCGAATCCGATCTGAAATCCGAATAAGTAATTCGGATTCGGATTGGATACATCCGAATAAGAATTCGGATCGGTTTTTTTTCGGTTCGGATATCAGATCGGATTTCGGATTTTTTGAACACCCCTAGGTGAAATTGTATTTGGAGATGAAATCAGAATGATTAGAATGGATGAGAATTGCCCTCAAAAAGTGTGTGCGAGATATCCCTTAAAAGCCCCAAGTTTTTGGAATTAAATCTACGTGATATCATGTTTGATTGGCAAGGATAAAGACGGGTATGGAGTTAATTCCACTCTTCTTTTGATTTTAATTCTAGTGATAATGCCGTGCGTTGCTGCGGGTACATATGTTTTTTTGACGAACGTTGCGTAGCTAGTTTCACGTAAAGTTTCTTTAATACCAATTTGCTAAGACAAGTAACATATAATAGAAAAGAGTTCCTAGTGAAAACATGATATCTATACTATATTATAAAGCATGTAAGAGGTATACCTGGAAAATTTAAGTAATTATAAATTAGATTGCTTAAAGTACAAACACTTGATGCATTTTCATAAGGGTAAATGAGTCTTTTAGTCATCAATAATGAGGTTAATGTTTATTAAAAGTGGGGGAAATTTAAGAGTTCTCTTTACTTCACTTCATATTCTTCGTTTTAATGCTACTCCTACTCTACTTCTCTTTAGATCAATAATGAGGTTAATGTTTATTAAAAGTGGGGGAAGTTCAAGGGTTCTCTCTTCTTCACTTCATATTCTTCGTTTTAATGCTACTCCTACTCTACTTCTCTTTAGAAGACTAGAACCTCAACACCACCACCACTATAAACCCCCACCACTACCCCTTTCAAAAAAATTAGGCGTCTAATTCTTCATGTTCTGTTGTTAGTTTTTTTTTCTTCTTAACCGTCGACGGCTTAGCGTGTTGTCTCCGAATGGCTTGTATCAAGGTATGTTTTTTTAATCTTTTGTAGTGTTTCAACTTCAATGAAGGTTTGTTTTGTACCGATTAATTTTTATTACCGATCTAGGGTTTGCCATCACACTTTTGAGATCTTATTTCAAATGTATAAGCTTGTATCAAGGTATGTTTTTTGTTTACTGGCTATTTGTATAAGTGTTTGTTTTGTTTTTCAATCTATTTGGTTGACCGATAATTTATTCAGCTAATTGATGTTATGACTTAAACCCATCTTTATTTTGTGATGAATTTCATGTAATTTATGTAAATGTGTTTATTATTATTTATTTATTTATTTATTTATTTTATTTTGTTGTGTTTGTGTAATTTACTAATCAAAATTTTGCAGGTGGGTTGATATCAAATTCAAGTTTTGTTGTTAGTACTACTTCCTTTAGTGGGAAGTTCAACCTATTCATATGGAAACATGTTGATTCGGGTTGTATTTTAATGTCGTTCATATAGAAACATGTCTAATCGTGTTGTCTTTTAATGATATTTTCCATCAATTGCTTATGCCTTATGGTCATTTGGGAGAAATATATGGCAACATAAATTCTAATTCTATGAAATCAATATGAAATGTACCAACCACATTATTTTATCTTTATAGTTGGCCAAAATGCTACTGTTTGAAACTCTATACAATGTTACAATTACATTTTTTGTACTTGGGTTTTTGAAGTTTTCTTATGCCTCTGTCTATAAATAAATTCTTTAATTTATCCTAATAGTTTTGAACATGTTTGCTTAAGTAATTATTGGTAATTTGGTTCGGGTATCTTATGTTTGTTAGTATCTTAAGAGATGGAACTGTATCGTCGAATTGGCAAGAACTTTGATATCAAAGTTTTCACAAACTGTAGTTTTTGGATGATTAGTAAAAAATCATTAATATTGGTTTTTGGGTATGTGTGGTTGATTAGCTTGCAATGTGGTAATTTGGTATGAAACAAATGACAAAGTAGCAGATTCTATGCTTGTAAATATTGTTTTGATGTTTGTTTGCTTTACAAGATTCTTTTATGGGAAGCTCGGTACTAAACACAATGGCCTGATTGAGGTATATCCGTATGGCACACCACATAGCATGAGGGTTATTTGATTCTAATAACCATAGCAATCACGTGACATGTGATTCAACTTTTCATGTCTATGTTTTGTTTGGTGTTAGTTAGGTCCCGCCGCATCGCGCGGGTTTCCCACTAGTAATACAAAATAGCAGCAGTATCATCCTGCCTAGCCGTCCTACGCCTAACCAACCCATGATCGCCCGAAATAAGCTAATATAAAAAGCGAAAATCGACCATCATTCGAAAAGAAACATGTTTAGGCACAACAACAAATTGAATCCCCAATGAATTCAATTCATCAACTCTATCAATCCCAGTAAAAGCCATACTAACATTAGTACCAAATGACTGTTTCTTAACATCAGAAAAACTACTAAACAAATTCATTGTGGTGACAACAACACCAAGATACTGTCCTTTTAGAATTAGTGACGGGTCTACAATGAGCTCTGATCGAGTGTTTTTTTGCTGTAACTAGTCAACTGTGAACAAAGATCTTGGTTGGAGAGTTATATCTAGGGGTGCAAATGCGTCGAGCTCGACCAGGCTTGGGGTCGTTTATGTTATGAAAGCTCGAGCTCGAGCTCGTTTAAGTTATGAAAGATCGAGCTCGGCTTGATTCGAGCATTGTTCATAAAGCTCGAGCTCGGCTCAATGGTAGGTTTCCAAGCTCGAGCTTGACTCGGGCTCGGCTCGTTTATTAGTTATTAATTAATTTATATTAATTGTAATACTTATTTAATATATAATTTGGTTATTTATTTATAGCTTTATAAATACTAATTATTATAGATAAATACATATTTAATATCTTAATTAAAATTTATATAAATAGTGAGATCGTTAAGGCTCGCGAGCCGGCTCGAGCTCGATAAACAAAGATCGAGCTCATGCTCGTTTACTAAACGAGCTTGGTTTTTAGGCTCGGGCTCGAGCTCGTTTAGGCTCGGCTCGTTTCGAGCTTTTTTTGAGCCAAGCTCGCGAATAGCTCGGTTCGTTTGCACCCATAGTTATATCTGCAATGAAGAAAATGGATTCAAGTTCAAATTCTATTTTTTGCTAGTTTGTAAAATGTACTTTTTAATTTATGTAAATTTTATTTTGATGCTGAATACTTTATTGGTGGCTAAGCTTCATTCGCTAATTTGCTTGTTCTTGATTTCTGTCTTCCAATTTTTTTAATTTTTTTTAAAGTGAACTTTATAAAAAAACGCAAACGGCCCTCAAGGCGAGGAAACCGCCGCACACCGAACTACAACATATACAAAGGATACATCGACCACTCTTTCCAGACTAATTTTTTAAATCTAGAACGAGTCCTAATCCATAAAAAAAAAACAGACTTAACCTTTGCGACCACCTCGCTCACTTTCGCCTCTTTGTTTCTAAACAATTTATCGTTCCTCATATTCCAAATCGCCCAAAGTGTTACCATCATAATCCCATTGATAATCTTCTTGGCGTCTTTATTTCTCTTCCCATTTCCAATCAACAACAGCAAATCTTTCAAATCAAAAGCATACAGAGGAGCGATCTTCCACCAAGATCCGATTGCCGCCCACACACCAAACGAATATCTGCATCTGGTAAAACTATGCAGGCCTGTTATTGGGTCAGCTTCACACAGAACGCAGGAATCGTCTGATATAACTATTTTTCTTCTCGACAAAGCAACACGGGTAGGGATTTGGTCCAATTCGGCGCACGAAATAAAAACTTTAACCTTGATAGAAACCCATGAAATCCACTGCATACTAACATGTCGCTGTTGATCCCTTCCTGCAACAAAGAGTCTTTTATAGTTGGCTACCGAAAAAACTCTTTGAGAATTGTCTTCCCAACGCCAAACGTGTTGCCGATCATTAAACTGAACACAAAACAACTGAGTACGCAGCTGAACCATCTCATTCAGTTCATCTGCAGAAGATGGAAACCGATTCCACTGCATAAAAACTCTCCTCCAATGCCTGCACATTCCCACGACTCTGTCACAGTAGCATTTTTATTCTTAGTAGCATTTTGTTCTGTCTTCCAAATACTCCTCAGAAATGCATTAAACATACATATATACAAATCAACAGTTTAATCATAATTAAATGATAATAGTCTTGGTAAAGTATTAATTATCAAGTCATATGACTATTTTACTCTCCACTCCTACATAACCATACCCATATTTCATCCACGCGAGTATGTGACCATAGTCTTCAGACTTGAAGATAGGATTGCAAATAAAAAATGAAATCTAGCATTAAGTTACATGAAATACGCTACACATAAGATGACGGTCTATCTTTTTTTTACATCTAAAATTGAATTGCATTGACATATGAAGGGAAAGCAGAGAACAAAACTTCACAGCATAGACAATAAACGATCTTAAACATGGCTGTTCTGGTGAAATAAAACCATTGACTAAAATATCCTCATGAATATAGCTGCCAAGTAACATCTTAGTATCCACTCCTGCTACATGTTGGTTACCATTTCTTAAGGTCGGCCTTAAGTTCTTGCACATTCCTACTACAAGTTGGTTGAACCGGTCGTCAGACAATTGAATTGAGAAACTGAGGACTGGAGGGGAGTCACAGTTTCATTTTGTAATGGTTTGAAAATCAAACATTGAAGTTTACCTTTGCTTTGATATGGCCCATTGGACTGTTGAACTCAGGGAAAACATGCTGCACTAACATGGGCTCAAGCTCAGATTTATACGGTTCGGTCTGTTTCAATTTATCACACAGAGTTCCAATGGCAAGAAGTGCCCCATCCTTGTCTGTAAGGCTTAAAGAATTCGGCATACAAAATAATATTTTTTAGAATTCTGCTATACAGATGACACATGACATACCTCTTAAATATTTACACAATGAATAATATGATTTTTTCAAGGTTTTCTTTTCCACGCTTTCTCACCAACTATGCAACTTCACATTCTTAATTATCATTCAATTCCACACTAATGACACAACTTATAGAAAATTCATTGTTACCAACTTCTTCTTTTTCTTCACACGAATCAGCCTGCTGCACCATCATAGAACCATTCATCCGTCCACTTTTTACAAATTGTGATGCTTCCTTAAACAAAGATTTTAGTTATCAATAATAATGTATACAGAAATAAACAAGTCAAGTCAATATTATATAAAAAAACTACCCCTTAATACTTTGGTTCTAAAGCCCGGACCGGGTGGTTCAACCGGCCAGACAATCATCTCGGTCTGATTACGAAAACATTGGGCTTTACCACTTTAGAAAAAAAAAGCCCATAAAGAGAAGCCCATCGTAAGAATGACGCATCTATAGTCGGCTAAACCTCAACCATATATAATAACCCCTCACCCCTTACAAAATCACATTACGCAACACATTCAATTCCGTTACCTTAATCCAAAAGCTCTCGTCGTCGAAACCCTAAAACAAAAAACTTCATCTTTTTTTTTTTTTTTTTAAATCTCTTTAGATCCCTTCACTTGGGTTCGTTAGATCTTTAACAGGTCTAATAAACCCACCAATATTATCTCAAATTTTTAGTTTTTTTTTTTTTGAATTGTTTCGATTCGATCTCGTAGAAAGAATAATATTATCTGAAATCGAGGATGTCTCGGTGCTTTCCGTACCCTCCTCCCGGTTATTGTAGGAACGGAGCTGCACATGAGGCCTTGATCGAATCGATTAAGGTTTGTGTTAAAGAAAACACACTTTTCAGATCTGTTGTGTTGTTTTTGTGATGTTCATAGTGTGTAGGTTATGGTTGGAAAGATTCGATGTGTTTGTGTGATACGTGTGATTGGTTTGAAGGATTGGACGATTGTGTTTTGAAGATATTGTTAGGGTTATTGGGTATGATCTGTAAGAATTGTTTGTTGGTGGGTTGTATTGGTTTGTTATTTAAGGAGGATTGAATAAGATGATTTGGGTGATGTGTAGTTTATATTGAATAAGGTGATTTTAGGGTTTAGTATGGTTTGAATTAATAGGTATTTACTAAGGTAGTGTACAATTTGTGTTCTTTTTGTGGTTTGAGTGCATACCATATAGTGGCTGTAATGGTAGTGAGAGTTTGATTCATTTGGGACATGATTGATGCTAGCTAGCCTTTAGTGAAACCTGGTTCCAGTGATGTGTATAGTTGGTATTGATGGACAAAGTTGTATGAGGTGTTACAGGCAATAATGTTGGGACGTGCCATAGAGGGGGGGGGGGGGGGGGTCATACTGACTTAGAAAGAAACTGATGTGACAGAGCACACCATTCGTAGAGGCATACTGACTTTTTATCGCCTTTTATACGGCATCTATATGGCGATTTGGGGGGGGGGGGGGGGGGCGGAGTAGACGAGCGTCTGTTTAGAAAGGAAAGCTTAGCACGGTTTGGAAATGAGGTTATGTCTGTAGGAGATGTTTGGGGTTTTAAGGAATAATGTAAGAGTGAATAATTAGTAATGGGGTATTAGAACAAGCATGATGCTAGAATTCTAAGTGATGAACGTTAAGTAGATATAGGTTAGTATTTGTAGTGATGAGACATGGAGCCATAGAGGTGTGTTTACTTGTGGTTTAGAACAAGCAGCATGTTAGGTGTTTTCGGAGATGTTAGGAATGGATTTAATGCTTTGATGAATGCATTAGTTTGAAACTTTTTAGTATGCAGCACTTGATTGTAGCGCTCCCTGTTTTGTGCTATCTTGGTTTAACCACCTTTAGAGCTGATACTAAACGAGCCTTTGTCTTCATGATACCTAATTTGTTCATAACAACTTTCACAATTAATTTGAAAGATTTACAATGATATTTATTAAAAAAGCAACCTTTCAGTTACTTGACACTTAAAAAAAAGGTTTTTGGTCAGTACATAGTCAAATACATTTGCTCGTTTTTTGATCCAGACCTTTCTGAACATGAAAATGTTGAACCTTGTCAATAATGCTTGTTTACCATCTTAGTGGATGTGATTCTTAGTTAATATTTTTAAATCATGTCATTAAACTTTGTGTATAACTTTGTATATTTTAGGATGTTACATTCCGACCACCTTACATGATTGGCAATAGGCTTTGTGATGCTATTATGGTTTGTTCATGTCCTATGTTACTATTGGATCTGAATTATTTGTTCTGGTGCTTTAATTAAAGCTCCAGAAGGAAACCGATAAGGCCAAGGCAGAAAGGAGGAAAGAAAAAAAGGCAAAGAAAGAAAAGAAGGAGAAAAAGAGAGAGGAAAAGGAAAAACGAAAGAAAGATGAAAAAGTGAAATCGCAAAGTCAGGATTCTCACAAGTTGTTGCCGAAAGAAGCTGGTTTTACAGAAGCCCAAATCAATGGAACGAAGCCAAACACTGAAGTGTTCGAGAAGAGTGATTTGACTCAAGAACTTGGTCAACCTATTAAACCATGCTACTCTTCTGATAGCACACAAAATAGTAACAAAAGACGACGAGACGAGGATAATGATGATGGTTTACCTGATGACTCCAATAGCCATGGTTGGTTGCGTTTTTTTTATTATGTATTCAGTGTTTTTTGGTATGATTGTTCAAGAAAATACTAATCTTGCACGAATTTTTATATATGCCAATCAGGGAACCTCTTCAAGATTCGGCTACTAAAGAAGCACAAAGGATCTGATTCCAGCAATTCTGGTGAAGATTCGAGATCAAAAACTGTTCCTTTAGTGCCTTCTTCCAACTTGGAAAGAACCCTACCTGTTCCAAGTAACCGAAATAACGGTGTTCCTGCAACATCTGGAAGAGAAAACAGTGCAGTACATGGGATTCCTTTGACCCAAACAAAGTCAACTGCACGTGTCGAAAGTAACAGAAATAACGGTATTCCTGCAAAATC
Source organism: Ambrosia trifida (assembly GCA_028751855.1). Lineage (NCBI taxonomy): Eukaryota > Viridiplantae > Streptophyta > Magnoliopsida > Asterales > Asteraceae > Ambrosia > Ambrosia trifida. The sequence continues at coordinate 90,493,243 of CM054130.1, read as the reverse complement.
TGGAAGAGAAAACAGTGCAGTACATGGGATTCCTTTGACCCAAACAAAGTCAACTGCGCATTTCGAAAGAACCGACCGCAATCTAAATGGTCTTCATGTTGTTGGAGAACGGTCTGCTTCAGGTTCTTCTGCAAAACCGATTCTTCCTTCTGGAGCAAGAAAGAGTGATGTGGAATTGCTTAAATCCAGCAGACAACAGCAACAAAGTGCAAGTTTTGCGAGACCAGTTATGCCTCAAAGTCAGTTGAAACATGAGATACCTAGTTCATCAGTTGTTTCAAGAAACATTGGTGTGCAACAGCCCGGGCTTAACTCAGGTAGACAACAGCAGGGTTCAACTACTTCGAAGGCTGCGTTACCCGGTCCAGTTTTAAATAAACCTAGCCCAATAACTACAGTAAAAAGGCCCGTTAATGAAGTCACAGTTCCTAGTAACTTAGGTAGACAACAGCAGGACACAACTACTTCGAAGGCTGCGATACCTGGTTCAGTTTTAAATAAACCAAGCCCAATAACTACAGTTAAAAGGCCCGTTAATGAAGTCACAGTTCCTGGTAACTTAGGTAGACAAGAGCAGGACCCAACTACGTCGAAGGCTGCGATACCTGGTTCAGTTTTAAATAAACCAAGCCCGATAACTACAGGAAAAAGGCCCGTCAATGAAGTCACAGTTCCTGGTAACAACGGTCCCTCAAAGCCCGAAAAGCGAAAGGAGCACTCAAAGAAACCGGGCCCTACAAAAGCTGAGAAAAAGATAATGAAAAAGAAGGCCAAGTATGACAAGCTGATAGGAAGTTGGGCCCCTCCGGTTTTGCAAGGTCTACTACCTCCTGTTGTCGATGAAGAGGAAGATTGGCTTTCAAGAAGGTCCAAACCTGCAAACTCATTAATCTCCAAGGGAGAGGTTGAGTCATGTCGTGAACTGGCAACGTCATCGTTGTGGCAGCCACGTGCGCGGTTCTTGGCGGAAGCAGATATATATGCATTGCCATATACTGTTCCGTTTTGATATGCTATTAGTATTACATGATTGTGTATAGTTTTTGAGTTGGTAGGCGAAAAAAGATGAAAAGAAAAAGAGAGTTAGATTTTGTTTTTATATGTTAAAAGAGGATGACACCAATGGGGATCCCTCTTGGTATAACTTTGGATGAAATGTTTTTAAGTGTATGACAACTGGTATTTGACTAATCACGACCAAGGATTAATCTATGATTGTACATTGTTCAGATAGTATTTGCATATATAATGGTAGTACTTTTGTAACGTTAAACAATACACTTAATGAGAGTATTTTGTTGGCAGGCAGACTTGGCCAACAATTTGTAAGGTAGCGGTTGTTTCGATGGAATTGGAATGTGTATTTAACGTCTTATGTTGTTCGTTACAGCAAAAGAAGGAATTGTAATTGAATAACATATGGAAGGGAACCCACATTTCAATTCCATCGAGATTTCATTCTATTTTATGAAACGAACACATCAAAATTCCAAAGCAAAATATGGTTCTCATGCGAAATCTAATTCATTTACAATCCATGAAGTGAACACTACCTAAGTGTTTGATGGTGAGATGAATTAATGGCTTTTAACAACAATGCCAACGAATACGTCTAGGAACATATCTAGGTGAACCGACTAAAATCATAATAAGAGTAACAAAATGTCAAAGTAGCGGTAGCTAGTGACGGTCCCTACATATACGGTGAACAACATAAAGAAACGTGCTTCTCCAGATAAAAGATGATGAAAACGATAGATAGTCTCTAATTTAAAGATTACTGCAAGCATTGCAAGTTTTAGTTAGTACTGTATTGAAAAGCCAGTCGAAAGGATAACAATGTAACGAATGCCACATCTTATGACAGGAAGATGTAGCAGTAGAAAGTGAACAAAAAAGGTTATGACCTAAGCAACATGTGTCGAAGAGGTTAGTATGTCACAGTTTGGATACACCAATGTAAAAATATAACGAAACAAGATGGTTAAGAACTAATTGTGTAGCATATATAAAACTTTTAGTCAGGTTAATAAAGACAGCATTTAGCCCCTTCGGAACTACAAATGTGTGTTTTTGGGTGTCAAAAATCAGTTTGCTATTACTTGTTACTTTAAGGCAAGCAATTTCGTCTTTAAGAAAATAATCTCGCCGCCTTGGTCTTGGACTCTTGGTTGACGGGTTGATACATGACGAGCCAATTAGTATTGCTGTTAAATAGTTAGTAAATTTTGATACATTTGCAAGCGAAGGAACGTAAATAGTGTAAATAAACGTAGGTAACCTAACATAAATGAATGTAAACTAACAAACATACATAAACGTGTTCAATTCATGTTCGTTCATTTAACTTACTAAATGAACATATTTTTCTGTTTATGTTCTTTTTAGATAAACAAAAATAATTGAACTCCCCGTCAAATAATGCTTCACTAAACGTTCAGTTTGTTTACATTCTTACATGGAAACGAAGCTATGCAATAAATCAGTACACCATCAAGACGGCACATTATACTCATTGATCATAGTTACAACACGAGCACATCAATTCTTTCTTGTTGCCAATGAAGTAATTACCATGACAAAATCCTACTTATAAACTCTTGTACTGTTTTAGAATCCTCTTGCGCAAGACAATAAAAGTGCCTTTTCAATTCTTTTCTTTTTTCCGCTTAAAAAGTGACATTTTGAGTTGTCTAATTTTTTTTCCCTAACATTGTGACTAAATTACGAATGGGTTTTCATCATCATACTCAATTAATAACAAGTTAAGACACGATCTGAGAAGGGTAAGATGTAGACAGTCTTACCACTACCTCGTGCAAAATAGAAAAAGTTGCTTCTAGTGAGGCCCCCTTGATAGTGGTTTTGCATCGAGTCTTAGATATAACACTTAGCAATCGGGGATTGGTGCGTTTACCTCGTGCCTTTTGGCTATCAACGCCACCACATGATGTATGATTTACAGTACGCCATTTTAATTTTATTTTCATAAAATTAAAATAACGTTAAAATCAGTGAAATTTTACCTTCCCCCCAAGAGCATTGGCAAAGGATAGTTGGGTCCATGGGGTGCCCCGGCTCCCGCCGTTTTTTTCTTCATACTGTAGTTTTATGGATATTCGTCCAAAAATTTTATACGCATTGAGTCAGGCCCCAACGTTTTAAGGGTCCCATGACTTTCAACCCCCTTGAATTTTTTTTCTCAAGCTTCGCCACTACCCCACACACATATATACATTATATGCGCAAACCGCAAGCGAGGCTTAAATTACGAATGAGTAGTCATGCATTTTCAAAACGCGTGTGAAGGATAGGAGTACGAAGTAGCAAACACATAGGATGACCAACTTGCAATGTTCTTGCATACGTACTCATAATGAACAATTAGAATGATAATCGGTAGATTTCAAAGATCGGGTAAACCCATATTAAGTTAGTATTAGGTGCAACAAGTAAATGGTCGCCGTTTACTATTCCTCATCGTGATCAACTATACTATCTTAACGATTGGGCGATTGGCCTCGCCCACCTACGACAACTAAGGCTATAACAATATACCATGAAGAACTCATCCACATGGGGTATTTTTGTATGTTAGAAGTGTTGGTTTAAGTGAAGGTAGATTGTGTTGTATTCATAATGAAAAAGTTGTATGCTGCAATTGTGTTTTATTTTATTATAAACATTACAATTTTTTTAAATTAATAAATTTAACCTCAAATTATGGTTGTACCTTCACTTAATTCTAAGATTTTATGTTTGTTGTAGTTTAAAAGTGACATATTTTTATTTTTTTTGGTGTTCTAGTTTGCTTTTGCTGGGTGTAGAAAACAAAGTTTATTGTAGCAACTATATAAGTAAACATATAACGAATAAACGAAATAAGAACTCAATATCATATTCATAGGTAAGTATCTCATCACGATTATTATAAAAATATTTTATGTAAGATGGTTTTGATTTTTATCAATAAACGAATTTTTGAAAAATAAAAAAATAAAAATCCAGTCCAACCACACAAACTGCCAGTTCAAGTGTTCAACCCACCGGCACCATATAATATATATGCAGTTTTAGGTACAGTACAGGCAAAAATAAATAAAATTTATACCTTGTGTTTTCATTGGTTTGTAAACTCAATTACTTAAATATATTATTCATTACATTTGTGATTGTTACAAACTGAAAACATTCAAGCATTTGATTACAAATTGAAAATCAACACTGAAACATTTCATTACAAATTGAAAACAAATCATGTGCACAGCCAAGGAAAAAAACTCAGGCAGTTAACACAGATTGAATGAAAATACAACACAAAGAACAACAAGATGAAATAAAAACATATCAAATACCAGCCTTTTTTTCACCTCTTTTTTGTTCTTTCATACACTACAGTAGCATGCATAAAACACCAATTATGTAAACAACAGTACACAACTACATCAACTCATCACTTCATCAGAGTCGAAGAAGTCGTCTGAGACTATCCGTAGCTCCAGCATCGACACCGGATGTCACTGCAGCCTGCGCGTTGCAACCGAGCTTGGGCCGGAGCGAAAAAGTAGGCAAAGGCAGGCTGCTAGGTGGTGGAGAAGGAGTAAACACTACAGAACCTGAAAACTTATCATCAACATCAACAGAAACAGTTTCACATGATTTGTTATTATTATTGTTAGTAGATAAAGAAAACACCCTAGCAATAACATCCTTTGGTCGATCCTTCGGATCTGGTCCAATCATTTCACTACTATGCATATCTTTTTCATCTCGTTTATGATTCTGCTTATGATTCTTCGATTTCTTCGGCGTTACAGAATGATCTCTCCCTCGTGTTTTCACATTCTTTTTGTTTAAAGGATTCGATAACCGAATATTATTATTACTACTATTATTATTGTTACAACTGCTATTGCTACGATAGATATTCATATTCTTATGATTTACCGGCAGAGGAAGAAGAGGCGGTTGTTGACGGTTGAAACCTAAACCGACCGGTGGATACGAATGAGAGAGAGACAATAAACCGGGTCCGGTGAAGTGACCGCCGGCCAGAACCGTGGTTAAAAACAAATCATCAGATGGATATGAGTATAAACTATGTTTAGTGACGAAATTGCTACGAAACTTGTTATTTGCGGAGATGTTCATCGAAATTGGTTCCATTAAAGAAAATCAAAACTAGCAGAAATAATAATAATAAATCTGGGAATGATCTCAAATAAATATGGATCAAACGGTCAGATATTGAAAATGATAGAAATAATAATATTAGTAATAATAATAATATAGACGGATGTTATTGAAATGAAATGAAGTAAACAAAATCTAACTATAGTGGGATTATGATTTATGAAATAAACAGATTGGAAATTAAATCATGTGAAAATTTTGATGATAGAAAAGGGGATCTGGAGAAGGAGAATAATATAACCCAAGATGGGGTATTTGTTAGTTTTTTAGAACAGACAGGTGGTGGAATGAACTACCGTACAACAACTCGAGGGATCTTTAAATAGTGGAAATGGTGCAACGGCTACTTCTTTTTTTTATTTTTATTTTATTTTATTTTATTTAATGTGACACATTGTGAGTTGTGGTATTAGTTTTTTTCTTTATTAGATTACCAAACAAGAATTTGTTGAATATGATTTAATGTCATGTACATTTTCAAGCTGATCATAAACTATTTAGAAAATTAACATGTGATAGTTTTAATAAGTAAGTTAGTTTGTGGTGAAAAAAAATTAGAGTAATCAACATGGTTGAAAATTATGCATGTAATTTTTAAGTAAATTCTTTGAATATGAAATTGATATTTTTGGCCATAAAGTATAGGCGTATATATACAAAACTTCACAAGGGTGGGACATATGGGTGTATCATAGAGAGGACACATCTACGAATCATTGACACGCAAAGGAAATGCTTAGTAAAAATATTACATGTTTTGGGTACACATGATTAATGAATCCCATCAAAATTATATGATAATCCTTGTAACTTAATTATATGAAGGCAGCTTGCCGAGAAGGTTTCAAGATAAGTAGCATTTAAGGTCATATCCATAAAAATAATATTGTTTTGTTACATTATTTTTCTAGGCAAATGTTAATAGTTGTATTAGTACCATTGGTATTTAATATTTCACTTTGTGATTTTCTTAATTAGTTTTCTAGTGAAAACATAAAATTTTATTACAATGTTTCTTTTATATATAAATTAGCAGGCATGCAAATTAATTTATTCAAATAATGAAATAGTTTTTTTACCTATTTTGTTTTCCAAAAATAAATTTTGAACCTTTAAAACGCCTTTTGATATAAAATAACTTTTGAATTTAAAAGTAGCTAAAATATACTTTTTCTGATCTTATTTGAATTTTTCTTGATATATATTATTTACATTTAGTTTATTATATTTTACATGTTAGTTTTTTCATGTTAAATTATGTACTAGCTAAATGTAAAATGCACATTTGGATTATATATCTTTTTTAACGGCAAACATCTTAAGATAAAATGGACATAACTTATCATCACACAATGTCTCTTAAGAACACTAGATTATATATATATCATATATCTAATATTTGTAACATAAGATGGAAAACACGCATACGACTGTGTGTTATTTTTGTTAAACCTGACGTAGTTAGAATAAGAATTTGATAAATAAGTAAATTAAATATAAACATTAAGAGAATATACTTAAATTATTATAACATCGACCTCATAATAACACTAAACAGGCAAACATGATAATGAAACGTATGATCATGTAAATTTCATTATTCAATCTCTTTCTCGTTTAGTCAGTTCTTTGTAATGTTGTTTTGTTAAATCATATTTATCCTTTCTTTCTTTTTCATACTACAAGAAAATAAAATCGTTATGTGATTTTGGTCCATAAAATTAGTTATCGGTATTAATGAGGACGTGACTCTATGTCATTTTGGTCCATGAAATGGATGTCATCCCTAAGCCTTTGAGTGACGAGAAATTAAAGCAATTTTCATTTTTTTTTTTTTGAAAAGGCAAGACAATTTCATTCATATAAAAGCATTGCACCCATCAATTTTTTCATCTTACTGTAAGTTTTAAACTCAAAACTTGAAACATACATTTGCTACTTAAAACATCAATGAGTAAACTACAAATATAAAAAGTTATATCCTTTTAACAAAATCAAACTTTTGAAAGAGATAACATTTAAACCATTAGTGCCAAACTTTACCATAAATATGTCCACTTACGTGAACACAACCAACAACAAGATGTATTTAACATTATAAGCACTGACGGATTTAAAAAAAAAAAAAAAAATTAGAGGGATAGCGCGTGCTAAAAAAATTTTCTCAGGGTTGCCGATACATAAAACGTTGAAGAAAATAAAAATGTTGTACTAAAAAAGTACTTTGCCAAGAAAGTTGAAGGGTAGCGCGTGCTACCCCTAAGCATACACTAAGTCCACCACTAATTATAAGTATACGTAAGATAACTATTGGAATGATCACACTACAATAACATAACCATACATTTTGGTTTTGGATCATTTAATAAAAGATCGTTTCAACTTATATGTTCATACTTCATACAAGATCGTTTGTTAAGTATATATATTGTGTTGGTACAATATATTCTTTTTGCACTTCTAGCTAGCACTTTCTTAATTACATTTATGCAGTTTATTCTATTTTCAATCAAATTATCATATCAATCATTCACTAAGTAGAAAATTATGAGCATCATATAAACAACTACATCCAGTGGTGGGTTTAACTATGATAGATTTCACAAGAATATAATTGTTCCATTATCTCTATACCATACAGTGGCCAACCTATATACATTTCAAGAGGGCGGGCGCCCCCTTAAAAAATAGGGTAATTTCTAGAAAAAATATCTATCGCACCCCTTAAAAGTTCGGTTAGACTCCTCAATTGCATCACAGAAAACATTTCGTGGGTCCGCCACTACTCCCACATTAACCTACAAACACAATGTAAATTTGATTATAGAGTTGTTAGACTGATCTACTTAAAATAAACTTTGTATTAAACATGCATCTATGCATTCTTATTTTTAAAAAATGTAATTCAACTATCAAAAGCATACAAAAACATCAATAAAATAAAAATAAAAGATCTAAAACAACACACCCACTAAACCGAAAATCGTAAAATAATAATCCAACCAATATCTGACCAACGATTGGATGGAGCCGATTAAAAACAACAAAACTACAAGAGTCTAAAAATCAACCCAAACTAGTCGTCGTGGATTTTAGCGACGACCGTTTGACGTCACAATAATATATGGAATCTTTAAAGTCTGCTTGAGATGAACATATTAAACTGGGCGGCAACCGTCAATTCAATCTTGACCGTTGATCAGTCATTGCCGTTGGATAAACTATAGCCGTTGATGTAAACCTTACGTTCTTATAAAGTTAAAGGTGGTCTCGAAAGCAAACCAATGAGGAGATCCCATCCATACACGTGGTGACGTACACATACCCACCCTCACGTGGAGGGAATGCATTGCCAACACAATCTCCAATTTCCTTTTTTTGTGGTTTGGTCTAAGCAGTTAATATCACCGATATATCCGCTATATCGGTCCGATATATCGGTTATCGGTCATCAACCGATATGTTGATACCGATATTTTGACCGATATTTTTTACCGATATTATCGGTGATATTGACCGATATTTGACCGATATCTTACTGATATTTGACTGATATATCACCGATATTTCCGATATCAGTATCTTTCTTATTAGTTCTTCTATCTTTCTTGCTTCTTATTGATGTTGTTAGTGTTTTAGGTCTTAATTGTTAATTGTCAGTGTTAAATATTAGTGTTTAAAGTCTTAATAAGTTCTCACTTGCTACAATTATTATTGTTTTGCATGTTGCAAGAGGTCAATCTGTTAATTGTAGGAGATTATATTTAATTGTTAGTGTTAAACTTCTATATATATGAATTTTGCATGATGTAAAAATTACCGATATCCCACCGATATCTCACTGCGAAAACCGATATATCACATATCGGTCCTGGACCGATAACCGATATTTTCCGACATTAACTGCTTAGGGTTTGGTTTGTTTTTATCTTTAAAAAAGCAGGAAATAAAAGGTGACATACTCAAACTTTAAGATCTTTAAGTATATTGAATAAAATGAAACCTATGTAAATGTTTCATGTTATGAAATACATTGTTCTCCTCACATTGCGATGTTACCTCATTGTTTTAAGAATATATGTATATTAATTCAAATTATTATCAGATTTCTGCTCGGGTTAGCACTAACACATGAACGTATAGACTTTTGTCTTAAATTTATGCAAACCACAATGGACACCAATCTAGTGTAGTCAACAGAGATTGAGTGGTGGAGGTTCGGGCGAGTGATTGGAAGATGTGGTGATGTGATGTTGATGTGACATAGTAAGGAATAAGGGATGAGTATAAAAATGGTCTTAGGGTTAGTAGTAATTACACCTGGCAATTTCAACTTATCTAGTTGAGTTTTGGTTGTTTGGGTTTAAAATTTGACCTTGTGAGTTAAAATGGGTTTAATATAATTTTCAAGAGGGTTAGGATGGGTAATTTTAATTGTAGGAAATAAGTAATTGGGTCAGGATGTGTATATTAAAAAAAACAAATGGGTCAGGATGAGTATTTTTAGATAACCATATACAAATCTAAATCAAAACTAACCCAACACCAAAAGCGTAGATGCCTCATAGAATCTACACTATATAATAAAAGAAAACACATGAGGGACACATGACACTCCCTCATTAATTCTCTCATTTTATTATTTAATTTAATGCAATAAATTCAAATTTAATTATAATAATTGATTTGCAAAAGCATATTATAAATTTATTAAAATGAATTTTATTAATTATATTAATAATCATAGTTGTAACTGAAATCATTAATAAAAGAAAACACATGATTCTTTTTACAATATTTGATCTGTTATTCTAAGTTTAAAATCAAGTTTGTTACAATATTTGACAAATGATTATTAAGTTTTTTTGTCATTGTTTTAGATGTTAAACTATGCTCAACAAATACATATTAATTTTAATACTTAAAATTCAAAAGTCAAATAAACAAATTAAGAATAATACAATGCAATTAGTCAAGCTTTTTTGTGAGACTTTCATGTTGTTTAAAACAAATAAATAAAATATATTCTATGTTTTTTGTAAATCAATTAATATAATTATATTATAATTCAAAATGAGAAATAAATTATTAGACATAATTTGAAAATGTTTATTTACTAACAAAAGTAATCTTTATTAAAAATTATTTATTTTTTTAAGATAGCGTATTTATGTGTTATTAAATTTAAATCGTGTACCTTTTAACGTGTTTTTAATATGTGGTCTTTCACTCTAACTTTAAAACTATATTTCTTACAATATTCTGAACAAACAAAATAAAACGAATGAATTCACATTAATTAAATATTTGATTTAATATAAAACTAAATATGTTTGGCTATTTTCGTATTATAATATCTTCATATATAAAATACACTTTATATATGAAAAATCATTATTTGAAATATTCATTGACTTTGTTTTTTCAAGTTACTTCGATAGAGAAATCCAATATCTAAACAGTCTTTTCATTACTAATTCGTTTCAATTTTTATTTCCATGCTATTAATTCACACATTTTTTTTATAATACAGTAAAATTGAACCAATAAATGTCATTATGTTTAAGGAACTTGATGTTAGGAAAAAAAATGATTATACACTCAAAGTTATAAATACTTTGGCTTTAGAATAAACTTGATGTCAAATTCCAAAATGAACAATACTCGATTGGGTTGGTTTAACGGATGAGGAGATACTTTTAAATTAATTTCATTTTTTTATATCCTAGCCTAAACAGATTTACCTTTATTACTTTTTGATTTTGTTTTGTTTTGTTGTACATGCAGTCTTATAAGGTAATAGCCACGGTATGGAAGATATATTTTGGAATGTTTGAAAAATGTTTTATGTGAATAAAAATGTTTTTTACAATTAATCATTTAGGGGCTGATAAATATTTAATATTTTTACAGTAGGGTGAGATGTGGGGTAGTTGATTTTGAGTGGATGGTGTGGGTGATTGAGTTTGTTGCGGAAGTGGTGTAGGTATGGTTTCGTCAAAGTTTGTAATGGGTAAGTCATTGGTGTTGGTTGTTGTCGAGTTATTTTGAAACGGTAGAACATCTTCATCAAACCTTGCATGTCTAGTCGTATAGATACGACCGGTTGTTGGTTCTAGACATCGAAATCCTTTATACTTAGGACTATAGCCAATAAAAATGCATGGAGCACTCCTTGGTTGAAGTTTGTTTTTGGCATAGTCTCTAAGATAGGGAAAACTCGACAACCAAAAATACACATTTGAGTAAATTGGAGCTTGGTTAAATAGAATTTCAAAAGGTGACTTGTTATCAAGAATTTTTGTGGGAAGACGATTTATAATGTAAGTGGCGGTGGTGAAGGCATCAAACCATAGGTTGGGTGGTGCATTGGCATTAAACATCATATGTTATGTGACGATGCTTTCTTTCCGCCCTTCCATTTTGTTCGGGTGTGTGAGGGCAAGAAAGTCTATGATGAATGCCATATTGTTGGAAATAATTTTGCACTTGTTGGTTTGTAAATTCGGTGCCACCATCACTTTGAAAAACTTTGATATTAGAAGAGAATTGGTTTTGAAAAAAAGTCAAAAAAAAAATTGAGAATTGTGAGAAATTCGGATTTGACTTTTAGTGGATAGAACCATGTAAACCGAGAGTGATCATCGATAAATATGGCATAGTATCTATAACCATCGGTGGAGGGCACTGGTGCGAGTCCCCAAAGGTCATAGTGGATTAAGTCCAAGACATGTTGTGCTCGTTTAGGATTATCAATAAATGGTAAATGCTTAGCCTTTGATAACTCACAAGAGTTGCATAATCTCGGTTTGGGTAACAAGGATGTAACAAATACACGACCAAGTTTATTTAAAATTAAAATAGTGTCAAATGAGACATGGCCTAAACGACTATGCCATTTATCGAACGATGCACGAAGGTGCGAAGCAGAGAGAGCCACAACAAGGGACTTGTGACTTTGGGTGAGAACATAAAGACCGTTCTCGCACATGCCTCTAGCTAGAACCGCTGCCGTTTTTCGGTCCTGAATTTGAAAAAAAATTGTTAGAATATAATACATCAACCAGTGAATCATTTGTTAATCTACTAATGGATAATAGATTTTTTGTGAGATTGGGAACTACTAAAACGTTGTGCAAAGGTATGTTGTTTATGTTAGTGTTCCCAATGTGGGTGACGGGTGACGAGTTACCATTCCCAAAAGTTACACGAATGTTACCGGTTTGAGATATAGAATTTTTTAGATTTTGTTTGGTGGTTAACATGTGTGTAGTAGCACCTGAGTCAGCGGTCCAGTCGGGAGTTTCAGAGGCAACGTTGCACTGAGCATGAAACGCCTCGACTAGATTAGCGTCTAGAGAGACGGCTTTTCGAGCATAAGAGACGAGTTGAGAACAAGTTGTGGCATAATGGCCATCTTTGCGACATATTTGGCAGTGGGGAGTGCGTTTTGGGTAAGAGTTTCCACGGCCACGAGAGGAGCCCCGACCTTTTCCACGGGAGGAATTTTGTGGCTGATTGTTTGTTTTATTGGGATGTGCATAGAAGGCTACTTCGGGGGTTGAAGAGCCATGAAGTTTCTGGACATACATCTCTTGATTTTCTGCATTTGCAAGGAGATCCCGAAAAGAGGGAGCAGGGCGTATGGTACGTTGGGAGGTGGAAAAATTTTCGAAAGAGGCACCGAGTCCACATAGAAACCAGTGACGTTTGTCTTCATCAGAAACAGGATGTCCTATGGCTGCTAGTTGGTCGGCTAGAGCCTTAAATTTTCGGCCATAATCCGAAACAGAAGAGGTCCCTTTTTGAAGTGTGCGAACCGAATCTTTTAGATTGTGGATTCATTCGACTGAGCAGTGGCTGTAAGCCTCGGCCAGAGCCTTCCAAACATCACGAGCTATTGTAAAACCAATGGTTTCAGCCATTGCTTCTTCAGTGAGGGTTGAATTAATCAACAGCAGTACCTTCTGGTCATCGGTCTTCCATGTGAGAAAAGTGGAATTAACAACGGTTTTGTTGTCGGCTGTGAGAGTTTCGGGAGGAGAAGGAGTATCGCCGGTTACATGTCCGACAAGATTAAGGTAGGTTAGGACATGGGTGAGTTGCTTTTCCCATGGAAGATAGTTGGTGGAGTTTAGCTTGATGTTTATGAGGTGGCTTAGTGAGTGGATTGGTATGGTAGGGATATCAATGGTGTTAGTGGCCATCGATAGGATTTTAAGAGTGAGCAGGTGCTGAAAAAGGAAAAGAGTAAGCAGAAGCAGACGAAAAAAATTAGGACAGAAGGAGATAGGCGCAGAGGAGAGGTGATGGAGAGATAGTAGAAAGGATCTTTGATTTTAGCTTGATAGTTGATACCATATTGAATGATAATTGTGAATGCCTTTACAGTGATGAATAGAACCCTATAAATACAAAAAGACTTACCCTATGATGGAGAGATTTGCTCCTGCATACTATAATTACAATTTGACTAAATAAATACAATTGAATAAGAGGAGAATATTGCTCCTTGTTATAATCTTTCCTAATGCTACCTATTTTGCCACTCATAGTAGTAATATTTTTTTGTGAACAACATTTCTATATAAATATAGAAAAAAAGCCAAAAAGAACTGAAAACCCGACAAAAGCAGAGTTAATAACATCCATAATATTAAATCACACCCTCTAGACGAGTTCAAATTCTTAAATTTTGATCTAGAAGAAAGCCACAAAAAAAGAGTTCCCCTTGATGTTATCGACCGTATTAGAGATTGAGACCTGCCTGTGATTAAATTCAATCTCGTTCCTGATCTTCTAGACTGCCATATTAGTAGCTACTAAGCATAACTTCTTGGTAATCATTACTGTGATTACTATTTATTATTTATTAAGTAGATCAATAAAATCAAGCTGAGCTAAAGAATTTCGTAGTAAATTGCAACAAGAACAAAAAAAAAAATGTAGGAAATTGCATATAACTAAAAGAATATAAGTTGAACATTGCAGGAAATTGCATATAGGCTATAGCTTAAAAAACCTACGTTGGACATTTGCAGGATCGTTTGATTTGAGGCTTCACCACCTCTCATTTAGAGTTGGTAAATAAAATTTACTAATTTAATCTTATTTTTCTGATCAATAAATTATAACGTCACCCGTTTTTATATATTTATTTAAATCTGCGTCAACTTCTACATTTAAGGATTAAAATATTTAACATGCCATCCTTTGCAAAATTATTATTATTATTTTTTTAAATTTAGCACACTGATAAAATCCTAATAGAATACCTATGGAAACTTTTACCGTAAGAATATGTGTTGTGGCTCACCTTGTGCACAAACTTTATCATCTCATATCGCGACAACTGGATACTGAGGTGGCACCGGATAAAGGAAACTGCTCGCTCACCTGACTCTGTTGTGGCTTACCTCCCACGCTAGCAGCCCCTCAAAATAACCATTGCTTTCCTCTCCCTCCTACGTTAACACACTCACGTCAGCTCACTCGCAGCCACCCCGTTGTCGTGTTCGCAAGTCACGTGGCTCGTTTTCTTGCTCGCGCTTGCTCCCTCACGCACCACAACACATAGTCTAAGGGCATCATCAAAGTGATTTTTTTCAATTCAATACAGAAATAGGTGACGAAGTAGCTTGTTGTCCGCTTACTTGCTAATTTTACATTACATCTATGAAATGAATTGATCTATAAAAAATTACATCACTAAAAGATATAAAAATACAACTTATATTGTGAGGAGTAAACGCACCTACCATATGATTTGTAGTTTGGTCGGTTCATTATTATATGATATATTATACTTTGTATCTAATAAATCAAACATACAACTTGTCATTTGTTTATTTATACATATTTTCATATCTTCATCCTTCGCTTTGAGGATACAGTATTTTTAATCAGCTGTCGATCCTATGATTATGAACTTTAGTTTAGTATATTCTATTTGTTTATGAAACTAATATTTATGATTATAAGTTGTTTGAAAACTTCAAAGATTCTAATTTGTTGTATAGTAGGTTGAAAGTAGCGGGTCTAATAGTATGTTGTATAGTATGTTGAAAGCCAAGAATAGACTCAAGTTTGAAAAATAAGCAGGTTTGGATATGGGAGATTATCAGGGAAGTCCAATCTTTGGGGTTTTTTGTGAGGTTCTAGTCGTGCGAAGCTGTCTTCGTTGACTTGAAAGGACTGCTATTGTTTTTCTTTTATGTAATCTGTATAGTTCGCCTTGTTGTAGGTTTCCTACCCGTCACGTTTTGTGGGCGTTTGGCGTTTTAATGAAGTATACTTTAAAAAAATAATAATAATAAACTTATTGATTTTGTGGGTGCTTTGGATTGAGGTGGAAATTGCTTATTGACTTATTGGCTTTTTGAAAAAGCCGATAAGTTAATAAGTCAGTTCCAAAAGTTATGATTTGTGGCTTTTTCAAATAACTTAATGACTTATTGGTTTTCTCAAAAATAAATAAGTCAATAAGCCATTTTTAACTTTTTTTTTGAATGACAAAATCTTTTATTCATCACTCAAAATGTACATTATATTGTAAAAGCAAGACACTAACATAATGTAAGACACCCGAAAAACACCCTATTACTACAATTACAAAAGAAAAAAAAAATTGTATCATATGTCATAAAAATGACCTGTTTCACCTAATCCACATTGCTTATAGTCCCCTTATGCTTGTGCCCAAATACACCTATGAAATCATTCGTCCTAAGGTATCGTCAATATAATTGAATACACCATATTCATCTTTTTACATTATCTCTCCCGTTTTTATGGTTGTTGTACACCTCACCGTTTTTCGCAGATGCTTGGCTTTGTTGGCCTTGGTTCTTATACATCGAGACCATTTTTTACGAATAGTCTCACCCATTGATCCTCTTTCCCCATTGATCCGAAGAAATAAATTTGACCATTTAAAACTCCATTAATTGTCTGGTCGACCTCCGCACTTGACCCAAAATAATAAATTTGACCCATTTGTGGTTGATTATTAGACTATGGGGTGTGGTTCCCCTTCCCCCTTCCTTCCCCTTGTCCACCTCAGCGCCACATCATTTTCCCCTTTTCTTCCCCCTTCTAGGGGAAATGGTTCCCCTTCCCCCTTCCTTTTTTTATTATTTTTTTTTTGATTTATTTTATAGACTTTATTTTTCATTAATTTTTTTTTTCATTAAAATTAAAAAACAAATTACATGGAAATTAAAAAAAAACGAAAATAATACAAAAAAAAAAAAAACAATTCGGATGACACATAAAAAAAAGATTTTAAATTTAAAAAAAATTACAAACCTAAACAAATTAAAAAAAAAAACAAACCTAAACAAATTAAAAAAAAAACAAACCTAAAGAAAGTAAAAAAATACAAACTACTCGTCACCAACATCATCGACCCGAAAATTGTTCCAAATATGGTCGATTAGATCCGTGCAAAGATTGTTGTGCACGGTACTATCCTCTAGTGCCCACCGGTTCGATTGTTGTGCACGGTACTATCTTCGTTGGCCTACGCAAGTAAACTTTGCTATATAAGTTCACGACATCTTCGCAAAACCGATACAAGCACTCCCGACTCATTCTAGCAGACATCCTCAAGTATTCATCCCATGAATCACTAGCAGTCCCGTACGCCAACTGACGAATCGCAGAAGTACATTTTTGTAGAGTCGTAAAACCTCGTTTTCCTCTAGCATCATATCGTAGTGTGAAAAACTCATCATAATTAGCCAAGTCATTGGCAATTCGTTGAAACAATCGGCGACTCATTCTAAAGCGACGCTTAAATAGCTCGTCTGGGTATACGCAGTCCTCAGCAAAGTAGTCAGCAACCAAACGTTCGTGTGCACCTTTAGATAAAAATAAATAATATAAGAAATAAAATATAATAACAAAAATGTATTTTTAAAATATAAGATATGAAATACAATAAAAAAGTAGTAAAAAAAAATAACAAAATATAACAAAATAAAAGAAATTTAAAAAGTATAAGAAATATACCCTCACGATCTCTGTTTAATGCGGCGCGTCTTGTTCTTGGTTCCGAATTTGTTTCCTCGTCACTACTGTCGTTTACGAACTCCAACAATATCTTTGCCGTTTCAACCATCGTGCTCGCAAAAAAATTGGCAACGTTTGCCTCTTCTGACGACGAACTCATGCTTGTATAAAATTAGGTGAAAAAGGCTAGAAATTATTATGTGGTTTTATAAAAAATTAGGGTGTAAAGTTTATAAAATATGGAGTGTTGTGTGAAGTAGGTTTGAATTGGTTTGAATTGGTTTAATATATATATATATATGTAAAAAACGTTTTTTTTTTTTTTTTTTTTTTTTCAAACGGTCAATTTTCAAACGGTATTATTGTTCAACGTTCAAAAATTATTGGGAAAAGGGACGGGGTGGACGGGGGATTTCTCCCGAGTTCACCGAAGGTATTTCGGGGGGGGCGGTGTTCCCGTTCGGGGAAAATGCCACCTCAGTCTTCCCGAGCATTCCCCCACCCCACACCCCACAGTCTTATGGTCCACTACAGTTGCGTTCTCTCTACTTGAAAACTATTCCCCACTTTCCCTCACCGGCTCATTAATTTCTTTACGTGGTTGTTCCCTAGGCGCCTCATCCACATGCACCTTACCTAAATACCAAACATTGGTGCCGGTCTAGTGTTGGATGCGTGAATATCAAATTAAAACGAGCTACGGATACTATATTAAGTTAGAAAAAAATAAAAAAATCATTGGTCAAAGACATGGATTAATTGGTTATCATTTATCAAGGTGAGTAGGAAGTCCATGTTTTGGTGACTAGTCGATCAAATGATCAATAATACGTGAATGGTGAATAAATGATGTGCAATACTGTTGACTTCTAAATTTAGTTTTGAAATAGGAAAAAAAAAATGAAATATTTAAAGAAATACTTCACAATATATTTGTAATATGTATTATCTTGCTTTTATATTTTCTAAAAAAAAAAAATATGACTCGTATAAATGCAGCCTTGTTTTTTTTCCCTCTTTTTATTTCCACACATTACAAGTATGAAAAATGTTAGTTTTTTAGTAACTTTATGTTCATATCTCTCTCTCTATACATCATGATTAAGAGTTAAGGTTAGAGAGCATTTTGCAATCACAACTTTAGGTGTTCGAGCTGACTTTGACATTATAATGATTGGACTTTTCTCAAAGATTAATACTTGTTCATATAAATATGTAAAGTATAACACTTTATATGAATTATTAACATCATGACAAATAAAAAAACATACACCAAAAACTTTTTCTTTCACTGTTTATCCTTTTATTTTTAACGAATTCTATTGTTTATTTTAAATAGCCAATGGCTTTACTTATTTCAAAGTATAATCAAATAAAAAATAATACATTTTTAAGTATTTTCAAATGATGCCTGGTATCAAAAAGCTACATGGAAATGAAAAGATGGAGTATAATGAAAGTACATGAATATTTCTTTGATCAATTCATATAAATAAATACAACTACAAGAGATGAAGAGAGAGACAGAGTGCGCGCTAAATCCTATAAATTATAAGACTATAAGGAGTGGAGGGGCGGGAAAGAGGGGGATGAAGCGCCATGTGGCACTTGTGGGACCCTTGTGGGGGGGAAAATAATTGTGGGGAGTGGAAGGGGGGGAAGAGGGGGGGAAGGAAATAATATTATATTGTGTTAAAGTTAAAAAAAAAATAAAAAATAAAAACCTGACCAATAAGAAGCTGCCATGTGTCCCACACATGCCCCCCACGCCGGTGAGCTTTCTCCCGCCCCTCCCCTTCACGCCACTTCCACGCTGCCTTGCGGCGGTGTTCCCCCCCTTCCCGCCCCCTCTCCCGCCCCACTCCGCTTAGTCTAAGCAAAGGACATTGAGTTTATATAGAGTTTCTTAAACTTTTACATTGCATATTTTGTTTACTTAATCGAGTTGTTTTGGTTTCGAAGTTTGATAATAGGCTGAAGAAATTAATTTTGTAAAAGAATTGTATATATATAAAAAAAATCTTTTTGGGAAATTACAGCAGGCCAACACAATCATAGGCAACTTGCATTTGCCACCGACCATTTAATTTTAAATTCTACACGATTAAATGTGATTCACTTTGTCTCCCAACTCTAAAGACAATCGTATAATTTGATTTTGGTTCGAAAAACATACAATCATATTACCTATTTTTTTTTTCTTTTCAATCATGACATGATGTGCCTACATAAATAATTGGGAGAGTAAAAAAAAACAACATTTTTTAATTGTTAAAGTTAAAAGTAAAAGAAAATTATATAGTTAATTACATACACAAATTATATAGTTAAAAAGAAATTAGTTTGATAAATATTTTATACAGTAGGTTATATTGCATACACAAATTTAGGTCAACTAGTGTGTATCAAATCCCGTGCGTTGCACGGGAGACTTTTCACACTCCGTATTGGTTATTATTAGCTTCCAAATCCAATTAAGTTTCAAATGTTTTGCAGATATATATTTCACCATGATGGTATCTTAGGTAGTTAGGTTTACTTAAACAGTGTTAGTAAAAATTACAACAATTCCGTTTAATCGATTAATTTGCTTTTACCCTTGTTTTTTCCTATAATACCAACATTTAAGTTTAACCTATGTATTTAAAATACCCTATGTATTTAATTTTAAATGACATTTCTAGTTAAAAGCAAACGATAAATGTTTTGAAAAATAGTTAATTTGTGTTTTTATTTTCACTTTATAAATACGTTCATTATGTTTATATTTTTCGGAATTGTTTATACCAGTGGATATATAATTCACTCAAATTTCTCTCCCTTCGTGTATATAATATTTAATAAGTTTATTATAAATATTTTTTATTATAAGCTTATAATTGTATCATCTTCGTTTACCTAATTAAAAAGAATTTGTTAAAACACTTAACTTTTCATATAATCATACTGATCCAAATAATATATAATATTTCCTATATTAAATTTTAATATGACGACGTAATTATGCCGTTTACATATCATATCTCAAGATCTCATAGTCTCTTCACTTCAGTATCATCTCTTCAACCTTTGTTTTCTTGACTCGTGATACATCTTCGTAACAGATCTTTCACCTTGTATTTAACATTTCCAGATAATCTATATCTTTCTCATCCATATGTGTTTCGAATTAAATCACATCCTCAATGGAGAGGTGATCAGTGCGAGCCGGGTGGCCATGGCGGCTAGAAAAGTTACACCCGTCTCTCACCGGCGTCGCCCCAACGACCTTTACTCCAATGCCGGGCTATGCCATAACGAACATCTGTGTCACACCCCAACCCAGACAGGTTGAAATGTCACTATTACAGATATCAAAACCAAACACTATCCAGTTAAAAAGAAAATAGAATCCAAAGGACAACCGAGAGTCTTAAATCAAACCGAATAAAATCCTAAGTCTCAATTTATTTATTACTGAATTTAAACGAAATGAAAAAAAAAATCTTGAACTTCATTTATCTCTCACTCATCCCTGATTCCCCAGATTACCTGCGAACACATAAGACAACACAACAAAGAAAAATACGGCTGAGCCAAAAATTGTCCAGTAACGAAGAGATCAATAGTTCATGTAAAGAACAGACGAAAGGAAAGGAAAGAAATACAAAATCCCAACAACTATATTTTTAAACTCGAACCCAAACCCATATCGAAAGAAATGTTGAACACAATTTATGAAGTAAGCCGACACTTATTCGGGAGAATTTCAAACGTAACGGAGCATATCGAAACAAAATCCAAAACATATCGGAACATATACGAATATCAAACTGCGTGACTATACATAACAATAAATTAAGTCACGTCAAACGGAAACCACCCATGAGCCTAAACAAACTGACAAACTGGTACACAGATAGCTAGTCTATGCACCTATGAGATGGTGAGTGTGGCGTACACCCATTATTCCAGTCTCCACATAACAAACTCAAACTCAAAGCTAAGATCGATCTATACGCCTCTAGTGGCCAAGTGTTACACTAACACAATCTAGAAACGCCGTGAATATTTATATTGCGCTGTCACGAACAGTGCCATGCCGTTGACGCCCAAACGACAAGTCAAACACAAACTGCTCGGGTGATAGAGTACAGAGGCTAAGGTCATTCAACTGAAACAAAATACTAACGGGAACATGCAACAATGATCTCAAATTTTAGGTATATTGCATGTTATAACGAATTTATCAAACATATAAATGAATCTAAGACAACTAAGGAAACAAGCGAAACCCGCACTACAAAGTGACGGGCATGATAAAAAAAATACTATGATGTCAAGAAAGAGAATCCGTACCTTAGTCGAGCACAGCAAAAGCAAATCGTCTTCAACAAGTTTACGGACCTAAGTATCATATTTTCCTAAATTAGTTTATGATAATTTACTCGTCCACTCTACCCGTTTGTAACTCTTCCCCGGCGACTATGAATACGATTCTTAACCCCCTTACTTTAATAGTTAACGAAAAATCCATTTGGGTTATAAATAAATTTCCAAACAATATATGACCTTTATTTTAAATCATAAATTTATAAACGTGTGTATATATATATATATATATATATATATATATATATATATTTAAGAGCAAAATTCATATTCAAAAGTAATACCCATAACTTGTGAGCATAACATGTAGATATTATACATCAGAATTTATAAAAATAAACTTAGCTAGTTTAATTATAACCTATAATATATATGAGTTATAAAGAAAATAGTTAATACCCATATCCATTCAATAACCACACACTACTTGACCACCATATTAAAGCACATATAGATATTTAGATGGAACATTACATTTGCAGACCTTAACACACACACAATTAGACACACATCTATGTAAGAAACCCACACAGTCATAAGCAGAATACACACGTCACTAACACACACATACATGAACACTTGATTTATCTCTATACATACAGCCACAAACACATACTAATACCCATCATGACCATCCAAATCTATTCCCTAGTCGCCGGAGTCGGACCATCCTCCCAAAGTTCTTCGGACAACACGAAATCATAAAAGCATATACATAGCAGTGGGTCAGACGTTCATACCTCAAGAATGAGTCGGAGAGCGGACGAATGTGTAATGGCGGCAATTTAAGTGGCGGTGACTGACCGTGAGCGACTAAACGATGGTAGCGAATGAGTCGTGGCGTTGGTTATTAGGAACGCGAATACAGTGGCCGGCATGAAAGAGTCGTACGGTGTGTGGTGGTGACCGTGGCGGAGTAACGCGGCGCAACAGAATAGCACAGGATGAAACAATGGGGATCAGAATTAGAAGTCGATTCAATATGATTTAAAGCGTGGTCAAAAGTTTAAAAGAGTAAAGATGCCGAGTTAGCAATAATCCCATCCAAATTAGTCGGCCAATTTGTTTGAAGAGGTTAGGATCGTAGTTTGAACTTTTCCAAGAATTTGAAAGTATATCTTATTATTCTTTGGTATTAATTTCTCAAACTTATTAGTTAGTCACTTATAGTCCACACATTAGTCTTGCCCATCCACGTATGAACTTTAAACCACATCCAATAGAAATACAATTTATTAGACTATATGGTGTGCCTCCCCTTTCCCCCAACTCCCCCAACTGCCACATCAGCGCCATATCATTTCCCCCATTTTCTCCCCCAAACTTTGGAAATGGTTTCCCCCAACTCCCCCATTCCCCCTTCCTTTTTTTATTCTTTTTCCTTTTTTTTAATTATATATTTTATATTTCATAATTATTTTTTTATTAAAATAAAATTAAAAAAACCGTAAATAATAAAAAAAAACGCAAAAAAAACGTATAATAAAAAAAACCGAAATTTCATAAAATTAAAAAAAATACAAACTAATCGGCCACCAAACGTATCGTAGTGTAAAAAATTCATAAAAAAAAAAAAATACAGACGTGCATTTCTGTAGGGTCGTAAAACCCCGTTTTCCTCTACCATCGTATCGTAGTGTAAAAAATTCATCATAATTAGCTAAATCATCGGCAATTCGTTCGAACAATCTTCTACTCATTCGGAAACGACGTTTAAACTGTTCGTCCGTGTAAACACAGTTTTCGTCAAAATAATCGGCCACCAAACGTTCGTGTGCACCTTTAAAAAAAATAAAACATATCAACAAAAAAAATAAACAATTTTAACAAAAAAAATAAAACATATTAACAAAAAAAATAAAACATATCAACAAAAAAAAATAAAACATTTTAACAAAAAAACATACCCTCACGATCTCTATCAAGCGCCGCGCTCCGTGTCAATGGTACCGAAGACGCTTCACTATCGCTTTCGTCTTCCAACTCGGCTATAAGTTTTGCCGTTTCCATCATTGCGCCAACGTAAAAGTTTATCACATTTTGTTCCTCCTCCTCCGACGAACTCATGGTAACAAATTGGATTTTTATAAATTTTTTGGAGATGGAAAATGATAGTTGTGGGTATGGTTGTGTTGATAAAATATATAAATTGAAGGTTATATATATATATAGATAAAAGGTTTAATTTTTTTTTTTTTTTTTTTTTTCAAACGGCTATATGCCCTCGGGACCCACCACCAACGTTCAAAAAATTTAGGCCAATCACATCGCTCGGTTCAAACGGGATTATTTCCCCGGGTACCCCGAAAATTCCTCGGGGGGGGCGGTGTTCCCGATCGGGGAAAGTGCCAAATCACCACCCCGAGGTCGTTCCCCGAAGGCACTCCGAATAGTCTTAATAGTTATCTTAGAATTATCTAGGAAATGCTAAATCAACAAAAAGTTCAATGTATATATTTAAATAAATTAGATTATGGACTACTAAACTTATATTTTTAACTACGTCAAAATATATTTATATATATATATAGATATTACAATCTGCTTCCGCAACAACTCCTCCACCGAGTGGGCGGCATAGATGGCTTATATATGTCGACCTTCAGGCAACCGGTGTCGGCATCAGCGGGTGACCCAAATAGACTTCGGTGTACATTTGTCGCCGTCAACAACATCTCATCTCTACATGTAATGTCTTGTTAGTACCACGGAAGAGCGGTGGTTATGGAGAGACAAGTTGCTGCCT
Organism: Ambrosia trifida; assembly: GCA_028751855.1. NCBI lineage: Eukaryota > Viridiplantae > Streptophyta > Magnoliopsida > Asterales > Asteraceae > Ambrosia > Ambrosia trifida. The sequence continues at coordinate 90,468,921 of CM054130.1, read as the reverse complement.
GTTGCACCACTTGTCCGTCGTCTACCATCTCTCCATGTAATGTTGAAAAGATGTTTTCGATGCATGGAAGCTTAAGTAGACATTGTGGGGGTTTTCCATGGTGCTGCCACGTTTTATCTATGCTAGCTAAAAGACTGTTGTACTGTTGGCACATATAAGGTTAATCTGCCACGCATCATAACTTGTAGTGTTGGCACGTAAAGATAAACAACACGTAGACCTAGAGTGAGGAGAACCTGCCACGCATGTGTGTTCATGTTAAACAACCCATATAAGACTCTGTATTCACCAAAATGCCACTGTTTTACTGTTTAAATCCGAACGATTATTATTAGTATATAATGGTAAAAAAATTAACATATATAAAGAAGTTAGTTTGATTAGTTGCTTTTGATTTATGCTTGCGTAACAATTTAGTGTTTTACAAAATGTAACAAAATATAAGACTCTGTATTCACAAAATGTAACAAAATATATATCATTGGTGAAAAATAAAAGATTTGGATTTGATTTATGCTTGCGTAACAATTTAGTGTTTTATAATTATCTCGTTACTAGAAATCAATGGGAAACATTTAAACCAACTTTCAGTTTGATGAATTGGAGATGTATTTGAAGAAAAACAAGACTAAATTTTTTTAATCTTTTCTCCTACACCATACCCATGAAATTCATGAATGACCATAAACTTATTACATTTTCATCGGCATTTGATCTGATTTGAAACTTTTGGTAGGGCTTTCAGGCCCATTTGTTGTATGTTAAAGCCCATCTAGTGACCGATTACCTAGAGCATGGTCATCCTATGGGCTTACTTGCTCTAAAACAATTAAATGAACTATACATGGACTATATATGGAGTATTTGTGATATCAAAATTCGGATTAAATAGAAACGAAAATATTTTAAAAGTTTATGACCTGATCCAAATATTTAGGCTTATAGTAGATGCCTAGTTCTCCACTGCATCTCTTTCACTTTTTCATGTAAACTAAGAACGTAATGGGAGTCACAAGACCCTTCAATTAAGAGGGGCCAAGCCACCACCATATGGTGGAGTGATAAGCCAAGTAATTGTTAGAGCCTACTCTTTATAAGAGGGGACAGGTTTGAATCCTGATGGCAACTCCAGTTTTCTATTATCGTGCATTTACTCCAGAGAGGCTTGCCTCTTGTGGAGGGTGCAACATCTGTCAAGTGGCAGGTGGCGGGAAATTTTTCAGGGGAACGCCTGTAAGCCCCTCTCGCATCAGCGTGGAACTGGTTAAAACAACATAGTCTGATCGTTGAAGAGGTGGCTAGGGTCCCCTGTTTAGGGGGGAGTGATGATCTCTGCCACTCGATAGAAGAAAGTCACCATTCAAAATTTTTTTTAAGGGGGCCCAAACTCAATACGTATAAAATTTTCGAGCATAATACTAAGAACGTAAGTCGGGGCACCCCTTGGCCTCTTCAATCCTCTGCCCCTGCGTTCAGTTACCATAGGGCTTGTAGCTTGCTGGTACTAATGAGCATTATGGACAGACCCACTCTATGTGCGTGGGGTTTCCCGGACTAATGTTTTTTTTTTTTTACAAATCTTGTAGACACGGTATGTTAAATTTTTTTAAGATCTCAAAAGAAAAATTAGACGGACCCGTATTATTAAGACTAGGTGAGGCATTCACAACCCTTGATTTCCCTTCGAAATTCTTTTTTAAATATATTTTAAATAAATACAAGCAGGAACCCGGGCGTTGCGGTGGGTTGCATGATGTCTGGCTATATATAATTGGCATGTATGTAATTGGCATGCATGATCACCTCATGCATTACTTTATGTATGCTCCATAGATCAAATGCAAAAACAAAACAATAATATCTAAAATAATATTGTTACATGGTAAGTTTTTTTACTAATGATGTTAGACTAATCATTGACTACAGGATGTGTTCAACGTATGACATTTCATAAAGTGATGGCCAAACCATGAAAATTGAATAGGGGTAGACTCCAATACATATGCATCTATTTGTGATCTACCAGTTGACCTAAATAAAAGGACTTGGAATCGTGCTCATGTAAACCTAAATTTCGGAATGTCAAGGAAGATTAACAGTTCATGGTAAGTTTCAGAGCTGAAAATGCACAACAATGTAGACAATAAAAGGACTTGGAAGATATTATGGTGCCTTTCTTCGAAATCGGACTACAGCACTATAATGACAAACCAACATTAATCAAACACTCTTGATTCATTCAATCAAAGACTCTTGTATAAACCCACGAATCATAATCTACTTAGAAATAGTTATCCACAATTACCGATGACATGACGATCGTAGAATGAAAGATGAGCGACAAATCTAAATTAGAACATATTAGGGCTTGATTGGAAGTTTTTGTTTATGGGGCCAACATTTGAAAAAGGAACATACAAATGTATTCCAAGAGTCGTCAGTTTCTAACGTATGGATTAATTAATCCCATGAATGAAATTAAGAACACTATCATTAATGCTTGAAATCATCGATCTGGATCTATAACCGTACGATGGCATCTTAAAGAATTTAAACGGGCGTGTCTCTGTCGGGAGTGTGGATGCGTGAAGCACATGTTCTACATTTAGAGCATGTTTGGCTCTCCTTATTTCCACCTCCTTATAACTTATAACTTTTCCAAAAAGTTAATAAGTTGCAAAAAGTGTTTGCCAAAAGGAAAAGGACTTTTTGTAAGCCTATGATAAGTTGTTTTGGAAAAGTAAGGGAGGAGTGACTTTTTGAACCTCCTTATAACTTATTGATGGTTATTTACCTACATGCCCTTATTATATCCTTACACCTTCTCTCCTTATACCCTTTTTGGTCATTTTACCTAAATAAGTTAAACCAAACACTTTTTTACAAACTAACTTATCAACTTATTGTTTTTCCCCATCACATAAGCTAATCCAAACACTTTTTTAAAAATTTCTTTTTAAAAAGTCATAAGTTAATAAGTCCTTTTAACAAAAAGTCCTTTTTACCTCAAATAAGTTTATCCAAACATGCCCTTAGCTTTAAGACTTGTTTTATTGGCAAATCATATAGATAACCATCGGAGATATATTTATATAGAGATATATATACACACATATATAGATTATTATTATTATTATTGTTATTATTATTATTATTATTATTATTATTATTATTATTATAGCAAAGTGGTAGCATAAATTTTAAAGAAAATAAAACATTGACTTATAGTTTTATGTAATATTTGTGTAATTTCATAACAATGCTTCTTGATGTCATCTTATATTATGAATTCTCTAAAATTTTCTATTCCATGATGCTAAACTTTTCAAATGCTTCAATTGTTTTAATATCATTATTAATTACTTTTAATAGGTTAAACAAGTTGATTTAATAGTTGTATTAAATTTGTCTTGATTACTAAATGAAATTACATTTTTACCCATATAAATGAATATGAAATGACAATCTTACCCATCTAGAACTCACTATATAGTAGTATAGAAGTATAGATATAGATATAGATATAGATATAGATATAGATTATATTTGGTTTGGTGGTAAACCACTTGTCTTCTATCTAAAAGATCATAGATACAAGTTTCGCTTAGATTTTTTTTTTTTTCGTTTTCTTTCCCAATTACTATTTGTATTATGTATACCTTTTACTTATTTATTTTTTTGAGTTTTTTTTAACTTTATTGAATATTTAAAACCTTGATTAGAAGTCAAATCTTAGATTTGAATTTTGTGTGCGGTTAAAATGAATTTAGAACTTGTGACTTAGTTATGTTAAAACTTGAATGTTCCTAATCCTTACCCAACCGGTGACCAACCAAAAAATTCTAAAGTTTTGTTGTGAACACAGAACACAGAACACCGAAAAACACAAACCCCACTGCAATATATTTATGAATCCACCACTGGTTAATAATAGGCGTTTTTCTCAAGTGATGTATATCAAATGATGTGATTAGTTCAATATTAAACATGATATATAAACACATCAAACAATGAATTAAGTAACTAGTAAATTAAACCAGTAACTAATGCTTATATAATGGACTAGCCTACTTGATAGATGCATGTCTTTTAGAGATGTGTTTCATGTTCAAACATAGGTGTTGCTACAACAAATATAGATCTGGAGAAGGTCTGAACGTTCCAAGGTCGTCAAGCTTCTGACCTCGTCTGCTGCTTAAAGGGTTAGACCAGCAGCATGAAAGAACTCGTCAGAAGAGGTAAAAGGGTTAAAGGGTTTCGGTTCACCAAACGCAAGTCGAGGTGTCCCTCTTCGTTGTAAACGTAGATGGGAGGTTCAAGAGTTTTGATATTTTAGTTGTTATTATTCTGATTTGGGATCAACCCAAAGTCAGAATGTTGTTATTATTGGTTAACTTAAGAAAAGATAAAGAATAAGAGTATGATGTTGAAGAAAGGAACTCTTGATCCCAAGTTACAACTAGGGACCAACCACGTAAGCCTGATGAAGGCTGAGACTTGCGAGTAACAGAGCGTGATTCCACATGTAGTGGCTGTTGGAGCCGGCTTGGATGTGGAATCAGCATGGTTTTAGATTTCTAAGAATGTACAGCAGCAGCTTGGAGGCTTGAAGGCTTCAGCCTGCTGCTGCTGAAAATATTAATAGAGAATAACTCTAGAGAGAGAGTTTAGAGAGAGAAAGAGAGTGAGAGAGGTCTTGTATTAAGACCAATCTGCCTTAAATGTGTGGTTTGCCCCTCTATTTATAGAGGGGGATGGGTTAAACCCTAATGGGCTTCCTTGTTGGGCTTGGGCTTGACCCAATATTATATTTAATGATTTTGGCTTCTTGGGCTATTGGGCTTGGCCCAATTGAGTACCCTACATCATCAGCCCCCCAGTCTAGTTTAATGTATATATGCATGTACATTATACTAGACTCAAACTATTCATTATCTTTGCGCTTTCTTCCAACCTTTGTTGTTTTAGTGAGTGTTCATTTGTAGATACCTTCGTGTAAGTAGGATAAATATCAACAAACAAACCTTAGGATAATGAGTTTTGGAATGTGTTGGGGTTTAAACCGATAAAATTTGAAACTTGTTTAAGTTGATGATCTTGAAAGCTTATTAGGGGGTTTAAGCTGACGAGCTTGAAAGCTTATTAGCATTTAAGCTGATAAGCCCTTAGTTTGGTGGAAGCAGCTGATGAGCTTGAAAGCTTATAAGGAATTAAGCTGATAAGCTTTGCAGCTTGCTAAGCCCTTATTTGGATAGAAGCTATGGAGCTGGATATTCCTCCATTACTTGCTTCTTTCCTTGTTAGCTTGTATTAGCTTCAGCATATCGGCTATTGACCTTTTAAGTTTTTGCCTTTTGAGCTTAATTTTCTAAGCTTGTTTGTTGTATTGGCGAAGTTATCTCGAGTTGTGTGATTAAAACCATCTATATCCCACATGTATGCTCCTTTGGACGATATTCCCATAATTTTGTAAAATATTTTTGGAAATATCTTTATTTTAGGCACAAGCCTTTAAAAGATGGTTCATTTATCAAATGACTATGGCAGTTTAAATGCTTGTAAGCATCAACAAAGTAGCTAAGTATCACTAAATGATTGTAGCTAGGTGCACTTACAGAGGTTTTTAGCAAGTCACGTTTAAATGTCGGGAAGTTAATCCGATATATAGTGGATTATTATATTGATCGAATGGTCGATTTCTGAGCAAGATAGCAAATGAGATTCATATGACAGAAGGGAAGTGGCATGTGTACGAAGGAAGGCCTCTTGCACATGAAGGTGAAGCACATTGCCTTGAAGGTTGACTTGATATGACCTGACTTGATAAAAAGCTTGTACGCATTCTAAACTTTGAAGGCTTTAAGCAAAGTTATTGTTTTTGTTGACTAAAGCATATAGATTTCATCCTTTAAGCAAAGTGTCTTGGCTTGACAGCTGAAAAGCTCATGGACTTCCTCCTTTAAGTTTATGGATGAAATCCATCACTAGCCTAATTTTTTGTGCCATCAAGGTTTTGTGATAAATTCTTTCTTATGATACAAGCGATGGAATCAAGTAGATAGAAGCAAATAAGGTTAAATAGCGAATTTCTTTGTTTACGAAAGTTCGCTTTTTATTCTCCTTCAGGAGCCTTGTTCATAAGACGTTGAGTGTATGACCTTGCTAGCGAGCTTCTTTGATGCGAAACTTGACGTATGACTTATGCTTGTAAGCTTCTTTTGTTCGAAGATTGATATGAGCTTCCTTCGCTCAAAGCTTGATAAATAGAGCATGTCTATAAGCTTCGTTCGTATGAAGTTGAGCTTCTTTTGTTGACATGACTGAGTGTCCAAATCTATTGATTTGTTTCTTTAGCACCATTTTGGTGAAGTATCATTCGTTGTGTTGTTTGGGAAACCTTGCAGGGTTCCATTTGGTGTTAGCCTTGTATGGCTAGAATATTAACATGTGGTTGTGGTATTATGAACCTTTCAAGCCGTTAGGCTCGACATGTTATGATTGTCGATCATGGCCTTTTATGTTAGCTTTCATATATTTTGTTGTGTGTATGGCCTTGTGAGATTGTTTCACTTTTGAATTGTACCTTAGTGTATTTTTGTGATCGTGTTTGGATGCTTGCATGTTTACATGTTTGGATGCTTGGATGCTTGCATGTTTTGTCTTTGTTTGGATGCTTGCATGTTTGGATGTTTTGATGCTTGCATGTTTGGATGTTTTGTCTTTGTATTTGTTGGGAAATGTTTTGCCGGTAGCACCTTAAAAGGTTAAGTGCTGCAGTCACTTATCCTTAAGGTAGTCTAGGCAAACAAGTCGCCACCTATCCTATGTACACTACTTAGTGTTTTTGTATTTCGTAAGTTTTTTTAGAAAACTTAAGGAACAATTGGTGTAGGCTGTTTAAACCCGTCTATGAGACATGTAAAGGAAAATCTTTGTATGTCTCATGGAGTTGGATTGATCAAGGAACTCACCCCTTATATAGGTCCATTCAACCCTTGAACCTATTGAGCGATGTGGCCTGGGAGCTCATCCCCTTACATGGCCCTTGCCATGGAGTTTCTTGCTAGGTTCTCAACCTGATTATAGGATAGAAAGACAAATCTTGATGGAAAACGCTATGATTCATTCATTTCATGATAACTAAATGTTTACACAAAAAGTGGTAGAAATCTCTTGGTCGTTTGTGGTTACGCTGAACCTTTTAAGGTGATTGTCATCCCAATGCCTTGGGATTTTCTTTCCTTCTTGGTCGATTAAGCTTGTAGGAATCACCGTTGTGAGCGTCGAGCACAATATGTCCTATTTTGGGCCAAGCTTTCCAAGGTTTTGTTTTTGTAACATGTAAGTTGTATTTTAGGAAGATATTCATGTGTTGTAGAAAAGTGCTTTGGCAAGGTGTTGGTGGTTTAACAAATCTACTTTGGTTGCTAAGTAGCTTGCTTTGTTATTTTGCCAACAGCTTCAACGCCTTAGCATTGCGGTTTGATTCGTCCTTAATCTTTTTTTTTATGTATAGCAGGATGCTTCAACGCCTCTACGTTTCTAGTTTTATGCTTCTATGGGGCTTGATCCTTTTTACTACGGCTATTTTGTAGCTTTAGGTGTATTAAATAAATTAGTGATTGCGATTCTTGGTGTTACCAAGTTAGATCGATGATTACTAATTTATTCTTATGTATCCCCATCTCGTTTTGCATTTTCACTATTCTGTGAGTTGCTTGAGTGTTGACATGCATCTCAGGTTGGTATGGGTTAGCTTGTCTTGACTTTGTAGTCTTTGTAGTTGCTAAATCTCCTAAGACGGTTGAAGGCTTAGAAGCTTCAAAATTCGTATTCATGTTTAGCTTAGGTAACATTCTTTCGATAGAGATTTTTTGGGCAAGCGTTTGTGCTTAGTGTGAGTGAGAAGCATTGATGTTTTAGCAAGAGCTTCGACGATTGAGCAAGTTGCTTTGGATAATCTTTGTTGGTATATTTTTTGTTCATGCTAGAGCCTTAGTGGAAGACAAGTATTATCATAGGTGGTTCACCTAGTTGGGAGCTCTTAGAATAGAACTTGTTTGTTACAAGGACACTTTCACATACAGCTAGTTTGATAGCTTCTTCCTTTAGTTAAGTTCTTCTTTTGCTTTTTAAATTGCAAGAAGTAGTGTTCGTACTAGAGGCGAACGTATGCCTTTTTCTAATCATGGTTTTTGTCCAAGGACTGATAAGTTGTTGCATATTAGCAAGATGCTTGTATTCGTTTCAGCTTTAGGGTAGAAGTCATGACATGTATAGCTTCTTTATCCTCATATGCTTATTGTATACCCTTCAAGCTTGTAAGCTTCAATTTTTGTATCTGAAACTTCTAAATTTCAAAGCTTCAGTTGTTGTATTTGAAGCTTTTAAGATTTTAGGCTCGTGGTAGTTGAAGCGTTTAAGCTTTTGAGCTTCTTTTAATGTCTTTTGAAGCTTTTAAGCTTTCAAGCTTGTTTTGTTTATTTTGAAACTTCTGAGTTATTTTTGAAATTTCTAAGTATTTGAAGCTTTTAATGACATGTTCGAAGGAGCTTATGTAAGGATCATGCCAAGTCTGCCAATATTATCATGAACATGTGATGTATTTTGACTTTTGTCATCCTTGAGGTATAAAACTTGTGTTGGTAACGAGTTTGTTGTTGTCGAGCTTTTGTAGTCGAAAGAGGTGATACGCTGTGAAGCTTATTATCTTCCTGGCTTCCGGGGTGATAACCTTTGAAATCTATAACCTTTCAAGCATTGGAGGTTATGGCTTATGAAGACCTGTGAGGCTTAAACCTTCTAAGCTTCTAAGGTTATGGCTTATGGAGACCAGTGAGGTTTAAACCTTCTAAGCTTCCGAGGTTACAGTTTGTGAGGACCTACAAAGCTTAAAACCTCTTGTGTTAGAGTTTGCAAGGACCTTTGAGGTTTATAACCTCTTAGACGAACGATTCTAACTTTGTTCACTAATTAAGGAAAGTGGTTACATTTATTGAATCATTGTAGCTAAAGTGGTGTTAAAGGAGGATGTATGGGAGGTGTTGATTTGTGTACACAGCGACCTTTTCGTTCATTCCTTTGAAGTGACATTGTTGGCATGAGGAGGCTTTTCCTTCATTGAGTTGTTTGTCTTTTCAAGGGGGGAGAAAAGCATATGTTTTAGGTGGCATGCGTGTCCCATTGATACGTTAGGTTGTTTGAACACAAGGTTAGTCTTGATAAGAGGTTCGCCTTTCCTTGAATAATGTTGACCCAATATAGTAAGCCTTTAACTTCTGCGAAAGAAAGTAGCTAGGCTATTGTTTTGAGTTATCGTGTTTCTTTGCTTATGGTAAGATGCTTGAAGGCATCATTTGAGTAAATAAGTTGAGATGTGTAACTGTTTTGCTTCTTTGATTCTTGGCTTCTTTTAAATGTGGGTTTGTCCACACGAGCCACCAGCCCCCCAGTCAAAAGTAGTCATGACATGGTGATGAGTGATTCTGACTGATATCAAAGTGTTGTTATACATCTTACCTCTTTATTCCTTTTTCGAAGATATGTTGCTATGTGGGTTGCTGTTAGGGGAAGCCTTTTGCCCTATTATCCTTTAACCCTCTGACCTGATATGCTTATTTTCTTCGGGGGTTACTTGCTTTATTTGAGCATGTCAACTTATTCATATCAGCCCTTAGTAAAAGGTGTTCATGGCTATGAGGTCGTTCATAGAATAAAAGCTTGTTTGAAAGACGTGTATAACTCCTTGATTGAAGTTGCTTTTATTTCGGATCTATGAGGTCGTTCATAGAATAAAAGCTTGTTTGAAAGCTTGCAACGTTGGCGATTTAAAGATCCATAGGTTGATGTATTGAACCATATGTTTATTTTGACGTTTCTTTATGTTAGCCTTAAAAATGTTACAATGTTTGCATCATAACTGTATTTGTGGCTATTGGTAAGGAACGTTGTTTTGACTTGGTCGTAAGTATAAATGGTTCATGTGTAGCTTTTGAAGCTGTTAGAAGTTGAAGCTGATCTAAGTAATAGCAAAGCTTCATGAATAATCAATTTGAACGCCGTGAAGCTAAATTATTATGAAGCTTCAACGCATAGTGGTCTGAAAAGCTATCAAGCTTTAATGAATCCCTTAGCCTAAAAGGCTGTAAAGGTTTGATAAATAGTAATCCAAAAGGCTTTAAAGCTTTAACGAGCAGTGAAATAACTAGGTCTTTATGTCTAGTCTGAAAAGCTAAAAGGCTATGGGGCTATTCTCTTTTGACTTTTGATAATATTCACTTTTTGTTTAACCTCCATGGGTTGTCAGAAAAAGCATGCACATATCTTTTAGTTTTTTGTTATTAATTACTAAAAGGTTGTAAAGCTTTAGGAAACAGTGTCTTAAAGTGATGTAAAGCTTCTATAAGAAGTAGCCTAAAAAGGCTTTAACACCTTTTCGAATACTAGCCTAAAAGGCTGTGAAGTATTTATGGTTAGTAGCATGAAAGGATTTAATACTTTTGATAATGAGTGGCTTAATTGGATCAAAAGTTTTAATTTACAAAATTTCTCAAAAGCTTTATGTGAACCCTTAGTGGGTAATAGCTCAAATGGCTTTAGAGCTTCAATGTGAATAGCCTAAAAGGTTATCAAGCTTTAGGGAATGGTAGCTTGTAAAGCTTTAAAGCTTCCATGGATAGTAGCAGAAATGACTTTAAAGCTTGTGTGAGCAATAGCCTGAAAGGTTGGAAGACTTTAGAGAACCGTAGCCTGAAAGGCTTGAAGGCTTCGATGAGCAATAACCTATTTGTGTCAGTAGGACATTTGTTGGAATGTGTGAATCATGCCTGCAAAAGTTTCAAGACTTTTGTATAATGGGAGTGTATGCAATGGGAGTTGTAACCCATGCATAGGAAGTTGTAACTTTACTTTTTGAAGCATCTTCTTTGGATACTCTCGTACGCATGATATCATATTCTTTTTTTTTCTTTTTTTTATGAGATTTGAGGTTATGTAATAACCGTTGTATATTCTCAAAATGTTGAAAAGTAATGCGATAGCCCAACCATCTAAATTACCGTTGGTTTAAAGGGTGGCATTTTAGTAAACATAAAGATGCTTTGGTTTACAGCTGTATATGTTTCAGAAAACCAATGTTGACATCATCATCCTTTGGTGAAATAGCATGTGACCCTTTTTCTTTTTCACAAAAAGTCAAATGCTATGTTAGGAAGTAAGATACATAGATGCTATGTAGGTGCAGGTGAAGTCCTTTCTTTCAAAGGATACCTCGAATTCTCCCAAGATTATTGATATAAAATTTGTTTTATATACTTAAAACAAGACTCATGTTATGTATTGTCGGAATCAAGACAACGTTTAACTCCCTTTTTTTTATTTGAGGGCAAATTATGGTTGTACTGCATGCTTTAGTATTTGTACTATTGTGGTGCATGCATAAATATTTTTAATGAACGGGAGTTGTGGTGAAATCTTAAAAAATTTCGACTTGTTAAAAAAGATGATCCGTAAAAAGTATGGTAAGGGAATCACGTATTTAGGTGGTTGCTTTTTCTTTCTCCATTTTTTTTTTTTGAAAAAGAAGTAAAATCTACGTGTACTACTTTGAACCACAAGGATGCTTTGATAAGAGGTGACTTGGTCAAATCACATTGTCTGACAATTTATATAACCTAAAAAGCAAAGACTTCTTTTCTGACATAAAGTAATATTATTATATTGACTTGAGTGATCTTTTTCAAATAAAGACAAATGTTTACGTTACATGTTGTACTTTTGAAAGCATAGATGAGTAAAGGACAAATTAACTTACATGTCCCCACTTATTTGCATGGATTTTTTTTTACCAAGAATGCTTTCAAATCTATACATCTAATAAAACAAAGTCCATGAGGACACTTGGCACTCCCTCATTTCACCTCAATTCCTCTCTCTTCCCATATTGTGCCACGTGTCCTACTCTTGTAATTTATAAAATTTTCCTTTTTTTTAAATTAAAATTAGATTAAAAATACATAAATATGGTCAAAATTGGTGAGTTAATAGTTTCCTAAAATCATTAACCTACCCAATCAATACCCTAATAAAAACACACGCGTTTCTCTTTCTTCCCTCATTCTCTCTAATTCGCTCTCTCTCATTTGAAGAAGAAGATTGCGATCGTTTCTTCTTCATCAAACCAACGCTTCTATCTCCGATCATTGGTAACGATTCTTTCTTTCTTTTTCATAATATTCCTGTTACATATTGTTCTTTGTTATACTTATTATCAGTCTGTTTGTTTTGTGTGTGTTCGTCGGCTCCGATCATTCATCTTCTTCGTGTCACTCATTCAAGGTAACCATTGTTTCAATTTTTTTAATACGATTCCTGTTATATATTGTTTGTTTGTTATAATGATTTTCATATTTAGGCGATTGTTTGTTTCTTATAATGATTTCCATATTTAATGATTTTCAGGGATAATCGATTGTTGATATTAACCTATTTTTTTGTATTGTTGATTGCTTTTAAATAATTTTGCAGATTTGGGGGTTTAGGTTTCATGTTCTTCGTCTCTCTCCTTCAAGGTAACGATTGTTTCTTGCTTTTTCATACGATTCCTGTTATATATTGTTGTTTCGTTATAATTATTTTCAGATTTTTCCGATTGTTTATAAGATTTTTCTCTTTCATGATTTCATAATAATCCGTTTAATACTGTGGATTTAATGCTAACAAGGATTCACAAGCTGGTGAGGTGTTCAAAGGCATCCGTCTTGCATACGAGGTTAGATTTTTCTTTCTTCTTTTTTGAATTTTAAAAATAGAATAGTCATTAAATGTTTTTTATTTTAAAAAAAATTTAAAATCGGGATTACAATGTTAGGCAAGTTATTAAACACTTTGACCGAAACATTAATGAATGATTTTCGATTTTTAAAAAATTATTTTTTTTATAAAAACATTAATGACTATTTTTTGAATTTTAAAAATAGAATAGTCATTAAATGTTTTTTATTTTAAAAAAATTAAAAATCTGGATTATAGTGTTTAGGAAAGTTATTAAACACTTTGACCGAAACATTAATGAATGATTTTCGATTTTAAAAAATATTTATTTTTATAAAAACATTAATGACTCTTTTTTGACTTTTAAAAATAGAATAATCATTAAATGTTTTTTATTTTAAAAAAAGTAAAAATTTGGATTATAGTGTTTAGGAAAGTTATTAAACACGTTGACCGAAACATTAATGAATGATTTTCGATTTTAAAAAAATAAATTCTTTTATAAAAACATGACTCGTTTTTGAATTTTAAAAATAGAATAGTCATTAAATGTTTTTTATTTTAAAAAAATTAAAAATCTGGATTATAGTGTTTAGGAAAGTTATTAAACACTTTGACCGAAACATTAATGAATAATTTTCGATTATTAAAAATTAAAAAAATTTATAAAAACATTAATGACTCTTTTTTGAATTTTAAAAATAGAATAGTCATTAAATGTTTTTTATTTTAAGAAAATTAAAAATATGGATTACAGTGTTTAGGAAAGTTATTAAACACGTTGACCCAAACATTAATGAATGATTTCGATTTTTAAAAAATAAATTTTTTTATAAAAACATTAATAACTCTTTTTTGAATTTTAAAAATAGAATAGTTATTAAATGTTTTTTATTTTAAAAAAACAAAAAATGTGGATTATATTGTTTAGGAAAGTTATTAAACACGTTGACCGAAACATTAATGAATGATTTTCGATTTTTAAAAAATAAATTCTTTTATAAAAACATGACTCTTTTTTGAATTTTAAAAATAGAATAGTCATTAAATGTTTTTTATTTAAAAAAAATTAAAAATCTGGATTATAGTGTTTAGGAAAGTTATTAAACACTTTGATCGAAACATTAATTAATAATTTTCGTTGATGTAAAATAAAAAATTTTATAAAAACATTAATGACTCTTTTTTGAATTTTAAAAATAGAATAGTCATTAAATTTTTTTATTTTAAGAAAATTAAAAATCTAGATTACAGTGTTTAGGAAAGTTATTAAACACGTTGACCCAAACATTAATGAATGATTTCGATTTTTAAAAAATAAAAAACATTTATAAAAACATTAAAGACTTTTTTTTGAATTTTAAAAATAGAATAGTTATTAAATGTTTTTATTTTAAAAAAATTAAAAATTATGGATTATAGTGTTTAGGAAAGTTATTAAACACCCGGCTGTGGAGTAGTCCGGGAAGCAAAATGTGGAAGAAGATTTACACAATGTGGGGTTAGCAACGATTTCGCAAATATGGAGTGTATATTTAGCATTTATCGTGAGTTACACAATATTGGAAACATCTAATGTTAATAATTATGATTACCATTTAATTAATAACCTTTAAACATAAAATTATTAATCATATATAAATACATTTATAAATTTATTTTTAAACATTCAAAATCAAAATTTAAAAAAAAAATCCAGTTTTTAAAATTAATGACATTTAAACACAAAATAAATGCTGAATTATTTGATTTGTCACATTACTATTTTTAGCGTATAAATAGCATCTATAAGGTAATAGTCGGTTAAAATTATTGAGTAATGCTCCTTTTACTTATACATGGGTCACTTTAGATAATGTTCCTTCCTATAAACGGGTCAAATAAGGTAATAGTCGGTTAAAATGTTGTTTTAGTGGTGTAGGTTCATGTTTGTTTACTTATAAATCGGTCGATTTGGGTAATGTTCAACTTTTCCAATGGGTCAAATAGGGTAAAAGTCGCCAACAGTGTGTTTATGGTGTTTTGATTAGATTGATGTTCCTTTTAGTTATACATAGGCCATAGGTGAATTGGGGCAATCTTCCCTTTTCTTAACGGGTCGATTTGGGTAATGTTTGCCTTTTCAAATGTGTCAAATAGAATAAAATATGCTCGAAGCTTTTTTAGCGGGTCGATATGGGTAATGCTCATCTTCTCAGACGTGTCAAATTAAATTGTGAAATTTAGGTGGTAGTTAGTTTCTTATTTTCATTTTTATTACTTTCTTATTGTTGAATATGCCATAAGTCTATTTTTAACACATACCATTTAAGTCGCCTTATTCAGGTTGGATTGTATTTAAGAAACCCTGTATTCTCACATGGCCAGCTTTATGTCGCATTGTCAAGAGTTAAAAGCAGGGCAGGCGTGAAGTTACTTATACTTGATGCTGGTGGGAAAGTGATGACTAAAACAAAAAATGTGGTTTATAAGGAAATTTTCAGCGATATTTGAATAAATGTGTATTCGTTGCTTTTAAATTTTAATAAAATGTTTCTACTTTATTTTTCTTATACGTTATACTACTCCAAATAATCGTACGTTGTTGAACTGCGTGTCAACGTGGGCAAATATCTAGTATTTAATTATTCATTTCTTTTTAGAAAAGATGCTCACATGTGTCAGGTTTTTTGCTTTGTGAGTTGTACACCATGTAAAACCAATTATGAATATATTTATTTTTTTTGAGACATGACCACTAGTCGGTGTTTTATTAACGTCTCTTTTTGTTTTATTTTGTTGGGATGGCCAAAGATATGTCAATTGTTTTTAGACCACAAAAAATGTTTTGGTAACATGTGATTTTGTGCATAACCTTCTTAAAGCAAAGAAAGTTTATACTTCTCATGGTGAGAAGGATGTAGACACAGATCTGCCATCACGTGAGACACGGATCTAATGATGCTAGCTATAACCAAGGGAGTATATGATATGCAACCCGATTATCGGAGTGGCGTTCACAGATCCGAGTGTTGCGAAAAACGCATGTAGGAGGTGTAGAAGTAACTTCCTATGAACGTTTTCTCCAAACGTAGAGAGAACATAGAAAATAGATCGACGGAGCCGAACTACGAAGAATTTATGTTCTAAGTAGCACGGCCCCACGGTGGGCGCCAACTTGTTGCTACAACAAATATAGATCTGGAGAAGGTCTGAACGTTCCAAGGTCGTCAAGCTTCTGACCTCGTCTGCTGCTTAAAGGGTTAGACCAGCAGCATGAAAGAACTCGTCAGAAGAGGTAAAAGAGTTAAAGGGTTTCGGTTCACCAAACGCAAGTCGTGGTGTCCCTCTACGTTGTAAACGTAGATGGGAGGTTCAAGAGTTTTGATATTTTAGTTGTTATGATTCTGATTTAGGATCAACCCAAAGTCAGAATGTTGTTATTATTGGTTAACTTAAGAAAAGATAAAGAATAAGAGTATGATGTTGAAGAAAGGAACTCTTGATCCCAAGTTACAACTAGGGACCAACCACATAAGCCTGATGAAGGCTGAGACTTGCGAGTAACAGAGCGTGATTCCACATGTAGTGGCTGTTGGAGCCGGCTTGGATGTGGAATCAGCATGGTTTTAGATTTCTAAGAATGTACAGCAGCAGCTTGGAGGCTTGAAGGCTTCAGCCTGCTGCTGCTGAAAATATTATTAGAGAATAACTCTAGAGAGAGAGTTTAAAGAGAGAAAGAGAGTGAGAGAGGTCTTGTATTAAGACCAATCTGCCTTAAATGTGTGGTTTGCCCCTCTATTTATAGAGGGGGATGGGTTAAACCCTAATGGGCTTCCTTGTTGGGCTTGGGCTTGACCCAATATTATATTTAATGATTTTGGCTTCTTGGGCTATTAGGCTTGGCCCAATTGAGTACCCTACATCATCAATAGGTATTTAGTTATTTAGTAGTCCATATTAGAGCATTCAAGTCTTTCCTTGATTTCATTTCTAAAATTAGGATTTTTAATATAATTGCCGATGAATTAGTGGTGGAGTGGTTGGAGAAAGACACTATGGGTAATGGTTAATGCTCTCTAAGAGGCATTTTTCGCCACATTATCATCATAATGCCTCCTCAAAGAATGCGTAATGGTTAATCTCTTTAATGTCCTTTTAATCATTACTTTCCTTATATTTCTCCTCTTTGGACATTATACTAGAAATGCTCCTATAATGCCCATGGGGACGGTGTTAAGGGTGTTATCAAGCTCATTTATGCCCACATAATGCCCATTATACATGGTCTTAGTGTTTTTCGTGACCCAGGTTCAATTCTCACTCTTCCCATTATTTTCGACTTGGATGAGACGCGAGGTTTTACCGATTGAAGAAACAATAAGTATACCGGAGATTATCACTAATCACCGGGCGGTTAATACTTACGTAACTACAAATATTATCCTTTACCCAAACCGTTGGTTCGACCCAGGAGTAGAAATATATGTGAGTATGTGTGTGATGAATGTGAGAACACAAAGATGTAAATGGTTCGGTCAAGTTCGACCTACGTCCACTGTGAAGAGCCGGTTATCTTATTACTTTGGAGAGTACAAAGTGTTACAAATAAACCTAGCTCTATGTTACAAGTGAGTATTTTCCGATGATTAGATAAGGAGTTGAAGTCTTCTATTTATAGGAGAGATCGTGGGCCTGGTGAGAAAGCCCACGAAGAGCATGCCTGATCCGGGCTTATTCTTGGGCCCAAGGTAGTTGGCCCAAGAAAAATGGCGGGAAAGTCCAAGTCCTGTGGCTGACGTCACAGGAATGTTGGCCTGCCTTGCAAAGCAGACACGTGGCGCTTTCTGGTTGGACGTCGGCGGTATTCGCCTGCTATAGTATGGTTGACCTACCTGCTGCCGTCTGATGTGACGTCTGTCAGCAGGTAAGCATGTCTGCTGGCTACTGTAGATGACAGTATGGAGGAAGCATGGAAGCGGTCAAGTCACTATTCCTATCAGCAGCCGTTGAGCTAACTATGCCACGTGTCGTCGTCTGATTGGCGCATGCTCTGTCCCAGATCCTGCTGAATCTTCTTTGCCCGTGCTATTCCGTACCTCGTACCAAAAGTTGTCTAAAGATATTCTGCGCGTGGGCGCACGCGCGTCTATCCTTGTGGGGTGATGGTGTGAGTTGGATCACATACTTAATTGTTTTGAGTTGTGAGGTTATTCCCGCCACTTGGTTCCGCGGGTGGCGGAGCTGGTTGGCGTCAAGATTGCTGAAGAGAGGGATAGGGATGCCGCCTCCGCCAGGGTTAGGCTCCCTATCCCTTTAAGTCCCCATTGTCTATGGCTTCTCTTGCTCTCGAATGAAGAGGAGGTGGAGCGCTAGACTGAATAAAAATGAGTCGCGGGTGACAGCTCATCTACTTGGCATGGGTTTGTCCTGATAACTGGCGGAGAATGTTTTTAATGTTCAACGTCAAGTTGTCGCTGGAAAAGACGTGTTCCGCTATGACCTGAGAAGGTGTTGGGCGGAGAACGTCTTTTACTGTTCTACGTCAAGTTATCGCTGGAGAAGACGTGTTCCGCTATGACCTGAGAAGGTGTTGGGCGGAGAACGTTTTTTACTGTTCTACGTCAAGTTATCGCTGGAGAAGACGTGTTCCTATAGGAATTGGTATTCAAGAACCTTTTGTATTTCATGTCTCAAACGTAAACAGGCAACATACATATATAGAAAAAACTATGAAAGGAAATAAAATCAACCAATAATAAACTTCCTAAAATATGGGAGCAAAATATGCGGAGAGAATTATGCGAGAATATATGGACGTAAATAGATGATTTCCAATACTCCCCCTCAAGTTGGTGCGTGTAGATTTCGAACGCTCAACTTGTCTAGTAATGTCCGAAGCAATGGCGACCCGAGCGGCTTAGTCAACAGGTCGGCGACTTGGCACTTGGAATTGACAGCCATTGGAGTGATCATTTTCTCTTCAACACGTTCACGAACGAAATAGCAATCCATTTCGACATGTTTTGTTCGCTCGTGAAAAACGGGGTTGTTTGCTATGTCACGCGCCGCTTGATTATCACAAAATAACTGTGTAGGATTCCTTTGGGGAGTTTCTAATTCGGTTAACAGCCATCGAACCCACAATATTTCACTGACACATGTACCCATGGCACGGTATTCAGCTTCTGCAGAGGAGCGTGATACTACTGACTGTTTCTTCGATTTCCAAGAAATTGGTGCAGAACCTAACAACAATAAGTACCCTGTTCTGGACCTTCTACTAAACGGACATCCGAGCCAATCTGAATCACTATAAGCCACTAGGTTTGATCCGCCTTCTTTTGGCAAAAGAATTCCTTGCCCAACAGTAGCCTTTAAGTAACGAAGAATTCGGATTGCGGCATCCATGTGAGGTTTTCTAGGATCTCCAACAAACTGACTAAGAATGTTCACGGAGTAGGCGATATCCGGTCGCGTGGCTTGTAAGTAAAGCAGCCGCCCCATGAGACGCCGATATTGTAGTCCATCTACCTTTTCTTCTTCTTCACATTTGTCGAGTTTCAATTGAGGTTCCATGGGAAATGAACTAGGGAGACACCCCAACATCCCGCTATCTTCAAGAATGTCTAGAGTATATTTTCGTTGACTAAGTACTAAGCCTTCCGATGTTTTTGCGACTTCAATGCCTAGAAAATACTTCAAAGTGCCAAGATCCTTAATGCTAAATTCTTTGTCGAGGCGAAGCTTTGTTTCTTTTATCCATGTCTCATCATTTCCCACAATGATCACATCATCTACATATATGAGAATTCCCACAAATGTGCTACCATCCTTGTAAAGAAATAAAGAGTGGTCTGCCTTCGACTGTTTGTACCCAAGTGTGGTTAGAAAGTTGGTGAATTTGCGATACCAATTTCGAGAAGCTTGTTTTAGACCATAAATGGACTTTTTGAGCTTGCAAACTCTTGTTTCGTCTTTGTTAGCGAAGCCTTGAGGTATCTTCATATAAACCTCCTCTTCTAAATCTCCGTGTAAAAAAGCATTATTAACGTCGAGTTGTTGAATTTTCCACCCTCGTTTAACCGCAATTGCGAGAAGAGTTCTTACGGTTACTAACTTAGCCACCGGTGCAAAAGTGTCATGGTAATCGACGCCCTCCAACTGTGTGAAGCCCTTTGCCACAAGCCTCGCCTTGTACCTTTCGACATCTCCGTTTGGTTTGAACTTGATCTTATACACCCATTTGGAATCGATGGCTCTTTTTCCTTTCGGTAAAGTTTCGAGGGTCCACGTTTCATTTTGCTCAAGTGCTTGAATTTCTTTCTTCATAGCTTCTTTCCACTCTTCCTTGCAAGCTGCTTGTTGAAATGTTTTGGGCTCATCATGAGTTTTGATGGCCGACAAAAAGGCCTTATGAGTGTTAGAAAAATTTTTATATGACACAAAATGAGATAAAGGGTGTACCGTGGAGGAACCTTGATCGGAGTCGGGTTGCGTTTGGTTAATCGAAGGGGGGAGCCTCACGTCATAATCGCTAAGATATTTAGGCATGGTTCTATGCCTTCTTTGCCTTCCTTCTTCTGTTTCAACTTGAGCCGTAGGCTCCTCTTCAGTCAAGTCACCAAGTTGAACCATTTCATCTTCAATATCTTGCATGTTTTGCATGCTTGGGTTACTATCCTCCTCAACATGATCATGTGGGGTGTCAGGACTAGTAGGATTTATTTCAACATCATCATTTGTCTCATTCAAAGGTGCATTAACTCCCCCTGTCCCCATAATTTCGGTTGCATGAGGGCATTCATGGCATTGGGTGATAGGATTTGTGTGTTCAAAAATTTCTGGTTCTGGGCTTAGTATTGTTGGTTCAATTTTAGAAAAGGGAAATGTATCTTCTACAAATCTTACATCCCTCGTCACGTAAACTCTCCTTTGCTCGAGATCATAAATTTTATATCCCCGTTTTCCGTAGGGATAGCCCAAAAACACACCCGCCTTTCCCCTTGGTTCAAATTTATCCCCATTTGTTTCGGTGTTCCTATAGTAAGCCAAGCAACCAAACACCCGCATGTGATCATATTCGGGAACTCGGCCTAATAAAATTTCATATGGGGTTTTGTTACTCACGGATTTAGACGGCAACCGGTTTACTATGTAAGTGGCAGTTAACACACACTCTCCCCAAAAAATCGTGGGAAGGCTAGCTTCAAACCGTAGGGCTCTAGCAATCTCTAGAAGATGCCTATGTTTTCGTTCCACAACCCCGTTTTGTTGAGGGGTGTGTGGACAAGTCGTTTCTAACATAATGCCTTCCTCACTATAAAATTGTTGCATGTGATTGGATATGAACTCACCACCATTATCACACCTAATTCTTTTAACATGTTTTCCAAATTGAGTTTTGACCCTTCTACAAAAATCAATTAAGTGGGTACTAGCTTCATGCTTATGTTTGAGTAAATAAATCCACACAGCTCTACTATAGTCATCGACTATGGTGAGGAAATAACTAGCTCCCGTAAGTGACGGTCTCCTATACTTTCCCCAAATGTCACAATGGATCAATTCAAAACATTCACTTGTTTTAATAAAACTAACCGGAAACGGTGAACGAGTAAGTTTCGCTTTATTACAAGAATCACACACTTTGTCTTTAAAACTTAAAGAAACACCTTTGAGAAAGTTAATATGAGATAACTTAACGTTTGAAGGATGCCCAAGTCTTTTATGCCATGAATCAATTGTCACCACCATTGCCCTCCTTTCTTCACGTATTCCCCCCATTCGATATAGACCTTCACGACAGATCCCCGATCCAATCAAGCTCCCCGTCCTCAAGGCCTGTAAAACAAAGAAATCCGGAAAAAATGTCACGGCACAATGGTATTCTTTAGTTAACTTGCGAACAGATAATAAATTGCATGTAAAATTAGGCACACAAAGGACCCCTCCAACTTTTAGTCCATTCTTGAACACAAAGTCGCCTTTTCCTTTTACAGGAATGGCTTCGCCATTCGGAATGGTAACCAGCTTTTCAAATGTGTCAACAGTCAAGTTTTCAAGCGCGTTTTCGTGATACGTGATGTGCTCGGTCGCACCAGAATCAACAATCCAATCTAAATCTTTATCATGTCTACCTGCCATGTTTGCCATACTTGGCTCCTCTCTATTCGCCATGTTCGCAACAGGTTGTTGGGTTTTGTTTCCACCAAACAACTTTACAAAGCTTTTGTATTGCTCCTCTGTCAAGCCCGGAATGGGCGATGCGCCAACCGGTTCGGTCTCGACCATAGCAGCCTTCGGCTTGGGCTTCTCCTTTTCATTCTTTCCCTTTCCCGGCCACCAATCCGGGTATCCAATCCTCTTGAAACACCCATCTCGCACATGTCCATCCTTCCCGCAAAAGGTACAATGTTCATTCTTGTCACTCGACGAGTTCTTTTCGGTCTTTTGCCATCCTTTCTCTTGCTGGTTCCTGTTTCCTTCACGTTTTCCTGTGTACGAGGCTTGGAAAGCCGAAGCATCTTGGGCGGTTCTTTTAGTTATGTTGATGGAGCGTTGTTGTTCATCATCCGCTACTAAGTGGTACACGGTACTAAGGCTTGGGGTCGGTTTCATAGCTAAGATTTGTGTCTTAATAACTCCGAACTGATCATCGAGTCCCAACAGGAATTCATAAACTCTCTCTTTCTCCTTCAATTCTTCGAGCCTTTTTCCAAGTCCACACGTGCAACCATCACATGTACAACGAGGCGTTGATAAAACGGATTCCATCTCATCCCACAAGCTTCGCAACTTTGTGAAATAAGCGGAAACCGTTAACCCGTGTTGTCGAGTGGCGGCCAAGGATTGCTTTAGTTCATACGCCTTGGGAGCACTTTCTTTCCCAAAACGTTCCTGTAAATCCTTCCAGATTTCGGCCGCTGTCTTCGCATATTTTACGCTGCCACAGATTTCTTTCTCCATCGCAGTCGTTAGCCATCCCTTGATCATCGCGTCACAACGCATCCAGGGCATATATTGGGCAGAATCCATGCTTGGTTTCTTGAGCGTGCCATCGACAAAACCGATTTTGTTCTTCGCGAACAGGAAGTTCAACATCTCGGCAGCCCAATCGCTGTAGTTTTTGTCGGTAAGAAGGTCATTTACGTGTAGTTGTTTAGGATAATCGGAAGCGTGTAGGTAAAAGGGAGATGTATGATCCATAACCTCCCCGTCGGTTTTGGTTTTTGAGGTTTCTTCTCCGGCCATTGGAATAACCGGCTGCGTTTATTTAGAGTTGGGATCGGTATCGCTCTGATACCATATAGGAATTGGTATTCAAGAACCTTTTGTATTTCATGTCTCAAACGTAAACAGGCAACATACATATATAGAAAAAACTATGAAAGGAAATAAAATCAACCAATAATAAACTTCCTAAAATATGGGAGCAAAATATGCGGAGAGAATTATGCGAGAATATATGGACGTAAATAGATGATTTCCAATAGTTCCGCTATCACCTATCATCATGTGTTAAAACTTTACAACAGTAACAAACATGTAATTCGTAAAAACCTCCCAAAAAACCGTTATCCAAGAACACATACAAAATCCGATGAATATGGATCCAATGCCGGTTTCCTTGTACTAGCTAGTATCAAAACATATGTACGAATTCTAGTTTTAATTAATGTTGCATTTATCAAGGGACCACAATAAATTTCGTTTTGTTTCTTCGGTTTCATTTTTGGTGTTGGCAGTTTCATGTTTTTATACATTTGTCGTTTTTTATTGTTTCTGTTTTAATAATTTCCTGTATGATGATAAAGATCGCTTGATCCGTGCAATTAATATATACATATGTTTTCAGCCTTTTGGTTTAATTTTTAATAACATTTATCATCCTCAATTTGGTTTTATTTTTTGAGTTGTAATAATATTTGTTGGGATTATACAGAAAATTGTGTTTGATCTAATAGAGGTGTGATCAAGATGGGTGTCATAAGCACCATCTTTGGAGCTTTTGGTTTTGGGATTGGAATTATACTTGGACTTCTTGTTGGTTATTTTCTCTTCATCTTCATCCAATCTTCTGATGTTGAGGTTAATGTCTTGCTCTTATCTCTTCGTTTTAAATCGGTTAATATTCATGTTTCTTGATTCAAAATGAGTGAATAACTTTGAGCCTTAAGGTTTGATTCATAACTTGAAATGGTTGTTTATTTGTTTTGCATAATCAAGACTCCCGAAATTCGGCCTTTGGTTGACCAAGATGAGCCTACCTTGCAAAGAATGTTCCCAGAGATACCGATTTGGGTGAAAAATCCTGACCATGATCGCGTAGGTTTTGTGGCTTCGTTGTGTATTTTTCGTTTCTTGTTAAATTAGTTATTTTGATGCTAAGTTTTGTTTACAAATAGGTTGATTGGCTTAACAAGTTTATTGAACTAATGTGGCCATACTTAGACAAGGTACATTATGTTTCGTGTCGTGTATTAATTCTTTTATATTTGGCTAAGGATTTAAATGACTGTTTACGACGCTTTTAGGCAATTTGTAAAACCATACTCGCGACAACTGAACCCGTGATCAAAGAACAGACTCCTCAGTACAAAATTGATGAGGTCGAGTTTGATTCACTTACATTAGGCACCCTACCGCCTACTTTTCAAGGTTAAACATGTTTAAATCATGAACCGCATTAACCTTCTTGATTTTATTGTTATGTCGTTTTATGTTGCTTGTTTATTAGATGTTAGTTTTTGTCAGGAATGAAAGTTTATACTACCGACGAAAAGGAGATAATTATGGAACCATCGATCAAATGGGCAGCAAATCCTAACATTCTTGTTGGTATTAAGGCGTTCGGGTTGAGACCAACTGTTCAACTGGTTGATTTGCAAGTGTTTGCTTCTCCAAGGATCACTCTAAAGCCATTGGTTCCATCCTTCCCTTGTTTTTGCAAAATTCTAGTTTCTCTGATGGATAAGGTGAGACATCAATCTTTTTAAATCTAGATGCTAACAAATGCACAACTTTAATATTTTGAAGTTAAAACCTTTTGTTACATTTGTTTGTTTTTCAGCCTCATGTTGATTTTGGAATAAAATTAGGCGGGGCGGATCTCATGTCGATTCCTGGCTTGTATGGGTTTGTGCAGGTTTTGTACTTTTTTCGCCTTTTTTTTACTTTTAGAATGTTCATATACACCATTCTAGCATCATTTAAGGGGAATTAGATTTTAATAATCCAAACTTTGACTCAGCGTCCACTAACTGAGTTAGTTTACAGTTAACAAAAGCTCATTGGAGGAAAATACTTTGAAAGTTGGAACTGTTGTGGGAAATTTCTTAAGTACAGATTATTGCCGGCTAACGAGACAAAGTTTGGATTATTAAAATCCAATTCCGCTTTTTTTAATCAATAATTCGACTTTTTACATTTGCCATCATCAAGATTGGTCTGGCTGACTTTTGTTTTGCAATTTCTTCAGGAGCTCATCAAAGATCAGGTTGCAAATATGTACTTATGGCCTAAAGTACTTGAGGTACAAGTATTGGATCCTGTAAAGTAAGTATTTATGAATGTTGTTTTTCATTTACGTGATGATATACGTAACGGATCAATTACATTTTGAAATGGCGCAGAGCTATGAAACGACCAGTAGGAATGTTGAATGTGAAAGTGATAAAGGCGATGAAGCTCAAAAAGAAAGATCTTTTGGGCGCTTCCGATCCTTATGCTAAACTAAAGCTAACCGACGACAAGCTTCCATCCAAGAAAACAATGGTCAAACACAAGAACTTGAATCCTGAATGGAATGAAGAATTCAATTTAGTTGTGAAAGACCCTGAAGTTCAAGCTCTCGAAATCATGGTTTTCGATTGGGAATCGGTATGTTTTCCATGAGTAACGAAAAGCTGGACAGTAATTTTAGATCTAAGGGATTACTAGTTTGACTTAAAAAAGTCAAAGGCATGATCTTTCTTTGTAATGTAGGTAGGAAAACATGACAAAATGGGGATGAATTCAGTGCCATTGAAAGATCTTACTCCGGAAGAACCAAAGACTCTAACTCTTGATCTCTTGAAGAACATGGACCCAAACGACACACAGAACGAGAAGTCACGTGGCCAAATCGTGGTTACTGTCATGTATAAACCGTTTGGAGAAGAGCAAATGTCAACTGATATTGATGACGCAAGTGCAATACTAAAGGCTCCTGAAGGAACCCCTGAAGGCGGAGGCTTGCTTGTCGTTATAATCCATGAAGGCGAAGATCTAGAAGGGAAACATCACACTAATCCATCCGTTCGTATGCTTTTCCACGGCGAAGAAAAAAGAACCAAGGTTAGTTTCTATATATGCAGTCAAATTGATGGTAACTTCAAATTTTTTTTTATTTTTTTTTTTTTCAAAAATTGGCTATATGCAAGGTTACAGAAGTCGCTAGGTGCTAGGCAGGCGGTGAGGTCCAGCCTAGGGACTAGTCGGGAATAGGCGAAAATTAGGCGGAATTAGGCGTTTTGGTATTTTATACGTATTTTATATATATATATACACAAATTTAGGTGTTTGTTGAAAATATGTTAAGATATACACACATAATACTTAGATATATACACATAATACTAAGAAATACTTAGAAATTTAATAAAAAAAATAAAAAATAAATAAAAAAATACCACCGCCTAGGCAGCGCCTAATCCCCATTTCGCCTAATTCATCGCCTAGGGTCAAATTCCGATTTTTTGTTCCGCCTAGCGCCTAGGCGGCCGCCAGGCCGCCTTCTGCAACCTTGGCTATATGAATCACATACTATTTATGGATTTTTTGCAGCCGATAAAGAAGAACCGCGATCCAAGATGGGAAGAAGAGTTTACGTTCACATTAGAAGAGCCACCAAAGAACGAAAAAATGCATTTGGAAGTTGTTAGTACTTCCAAAAGGATGGGACTAATTCATCCTAAGGTACAATGGAACCTTTAGTATTCACAACACGATTTAAGGTTTTCTAATCCGTCGTTTGTTGTTAGGAATCTCTGGGTTACATTGACATAAACCTGGCGGATGTCGTGGAGAATAAGCGAATCAACGAGAAATACCACCTTATCGATTCAAAGAATGGCCGGCTTCAAGTGGAGATGCAATGGAGAACTTCTGGCTAGACTTGAACTCATGGTAGCCAAATGGTTGCATTCATCGATTGAGTTTATTTAATAATATTGATAATAGCTTACTAGGATATAAAAATCTTTAACTATACTAGACAAATTCATGTAACACGTTGGGATTTTCAGATAATTTGTGTAAACTTTGAATCTTATAGTTAGTAGATGATAAAGTCAAATTCTCTTATTTTGGCAGAACAGAATATTATTTCAGTTTTTAACTTAGTTTTAAATCACATATGTGATATGTGCTACTTCTTTCCAAAAAAACTCACCGTGAAGTCAAATAATACAGGGGAATTGGATTTTAATAAGCCAAACTTTACCGCGTTGGTCGGTAATAATTTGTTATTAAGAAATTTCCCACAAAAGTCCTAACTTTCAACGTATTAAGTCTCGTTAATTACTAAATATCATGAATTCATGATCATACGCTATATATGTTGACATCAATGGTCGATATCACTAATAAAAATGGCCCTACATTTCGCGAAACAATTTACAAAATTGGTGAATCACTACAATGTGGTCATATCACTAATAAAACTGGTCGACAACGACACTTCATGAAGTTGAAATGGCATTCTCAAAATTAATGAAAAGGACAACATTATAGAATGATAGTTGAACAGCAATGAGCTTTAAAAATAAACATAAAATAATGAGCTTTAAAAATAGTTATTTTTATATCTTTGATAAGAAGTTTAATTTTAATGTGTTTTACGATTGAACTGTTCGTGTGCATATCCCTACATGGTTACTGGTTAGTACCTCTATTGTCAAAGCTCACTCAGGTGCGCGTTTAGGTCCACTTTTCAAGCTTAGCAGCCTTCTCACTCCGCTTTAAAAACCCTAACGTTTAGGCCCTCGGGCACATTTTTCAGGCCAAGTTCTGATGGAATTTCAACAAAAAATTGTCTGAATAAGTTTGAAACAATTATACCTGACATAAACATGTCTAGAATCAACCTAAACTAACCCTAAAGAAACCTAAGACATATATAAAACCGCAAAAAAATGTAATTTTATACCATGTGCCTCGCTTAAGCACATTGCGCTGTGGCCCAAGGCTCATCTTTTACGTCTTGATGTGCCTTACACCTTTAGCAACTATGGTTAATACAACCGCAACACATGCACCTTAAAATTAATAAACCCAAAACTCCATGGTTCTAATACGGCAATACACACAATGTTGATGGGTCCGAAAGTCCCACACTAATGGGCCTACCCATCAATACACTCATTTGCATGTATTTTGCATGTAGGGTAACAAACCTCTAATGCAAATGTCTCGCAATCAGTGAAAGCCAAACATATAAACGAAATAGTCTCTAAACAATATATTTACACACCATCCAAATACAAACAAGAGAACCTTTTATGGTCCTAGATTGTATCGCAACAATGGAAATCTTTAGGTAGCGTTTGGTACGAAGGAATCAAAGGTGGAATGGAATGGATCATTCCCATGGAATGAATTTAAACATGTTTGGTTACCATATAGTAATGGAATGGATCATTCCACAAGGAATGGGATTCCTTCCATTTTAAGGAATTTTCATTCCTTGGTAAGGTAGTGTTTTTTTTCATTACTTCAAAGAATGGAAACAAATATATTATTATTATTATTATTATTATTATTATTATTATTATTATTATTATTATTATTATTATTATTATTATTATTACAACCCATCATCGTTGTCATCATCCAACCACCACCGCCTATTGCCGCCACCCACAACCATTGCTACCATCGACATAACCACCATTGTCTCCACCACCACCACCTGCGTCACTGCCACCCACTGCCTCCACCACTGTCATCGCCACCACCACCCACCGTCACCGTTGCAACCCACCACTGCCGTCGTCGCCCACCCACAAATCGTCACCGCCATCGCCCACTGTCACCACCACCGTTGCCGCCGCCGCCACCCACCACCACCGTCACTGCCGCCACCCACCACTCACCATCGATTTTATATTTTCGTTTTTTCTTACATACCAAATAACACAAAGTAAAAATTCATTCCATTCCCACATGATAACCAAACAAGATATAGGATGGTAATGATCCATTTCATTACCTCTTCCATTTCATTCCCTCTCTCATTCCATTACCTCATACCAAACAGACCCTTATAGTCTTTCCCGATATCCTATATAAGTATTGCATTGGGTTTCCTTATGTTGAAAGTACTCAATCAACATTGACTCGATCAACAGATCCTATTCATGGATTGATACTTGATACCAAGGATTGGAATTAACGCGGTTTATCATTGTCGTATGAAAACCATTATGGCTTGACCACTAATGACCAGTCTCTTCATCTAATGTCATGAGAAAAAGAAAAAAAAATTATCCCACACATAAGTTGACTATGTTGGTCAAAGAAATCAAAGGGGCCTTTTTCTTCATATATTTTTAAGGGGCATATGTAATGCTATGAACTTTACCAAGTCTAAAGCATAGGGGGTATGCAACGGTTCATAACCGAACCGAATTCGTACTGAACCGGAACCATTTAGTGATAAATATAAGAACCGGAACAGAACCGTATAAAAACCTACCGGTTCGGTTCAGAACCGAGTTAAACGGTTCTCATGTAAACGGTTATTGCCGAAACCGGTTGTCAATTAAATCCTAAAACTAACAATTATATCAAAGGCAGCTTTAGTAAACTAAAGTGTGGTGTCCTAATCATATTATATGATACATGTTTAGAAGTGCACGATACCAACCGTATATATGCAATGATTGTAATTTTGACACTACGAATTATGTGTGTCATGCAATCCTAATGTCACAAGTTATACTACATCATTGTCTGATACACATTATAGGCCAACATGTGCACCTTATAAATGAATTTGTAAGCGTTGATTCTCAGTTTAAACTATTTTCGTTCCCTTTGTTGTACTATATATGTTTTTATAGAAATTACATAATTCGAATGAAACTCCTATCTCAACAAGTTTGTTAAATATTATATAGTTAACATGACTCGAACAATTTTCTTTATAAAGATTAAACTTGGGAATTGAAAATATAGATAGTCCAAGTAGGGTTTTAAATATAATATTTAAAGTTTTAACAAAACCCGATTCTAGCGGTTCTTTAAACAGAACCGCGGTTCTTAACCGAACCGGGAACCGTTTTAATCAAAATTTAAGACCTGGAACCGGACCTTAAATACAAGAATACGGTTCGGATCTAGCGGTTCGGTATCGGTTCTTCGATTCTAGCGGTTTTGAACCGTGAATTGCTCAACCCTACTAAAGCACTACTACATTAAGAGGGTGTTTGGGGTTGAGTTTTGAAATGGATTTTTAGATTATTGCGTTTTGAAAACGCAAATAATCAGTTTTTAGTGTTTAGAAAAGGTTTATAAAAATTATTTGTGTTTAATAAGTTACCAAAACACAATAATCTAAAAGCAGCTCCGCCACTACTGCAACAAAACGCATGATCTATTTTAGAAAAAGCAATCCCAAACACTAAGTCAACACTATGTCATGTCATATCATCTTTTTCATTAACCACGCTATAACTTTTTATCATTATATAAAAAAAACTAGGTTAGAGTCCCGTGTGTACACACGGTGCTTCCTCAAGTCAAATAACAAAATTCTATAAGATTGTAGTATACAAGTTTTATTTATTCAAAGTACCACTCCCAAAGATCATGGTACAACCATTACAAACTTCCATACATTTAAGAACCTTTGTAAAATACTATATCGACAAAAGTCATCACCTTTGAGCTAATGTAATCCACTGTATAATTTAATATAACTTAAATTACTAAAATACAATAATAATAGTTCATGATAATGTAAAAGTTTAAGATAAAATGGTAACCAAGTTTTTTTAACCACTGATGTATCATTGTGTCATACCTTATTGTTCATTGCATATTTAATTGGCATTTACTGTGTTTTACATTATCTCCATTGTGCCTTACACAACTGGGTTTTCGACTTTTTTTAGAGATTATTACATATATCCCCCTAATTAGAGTTTTAATTACATATTTACCCAAACAAAAAATTAAATGACATATTTCCCCTTATTTTAGTAAAATGACACAAATATCCTTTCAAGCATAAAAAAAGAAAAAAAAATCTCCCTCATTCCTATACAGGAACTCCCTTGTGATGACCAGATTTCAAAATCATCCACAAGTGAACCACCAACCCTTAACCGGTGATGAGAAGGGTAATAATCGACGTGAAGACGTCCGACGATATATCATAAAACCCTACCGGAAACCGCGACAACCACGGACCAACCACAGGCGTTGGTTTATGAACATTGGTACGGTTGGTAGAATGGATTTCTATTTGAAATCTTGAATGTAATTAGACAGAGATTCAATTCAAGTCATAAGATAAGCAAAGAAGCTAGACACTCGCATAGGACAATAGTCAAAAATGCAATAAGAGAGATCTTCAAACATCCCTCTTGTTAATGTATAGTCACATAAACTAATTAAAACTTTATTTGATTCATGTGGATTGTGGGTCAATAGTTTTTTAATGGAAAAGAATATGGACATTTGCATGTGATGATGTGTAGGTATTCTTGAACCTTCAATTGATATGATGATTAAATTTGAGTAGAGAGAAAAGGGTAATATAGTCATTCTAAAATTTATTTTTAATAAAATAAATCTAAATGGGTAAATTTGATATATTTAGTTTTAAGGAAGGAGAAATATGTAATTTATTTTTTGAGTTGGGTATATATGTAATTAATGAAGTTTAGAGGGGGATATATGTAATTGCCCTTTTTTTTTAAAGTATAACAATATGATACTCATAATAAAAATAAAAAGATGCTTATTTATATTGTATTTTTTTAAAAGATGACGTGTAAAAAAGTTACGGGCGTTTAAAAATGAAGGTGGAAATAACATGTGACTTACATGTGCATATTCTTTTGACAAAATTACCCTTTTTCCCTTGTTTAATACTTTGAACACATCTCATTTTCTAGTGACTTCACACCTTTCTAGTTTTGTAGTAGAATAACTCAACCCTTTGTTCTAACTTGTAGAAAATTTTAAACAAAGTCAGATTCTTTCATGAAAGTTTTCAACTATCCCTGTACTAAAGAACATGAAAGCTAATAGATTATATATTGAGGTGGCCATAACACATAACACAACCACAATGCACTAATTAAACTTCTCCATCCAATAGACGAATAACGCTTGAATTAAAAGTTTGAAACACTCCCTCAAAAAAATGTGAATTTTTCAATGATCCAACAACCACCTACCAAGAGACTAATAACCCACATGTCAAATAGGGTATATAAATTTAAACCTTTATAACAAAAATACACTAACAATTTATCTTTTACCCCTGAAACAGAGGCAAATTATACAGGAATGGTGAACTGGGTAGCAGTAAGCCTTTCACGTCTCTTCTAATAAATTCGGCCGGCGCTTCGCATTAGACATATGTGACTTGTAGTTGTAATCTTATTCTCTATATTCCCCAAGAACTGGCCCAACCGAACTTCTCATCGAATACAGTTATGAAAAATGCAGTTGAAATATTTTGAACTACCTCGAGGAAAACATAGAAAGTACGTGTGCAAACTCTTCCTTGGATAAATTGCCCATTTGTTGTCTGAAAGCAAAACACCTTATTTTTGTGACGCTTAATAAACAACAGCGAATGTAAAGGCGTGTCATGATAAGGATGCCAAAACAGCCATTATTCAAGATAAGGTGAAATCTAAGTTAAAAAAAAAACAGAAGAGTAAATTGCCAAAATGACCCCTCAGGTTTGGCCCAAAATGCTTGTTTGGTCAGTTATCTTTTTTTTGTGCCAAAAGCACCCCTCACAGATCAAAAATTGCCAAAATGGCCCATATTTAACTGAGTTTCTAACTGAGGATGGAAAGTCAGTTAAGTATCAGGGGCATTTTCGTCATTTCATCTCTAAACGTTTTAAAACCCCTTTTAACCCATCTGAACTTCATCTTCTCCAACACTAACCCTCTTGATGCCACCACACCCTTTTGTCTTATAAAAACAACACCCACACATACTTCTGTATCAGACACACATGGTAGAGAGAGAAAGAGAGGGTGAACTAGAGAGAGAAGGAAATTATTAAAATTAATATAACAGAACATGGTTTTGGACAGTAAGAAAGATGGGTAATAATAATATTACCAAAAAGTGGTTTCAGGAAGAGAAAACCATTGGTCAAACAACTTATGTGCAACATAAGGATTGGACCTAATAGCCAAAGAAGACACTTCATTCAGGTGTAATAATTCCGGGTCAAGAATACCCGAATCACCATTATGATCCAAATCCATGTTTTTATATCAATTTCTGATCTTGATGAATAATAAGCCCACAAAGACAACAAAAAGAGCGGACCCTTTGTTTCTTGAATTGGGGATAATAAGAAAAATTGGGAGTTTAGAGGAAACGGATTGTGAAAATCTTGAATTGGGTTGTTCTAAGGTTACGGTGGGTGGAAAATGGCCCGAAGACCTAACCGGTTCCTGCCATTGATCCAGCGGCGACGTCGTGTGACTACTGACTAATGATGGCGGCGACGGCGGCTGGCAAGTCGAATCTCTCGCTGGATTTCTCATGAAGGTAAAGGGTGAGAATGAAGATACTTTTGATTAACTTTACCTCTTGTTTAGGAGTGGTGATGATGAACAGGTTGTTGTCTCCGACGACTCTGCAACTCCGGTCACCATCTCCGGTGCAACTCAGGTTGTTGTCTCCGCCGTCTGATAGGGTTGTGTGGGTGGTTTGGTCTTCTTCTTCTTCTTCCTCCTCCTCCTCCGCCTCCGCCTCCGCCTCTCTCTCTCTCTCTCTCTCTCTCTCTCTCTCTCTCTCTCTCTCTCTCTCTCTATAGTATAAAGGGAACAATGGTATAGGTTGGTCTTTTGGTGATGGCTATTCGGTGGGTTATCAGATGTGAGAGGTATACGGTGGTTGCTGGCGGTCATATTATTGTGTGGTGGTTGGAGTATAGGTTCGGAACTCCTGAATTGTAGTTGATGTAGTAGAAGCTAGCTATGGAAGAAGCAATGGTGATAATAATAGGTTTGGGGGTTTTTATATGGAGAAGATGAAGTACAGATGAAATGACGAAAATGCCCCTGATACTTAACTGACTTTCCATCCTCAGTTAGAAACTCAGTTAAATATGGGCCATTTTGGCAATTTTCGATCTGCGAGGGGTGCTTTTGTCACAAAAAAAAGATAACTGACCAAACAAGCATTTTGGGCCAAACCTGAGGGGCCATTTTGGCAATTTACTCAAAACAGAAAGATAAAAAAGAAACCTTTAATTAGAAGATTCCTGCACTCCAAGTCGGATAGATACTGTCGTGTTATAAAGAACAAAATATACCGAGTTATTGTGACAGAAATTAGGGAAAATTAGGGCAAATGTTGATGGAACATAAGCAATAAATATTAGAAAATGCATGACCTAATTGCATGATATAAGGAGTTGAAACATAAGCAGAAGAACAAAACTTGTTTTTAGAACAAACAACCCAAAATTGATAGCCCTAAACAAAATGCCACTTCTCAGCGTCCTAAAAACCATACTTCAATGCCCCAAGAATCTAAGATGAAAACATATTTATGATTTCCTGGACGTACCCATGTGCCAGACCAATATATTAAACCTTTCATTATGAATGCACTTCTATTTGGAAACTAAGATTAATCAAATCTGCATCGAAATTCCCAAATGAGTTCCATAATTTTCACCTTTCCCCTCAAATTAAGTTCCAGATTTTACTTCCTGGTTTTGTTCTTAAATATGATAATGACAATGAAATTATGAGCTCCAATATCTAAATTAAATCATCAGTCATCACCCTCAAGTTTCCATGACTGTTAAGATCGACCGCAGAAGCTATTCAAAATCAACACTCTTTTTTCTTTTTCATTTTTAACGGCATTCTAATCCTACTCCTAAATGTATTCCAATGTCCACCTCGAATGTATCAATGTTCCATAACTTTTAAAGATCCACTACAGATAGAAGAAATGGACAAAGCTAACAGTATGTATAACTTACCTCAAGGATAATAAAAAGATAATTAGACTCCTGTCATTTTTCTTCACCTCAAATATCGCCTTTAATCCTAAGACCTATGCGAATAAAAAATTAGAAACTCGGCGTGTAAAAATATATACACGATTGAATGGGTAATTTAGGGATTTGAATGACTAACCAATGTGTGGCATATCTCAAATGGATCATTAATCAGATCAGTTTCTAAACCATAAGTGCAGCATAGTAAGCATATCAGCACACATATTTTAATCCGAAAACATAAAACATAAACACCATAACCATCAAGTAGCAACAAAACTACTTACCTCACATCTTATAATTAAAAGTAACTAAATTTAGTCCATATTTTGTTTGGGGTGCCAACTTAGCTTAAACCCATAACAACCCTACAATTCTTATAAATTTATAACAATATTCAACCATGTCACCATGTAAAAGAGTTTCTTAATGCCACGTCAAGGAAGTCAAGATTTCCATAGTTGATTCATGATTGTAATGATAATTATGTAATCTGATGCAACTGAGGTTACCGACGTTTTACATTATTTAATATCTTATGTTGATTTAAATTAACAGTTAACCATAGTATTCTTTTAAAAGAACTGTATCATTGAAAAGAAAAATATTTGATGCTTCTAAAATAAACCAAAGATATGAAGATTATAAGGCACAGTGAAATCAACTCAATGGAAAATGATTAATAGCCAAAGAATTAGTTCAGACTATATGTAGAAAAGCATTAATTTATTCATACAAATAAAAAGCCTAGAGGATAACCAGCTGCGACAGAGCCAATGTGCGATCGCTTCTTAGCAACCTATCAATATGAAAAACCCCTAAATATTACTTTGAAAAAAAAAACCAATGAAGAACACAAAGTTATGTACTGAATGAAGTCAATGAACAAAATAGAATCTAGACAGCATGCTTGTAGTGACCTATCCAACTTGATTCCTTCAACCAATTCAAATAAGTGTAAAGCGTTTTCTATCCTGCAACAAAACACAATTACTTTCAAAACCATTGTAAATATAAAATATTCTTGAAAGATTGGTTTCAATGCTTGAATATTTCATTGATTTGCAAACAATATATACAACACAACCTCCTCCTTATTTTAGGGAGGTGATAAATACAATTGAATAGGTAAAACATTATCTATAAATATAAAGTCAAACATTCAAATTTGCCTAATCTAATACACCCCCGCAGTCGAAGCAGGAGGTGGACGGATGTTGAGACTGGAGCGGAAGTCATCAAACAGTACTCGCGGTAGGCCTTTCGTAAAGATGTCTGCAATTTGGAGGCGGGACGGGGTATGAAGAACTCGGATGGTGCCCTTTTGAACATGCTCTCGAACAAAATGGATGTCCAGTTCAATGTGTTTGGTTCTTTGATGCTGAACTGGATTGGTGGACAGGTAAATAGCACTGATGTTGTCACAGTAGACTAATGTAGCGGTGGACAATGGACGTCGCAACTCAAGTAGAAGATTGCGTAACCAACAAACCTCGGCAACCACATTTGCGACGGCACGATACTCGGCTTCAGCACTGGAGCGGGAGATGGTTGATTGCCGTTTAGATGACCAGGATAGAAGATTAGAGCCCATGTATACGCAATAGCCCGAAGTAGAGCGACGTGTGTCGGGGCAGCCGGCCCAGTCGGCATCAGTGTAGGCCCGAAGAGATACTGTGGGACAGGCAGATAAGGTAAGACCATGATCGGCGGTGCCACGTATGTATCGGATGACCCGTTTGAGGGCATTCCAGTTATCGGTGGTAGGGCTGTGCATGTGAATGCAAATCTGCTGGACTGCATAAGTAATGTCAGGTCTCGTGAATGTGAGATACTGTAGAGCTCCTGCCAGACTACGATATAGAGTCGCATCCTCGAAAGGTGGACTGGTGGTGGAGCTTAATTTCGGCTTGCTATCAACTGGAGTGGCCACTGGGTTACAGTTGTCCATACCTGCACGATGAATAATGTCGAGAGCATATGATTTCTGTGATAAAAACATGGTGTTGTTGGTGCGAGAAACCGAGATACCCAAGAAGTAGCTGAGCGGTCCAAGATCTTTCATAGAGAATTCAGCCGCAAGGCTGTCCATAATCTGAAGACGAAGACGATCTGAAGAAGTTGTGAGAATGATGTCGTCCACATAGATAAGTAGATAAGCAATGTCACCCCCGTGATGATATGTAAAAAGAGAGTTGTCACATTTGCTTTGAGAGAAGCCAATGGATGTGACAAAGTCCGTGAACCGTTGATACCATGCCCTTGGAGCTTGTTTTAGACCATATAGAGATTTAGTAAGACGACACACATGATCTGGAAAGTCGCGATGTCGAAAACCCATTGGTTGATACATGTAAACTGTCTCAGTAAGGTTACCATGTAAGAAAGCATTGGTAACGTCTAGCTGATGTATGGGCCATGCCTGTGATAATGCCAAAGTTAGTACAGTACGTATAGTAGCGGGTTTAACCACTGGGCTAAATGTTTCACCACAATCCACTCCAATTTCCTGATTACGACCGTCACATACCAACCGAGCCTTATATCTTTCAAGAGTGCCATCCGACCTGTATTTATGACGAAAAAGCCACATGCTGCGAATAATATGCATATCAGGATGTCTCGGGACAAGTTCCCAAGTCTTGTTTTTAATTAAAGCATTAAATTCGGTTGTCATGGCGTTATGCCATTCCGGGTTGGCCAAGGCATCTTTGGGGTTTTTGGGTATGGGGATAATATGTGATGTGGAAAGGTTGAAGATGTGTTTAGGTTTGGTAATGCCGGACATGGCACGAGTTCGGATGGTTCGGGTTGGAGGGGGAGGGGGAGGAGATGGGATTGGTGAGCGGGTTTGTTGTTGGTTGGCATGGGATGGGCCGGGCGATGTATGTGGAGTGGGTTCATTGGGCCGTGGGGAGGAGAATGAATGGGGTATAGAGGTATGTGTATTGGGCTGGTCAGTATGCGTAGGAGGGGTAGTGGGTGGGTCAGTAATAGGAGTGGTGTTTGATGGGCCGGATATAGGTGAGGTGGTGGATGGGCCTGTGACAGGACTGGATGATTGGGTGTGTGTGGGTGTGGGCTGTCCAGTAGGATTGGGTGTAGGGAGGTTTGGTGATATGTGGAAAATGGGATGTAGGTGATCGTCGAGAAAGTTATAGGTGGTGGGGGTCACTTTGTGTGTTTTAGCAAAAGGGAATATGGTTTCATCAAAGAGGACATGGCGATTGATGGTAATGGTCCGGGATTTAAGGTCGAGACATTTATAGCCACGGTGGTTAGAGGGGTAGCCAAGGAAGACACACGGGTATGAGCGATAAGCAAGTTTGTGAATGGAGGTGTGAGGGATTAACGGATAACAAATGCAACCGAACACCCGAAGGTGGTCATAAGACGGCATGCATTTGTAGAGTAGTTGAGTGGGTGTTTGAAAGTTGTGGAGTTTGGAAGGTATAATGTTCAAGAGGTAAGTGGCTGTGTCAAGGGCATGGGGCCAATAGGTGGTAGGCATGGATGACTGGGCCAAAATGGTGCGCATGAGGTTGTTAATGGTCCGGATTTTACGTTCGGCTTTGCCATTTTGGGATGAGGTGTGTGGGCACGAGAAACGAAATTGCATGCCATTGGTGGTACAAAAATTATAGAATTGGTTGTTGGCATATTCCCGGCCATTGTCACATTGGAGTTGTTTTATTTTAAGGTTGAATTGGGTTTGAATAAAATTGTTAAATTTTGTAAACATGGCAAAAACTTCGGATTTGTGTGACATGGGGTAGGTCCATAAGAAATTGGTAAAGTCATCCAAGAAAAGTACATAATATCTATGACCCCCGTTGGAGACAACAGGTGAAGTCCAAACATCACTATGAACAATATCAAAGGGCATAAGTGTACTTGTATTAGAATCTAGAAAAGGTAATCTAGTATGTTTTCCAAAAATACAAGCACTGCATATTTTATTTTTCAAAGTACCACAAGAAATTGAATTAGAATGTTTCAAATTATTCAAAATGGTTGGGCCTGGGTGGCCTAACCGTTGATGCCAGATGTCTTGAGTAATGGCAGCATAAGTGGAGACAGTGTTCAGTTTGGTGATGTTGGATGGGCTGAGTGTGTAGAGATCCCCCGAGCTATTGCTGCGTAGGATAGGTTTCTTGGTCTGGTAGTCCTTCACAGTAAAACCATAAGGGTCAAATTCAACAGATAAATGGTTATCAGTGGTAAATCGACGGACAGATATAAGGTTTTTAACAAGGTTAGGTGCATAAAGGACGTTGTTCAGTTTAAAGGGTGGGAATGGTGGTGGTAAGGTTATGTTGGTTTGTTGAGGTGTGAAGGGCGGTACCCGCAGATTGTGCGGAAAGTTTGGCTTGGTTGATGCGTTGATCTTCCACTTGACAAAGACGAGACCGGGTGGTGTAAAAATCGGGTAGGGGTTGAGTGTTTTGGAGAATGAGGGAGATGCTTTCGTATTGTTCGGTCAACCCGACAAGGATTTGCATGACGAGTTGACTTTCCGATACGTTGGCGTTGAGGCTAGTTAATTGGTCATAAAGTAATTTCATGTGTTGGCAGTATGCGGAGACATTGGAAAACCGGTCAAGTCGAGTGTTAAAGAATTTATTTTGGATGCTAATGATGCGCGCAGCCTGGTTGTCAAGAAAGAAATTTTTGAGTCGACACCAAGCATCATACGCGGTGGTGTTGTTGATCATAATAGTGTGAACAAGGTCTTGAGAAATTGTGCCATAGATCCATTGTAAAACAATGGCGTCTATGCGCTCCCAAGACTCGGTGTGGGGTGGTTTGGCAGCCGCATCTGGAGTGGTGTTGGTGGAGGATGAGGAGGTTGCAGCACGAGGTTGTAGGTGATCGAAAACCTCGTAAGCTTTACAATGTATGGTGAAAAGTTCTGCCCAAGTATTATAGTGCTCGGTTTGGCTATCGAGAATGATGGGAATAAAATTCTTTATGTTTGAAACGGTGATGGCGGGATGTAGAGAAGACATGTTAAAGGTCAGCGGGAATAGAAACTAGTGTGTAATAGTGATAGAACAGCGAATGGCAGGAAGAAAAAAAATGAAACTGGTGCGGCAGAGGGATGAGGCGGCAGAAAGGGAAGGGTGGGTAGGGTTAGTTTAGGCTTGATACCATGAAAGATTGGTTTCAATGCTTGAATATTTCATTGATTTGCAAACAATATATACAACACAACCTCCTCCTTATTTTAGGGAGGTGATAAATACAATTGAATAGGTAAAACATTATCTATAAATATAAAGTCAAACATTCAAATTTGCCTAATCTAATAATTCTATGTTAGAAATTGAATAGACATGAGAATGAAATTTAATTCAATCACATTGGTGGTAAAGATCAGTCTTAATAAAAAAAAAAGTACTGGTTATCAAATGCAACTAACTTCCATATCTTTGTTATCGCATCTAAGAAAACTTATTTTCTCTTTTTATCCATGGCAAATGTTGTTTTAAGATTTAGAAGATAATCGATAATATTCAATTATCTATTCAATAGTTGATTGCAAACTGATTCAGATTATTAATGTCAGAAATATAACATGATATCAAAGAACTCATAAAACTTTTATTAATAACAAGAATAAAAAATAACACAGATCTAAAACTCTCAAAGATCAAAAACATAAGATCTCAACAAAACCTCTCTGAAATACAGACAACTCTCAATACCTATCAACAGCTACAAAGATCAAACAAGATCAAAGGAGAACTAAAGATCAAAGACAAGACGTCTTTGATCAAACCCTAAACTGCTCAGACGAAAGAGAGAATAAACCAGAGAAAATAAAAAGTGATCGTAAAAATGATCAGAGGAGAGAGAGAGAGTTTATATAGTGATAAGGTAGGCTCGGATAAGTAACACAACCGAGCCAACATCAACCATTGGATCTCTCTGAGAAAACACAATAAGAGACGATCTCATCCCTTGATTAGGTATGGGGATTGCCAGCGTGGCAATCCTCACTTCAGATATAAACCAAAGCCACTTGGGCTGGGCTATTCCACATGAGAAGCAAGTCGTTCACTACTGGGCTTCTCTTCTGGGCTCAAGTCTTCTGGGCTCAGCAATACTCTGCTACAAGTTATTCCATTCCTCAGCTGCTAAGTCCAATCCTCAGCTGCTATGGGCCATCGACCAAAGAGTATAAAACTTCTACAAAAAATAAAGAGCATACTACAAAACCTAAATATGATATATAATCGAATTGAACATTGGAAAGATATACCTGATGATCTTTTAACAATTAACAAAAAAAAAAAAAACATAAGCATCATCATAAGAACCAAATTGAACCAAAGTCTAAAAAACGAATTGATTAATGATTCAAAGTAATAAACATGAAGCGGCTTGTCTAGAGAACCAGCATGTGTTTGTGTCCTTCGCTTTTGATACTTTTGGAGCGCTGGCTCCGCAAGCAATCAAGCTCCTCGATCGCGTGAAGAAAGTTGTGCAAAGTAATTCTTCAGCTACTAAGGGCCAATGTTTTATTTTCAATAGAGTAGGTTTTGCCATACAAAAAGGGGTAGCGGCGCAACTTGTGGCCCGTTTACCTACGTATCACTTGTAATTGGCTGTCTTTGGTTTAATATAATGTTTCTTTAATTAAAAAAAAAAGAGTAATAACTATCAAAAGGCCATATATTTTAACTTTAATACAAACGATGAACATACAAGCAACACAATCAAGAAATAATTTAACAAAATAAAAAACGATTTTAAATTTCCAAAACCATCAAAAGTTCACATCAAGATTTCAACGAAAAAACTAAAAACGATTTCAGAAATCATACATATATGAATATACCTGGCAATTTCAACCCATCTAGTTGAGTTTCGATTGTTTTGGGTTTAAAATTTGACCTTGTGGGTTAAAATGGGTTTATTATAATTTTCAAGGGGGTTAGGATGGGTAATTTTACTTGTAGGAAATACGTCATTGGGTCAGGATGGTTATGTTAAAAAAACTAATGGGTCAGTATGGGTATTTTTAGATAACCATATACAAATCTAAATCAAAACTAACCCAACACCAAAAGCGTAGATGCCTCATAGAATTCAATGTCAATAAAAACAAAAAATTATATCATTTCCAATTGTTGATTACTCCAATCGGGTCGAAACAGTACAGGTCACTACGAGACGGGTTAGGCTGAAACGGTATGGGTCGTTATCGGGCCCGGCCGCGTCGAAATGGTCCGAGTCCCTACTGGGCCCGCCCGAATCAAAACAGTCCGGGTCGCTAAGGGACGGGTCAGATTGAAAAAGTCTGGGTCGTTACCACGCCAGGCCGGGTCGAAACATCCCGGGTCGCTACCGGGCCAGGCCGGGTGAAAACAGTCCGGGTCGCTACGGGACGGGTCAGGTTGAAACGGTCTGGGTCGTTATCAGGCTCGGCCAGGTCCAAACGTTCCGGGTCGCTACCTGGCCCGGCCAAGTCGAAACCGTCCGGGTCGCTACGAGACGGGTCAGGTTGAAACGGTCTGGGTCGTTACGGGACGGGTCAGGTTGAAACAGTCCAGGTCGCTACGGGACGGGTCAGGTTGAAACGGTCTAGGTCGTTACCGGGCCCGGCCGCGTCGAAATGGTCCGAGTCGCTACTGGGCCCGCCCGAATCAAAACAGTCCGGGTCGCTAAGGGACGGGTCAGATTGAAACGGTCTGGGTCGTTACCACACCAGGCCGGGTCGAAACATCCCGGGTCGCTACCGGGCCAGGCCGGGTGGAAACAGTCCGGGTCGCTACGGGACGGGTCAGGTTGAAACGGTCTGGGTCGTTATCGGGCTCGGCCGGGTCGAAACGTTCCGGGTCGCTACCTGGCCCGGCCAAGTCGAAACCGTCCGGGTCGTTACGGGACGGGTCAGGTTGAAACGGTCTGGGTCGTTACCGGGTCCGGTCGGGTCGAAACTGCCCGGGTCACTATTGGGCTCGACCGGGTTGAAACAGTCCGGGTCGCTACGGGACGGGTCGGTTGAAACGGTCTGGGTCGCTACCGGGCCCGGCTGGTTCGAAACGTTCCGGGTCGATACCGGGCCCGGCAGGGTCGAAACAGTCCAGGTCGCTACGGGACGGGTCAGGTTGAAACGGTCTAGGTTGTTACAGGGCCCGATCGGGTCGAAACTGTCCAAGTCGCTACCTGGCCCGTCCGGTTCGAAACAGTCCGGGTCGCTACGGGACAGGTTAGGTTGAAACGGTCTGGGTCGTTACCGGGCCCGGCCGGGTCGAAACGTTCCGGGTCGTTACTGGGCCAGGCCGGGTCGCTACGGGACGGGTCTGGTTGAAACGGTCCGGGTCGTTACCGGGCCCGGTCGGTCGAAACATTCCGGGTCGCTACCTGGCCCGGCCGGGTCGCTACGGGACGGGTCAGGTTGAAACGGTCTGGGTCGTCACCGGGCCCGGCCTGGTCGAAACGTTCCGGGTCGTTACCGGGCCACGCCGAGTCGCTACGGGACGGGTGAGGTTGAAACGGTCTGGGTCGTTACCGGGCCCGTCCGGTTCGGAAACAACCCGGGTCGCTACGGGACGGGTCAGGTTGAAACGGGCTGGGTCGTTACCGGGCCCGGCCGGGTCGAAACGTTCCGGGTATTTACCGGGCTAGGACGGGTCGCTACGGGACGGGTCAGGTTGAAACGGTCTGGGTCGTTACTGGGCCTGGTCGGGTCGCTACCGGGCCCGTCTGG
The DNA here is from genome assembly GCA_028751855.1 of Ambrosia trifida. Lineage (NCBI taxonomy): Eukaryota > Viridiplantae > Streptophyta > Magnoliopsida > Asterales > Asteraceae > Ambrosia > Ambrosia trifida. The sequence goes on along the minus strand of CM054130.1, from coordinate 90,425,191 downwards.
GTCGAAACAGTCCGGGTCGCTACGGGTCGGGTTGAAACGGTCTGGGTCGTTACCGGGCCCGGCCGGGTCAAAACGTTCCGGGTTGCTACCGGGCCCGGCCGGGTCGAAACGGTTTGGATCGCTATGGGACGGGTCAGGTTGAAACGGTTTGGGTCATTACCGGGCCCAGTCGGGTCAAAACGGTCCGGGTCGCTACCGGGCCCGGCCGGGTCTTAACGGTCCGGGTTGTTAACCAGCCCAATAGGGTTGATCCGAACCAGTTCGAAATGAAATATTTTGGATCCCTTAAAATTTTATTTTTAATTTTATTTTTGTTTTTTTATATTTTAAATTTGTTTTTTTTTTTACTTTTATTTTTTGTTTTTTTTTTACTTTTAAAATTTTTTATTGTTATTTCAAATTTTTTTTTTAATTTTAATCTATTTTGATTTGACCTATCCAAATCAAACCATCCAGACCCAAACCCATTATGACCCAACCTATCTTAACCCATTTTTTTAATCTACCCATCTTGACTCATACCCATCCTAACCCAAACCCATCCTAACCTAACAACCAAACCCACCCAACCTACCCATTTTGCCACCCATATATATATGAACAACTAACAAAACATCGGATTTGAATGAGGAAACTGGGAAAAAAATTATGTTAGGGTTAATGACAAAAAACAAATTAGAAATAGATCTGAAAAAGATGGTTTATGTAATACCCTTTTCATTTAGGTTTTGATTCCTCAAATCCCAAATCTTAGAATTGATAAACGATGATAGTAGAAAGATGCGGCGCTGAGAAAAGACATTACCTGATGTCGATTATAGAAGCTGGGTTTGGAGTCTAGGTGTAACACCCCAACCGATGGCGGAAACATCGGGGTATCATGTAGTGACGGTTGCTCAATAGCACATGGACTAAATTGTAAATATTAATAGAAAACAAACTTTCATTATCCAAAAAGGAAATACAAAGGTCTTAATAGAAATCCAAAACATAGTTAAATAAATATTCAACTTTTATTTAAGCACTATGTCCAGCCTAAGCGTGAAAGCATGAAATATCAAATGTCACCTGAAACATGTACAAAACAATTTTTGTCAACACATATAATGTATTGGTGAGTACATCCGTTTGATATATATAGTACGGTAAACATTTAGCAATTCGTGTGTTATTTTGCAAGATGTAATAAGTGCTATCCGGGTCAAATCAACCCTAAGAAAAGAAAGCAGATATATATAGTATGCGCTAGTAGTAATGTAATACATAGCAATGACGAGGACTCTCAACAGAGTCACAAGGGTATAAACCATAGTACTATTCATTGAAATGCCAGGCCGTAACGGTTAATGATTTGACAGGTCATAGATACACAAAATGACATAAGCAAACACACATAAGAATTGCTATTTTAGTAAGATGAAACAGAAAATTGATAGTAAGTACATGAGTCACCCCAAAATAGTAAAACAGTAAAAAGGGGAAAGATATACTCACAGTTTGTGAAAGCGATCGAAATCCACTTAAACGGTTGTGAGCTAAGTAATGAGAATTCCGAGGAATTCAACCTATAACGCATATGAATACTAGTAAGGTAAAGTCTACAAAGTCTAAGGTATCTAGGGTCTAAGGCATTAGGGTTTGCTAAGTCGATTTGGGGAATTAGAGTTTTTATGATAAGTCGCGTTAACGTAACAGTTGTATATCACAAACAATGTATGAAAAGTCGTAAATGTGGTTTGAATAATATAATTATTACCTATTGAATATTTAGATAACAATATGTTTGAATAATTAAGACAAAATAATTTAGTTAGTTACTTTAACTAAATTAAAATAATACGATAATCATAAATATATAAATAAATAATTTTTGTGTTACACAACGATTCAACAAAAAAAAAATTAAGACATTAAACCATACGAGTATTTCTATTTTATAAGAAAAACATTTATAAAATAGTTGTTTAAATTGTATAAATAAATAAACGTTTTATTATGTCTAACTAAACGTAAATAAGACTAATAATACTATACGTGATCCAAAAATATTTATTTTATAGAAAATGGATGGTTTCTGATGTAAACATATTAGAATAATTTTCTTATAATTTATATAAACTTATTTATATTTAAAATTGATTTAAAATGATTAATGTTTAAATGATTAAAAATAGGAAAATTAATAAAAATAAATGTTTTCTAAACCAATAATTTTTATTTCAGTTTAGAATGGTTAGAAATAATTAACCAAAAAGTTTGAGATTAAAATCATTAAAAATGAATTTTTTATCAATTAATTATGATTAAAACAATTTAATTTAATAAAAATATAAAAATAAAACATTTTTCAGAAAACAAAATTGTAGAAATTTTCTTTATGGTGTCAAGAAGCTACACCTAAATTTTCATAATTTTTGGAGTAAAAATGAATTTATTATGAATATTTAAAGATATAAATGTATTTATAACTAAATAACAAAAATGAAATACCAAAATCTGAAAAAACTCTAAGTATTGCTGCCATGGGGACTCGAACTCGGCCCACCTCATTCCACAACACACACACACACACACACCACTAGACCAGATCATGTTTTGTTTATTTATTTAAAACTGAATTATATTTAACAATATATACAAACATCATCTTCTTCCCCAATTTATTAAGCATGAACCCTAACCCTAGACCAAAACCAATACATCGATTCAGACAATAAAAACGAATAGAATCTTAGGGCTTATGTTCTGACAGGGCCGATTAACATGATTGTAACAAGAAATTACTTACAATTTCACGTCTTGAAGCCGATTAAAAAGAAAAGAGGGTCGCGCCTATGGTTTCAATTTGGAAGGTTTTCTACGATGGTTGTGGGGATTTTTTTAGTGGGTTTTCAGCGTGTGTTGTGTAGCAACGAGTTGAGGTGATCAATTTATATATTTGTGATGAAACCCGAACGTTTTGAGTTTATGATTATGTCTCGACGGTTACAACATAAAATCGAGTCATTGCCCACTTTACAACGCGTTTAAAACTCAATTGATGGCTGGAAACTCTTTATTATGGTTGGAGAAACGTAAACCCACCTTAATTAGGTGTTAAAACACCAAGGAATCCCAAGGAGCAAGTCGCCGGACATAAATTCCGGCCACCGGAACTGGGTGGTCGGAAAAACGCGATGGGAGAGGGAGGGAAGAAAAAGAATTTTAAAACTTTCAGCTTTTGACAATTTGGCCCCTCATGTTTAACATAGTTAGTTTTATTAAATTTTAGTTACTTTTTCCTTTATAAAAACTTAACCAAGTAACTAAATTAACCTATAATGTTTTTAAAACTTTATAAAACTCTCTAAAACTTGGAATTTTTATAAAATCCATTGCGTAGACGTTCGAGATACGTATTTGACTAAAACCTATACCCGATCCATCTACTATAATATATAAATAAAACCTATTGTGGGACACATGTCATAATCTCAGGGCTTCTTATTTTCTTTTCCCGCTCACTTCCTTTACACAATACTTTTTTCCTTTCCTGATTTTTCTCCCAAATCCTAACTAAACAACTTATTCTTCGTCTTACGATCTCAATCGCAAATCGTGATTAAGAATAGGGCTTCACCTCTCTCTTTCTCTCTCCATATCAACTCAGATTACCAACATCTATCACTCTCTTTAATTTCTTTTATGATTAAACAAATGCATTCTTTCTACCCTTCTCCATCATCCTCTCAGTTTCAAGATAAAAGATTTAATGAAGGATGATAAGTAAAAAAAAACCCAAAAGTGATGAAGGTTCGGATGATTCCTGAAAAGAGCTAGATTTGAAGCAATATTAAGATTTGATTATGCAATTCATAGGCTTCAACGCCGGGTGGACGATGTGGGTATCAAGTTGTCTCACCTCGGGTAAAGCATCAGTTGATTAAGTCGTAATAGAGATGTAGTGTATGTGTTTTGAGTCTGGATTGATTAGATATGGAAGCTATTAAACTGAAATTTTGAGTTATTTTTTCACCTATTAAAGGATATAAAAGAAATTGTTTGCAAATTTGATGTGTGAGTTTAGATAGTTATACAGTAGCTCAACCTCATCCTTGTGTTGCCAAAATAAATCTTCATCACAATATGTTTAATTATTATATTTTCAATTAGGATTTTACTATTGTGAGTTTAATTCCATATCTAATATAGGTCGACATTACCTATTATTCTGTTTTATGTTTACAAAGCATGCCTATATTAGTTTTAGTTACTGGCGAACTAATTGGTATATAAATATTACTTCCATCGTACATTTTTTTAATGGGGCCAGGATGGAAACCACTTGCTTTTGTTCATGTAATTCATTTATTTGTAAATTTTGGTCCTCAAAGCAGTTAAGCTCCTAAATTTACTTTTTAGGAATTGATATATTCTTTCAAAGCTAAAGAGGAACATAATCATGTGTCTGATATGCAAACATTATTAATTCACTATCCATTTTATCATATTTAACTATTGATGCCTTTGAATATTAAATTAGAGAAATTTATTATGAACTTTACTATGATAAAACCATGCATTAATGGGGTAAGAAATTTTCTAACAAAAGAGACAATAGCCCATTATAAAATATTATTGAATGTTAGATTTGAGAGTCTTTTGTTATTATAAATGGAAAAAGAAATCTCTTTGATGAGTTGTTTAAATGAAGAAAGTTTAGGAAAAGTTGTGTTATTGTTTTTTTATTAAATGAAATAACATCAATCTCAATTGGCTAATACTTCAGGTCAAGCCATAGGAAATAACTGTCATCATGAATGACTTTAGTGAACCAGGCTCACTTGCACCAACTGGTTTGTAACTTGGTGGGACCAAGTACATGTTATTCAAAGCGAGGCGGGAGATGTGATTTGAGGGAAAAAAAGGTAATGAAGTCATATTTTTTTATTTGGTACTCTTACGAGTTTATCTTGATTTTTAAAGTGCAAATGCATATATGTTTTAAGGGGTGTTTAGATGTTGAATGGAAGTGAATAATTTAATAACCAGAGCAGGCGATCAACTATAATTGAACATGGAGCTCTGAGATATTGTTTGGGCTTTGGATAACCAAGGTATTTAGTTATTTATTTCTTTTTTAATATTTTTTGGCCACTATTTTTCCTGTATAAAGTTCAAATTATGTTAACGAATAGTATATATAGGACATTCATTATGGATATAAAGGTTATGTATGCTATGCTTTAGTGTTACCACTGTCATCAACAAATTTGGTGGATACTAATCGTTTCATGTCCGATATAAAGGTCTTGAAGCACGTCGGCGTTTTGTAATTTTAAGCTCAAACAGTAGTCAGTATGCAGATTGCACTATTGCAGACCATTTGTTTGATATAATGTTTCGCTTGTAGTTTTTCAGTGTTTTTTTTTTTTTTTTTTTGTTATTATTAGGGCATTTGATTTGAACCACGTATCGTGAATTATTGATAATTGTAAAAATCAATTGTCCATTTCTTTTATGGCTTCTGTTTGAATAGAATCTGTAGGTTATGGCAATGATTGCTGCTACTATACTATGCAAGAAATTTGAAATGGTGAGAATTGCTACCGCCTTTAGTTGAATGATGAAGCACATGCTGATTTACACCGTACATAGAGATGAGCTCGATTGGTCACCTCAACTTAAAGAAGTTTTCACCTTTAAAAGACGAGGGGAGTTCACCAGTTTGGTAAGGTTTTTCCTTACAAAAATAAACTCAAGAACAAGATGCTCCTTTGCCATCATTATGTGAATTTATTTATGTATATTATTCAATCTTTTTATTTCCAGATTATAAAAAGTGGAGAGTGTTAGTGTATACACAGATAGAACCTTTTTTAAAAAAAAAAAAAAAAAAAACTGCCTTGAATGATAGAGAGCTTGAGAGCTACATTAAGCTTACTGAAGTGGTGTTCCAAAACTGCAAGGGCTAGGTGAACCGTCGGGTTAGTCATATATTGGACTCGCTGTCGAACGCTTGCATGTTATAGCGACCTTATTTGAAGTGCCTTCTGGTGCAAGTTGTAAGTAACTGAATTCTTTGTATATTTGTGCATGTTTGAATAACCAGGAGTTTGTTAAAGCCAAGGGACACCACAAATCGACTTTTTATTGGTATTTGACCATTAAAATAGTCTCAGTTAAGATCTTATTAACTGAGAATGATATCAAACACAAAAGATATTATTTTTATTACATACTTCTTGATTTTGGATGTCAGTATTTTATGCAGATTGCCAATGCTCTTTACTATAATCCTTCTTTGACAAACAAGATATTGCAAAAGCTTGGTGTTGCTCTAGAAATTTTCAATCTTTAGCTCCAGATGTTGCAACAAACTAAGGTTTTGCAAGTGGTTATAGTGGTTCAATTTTGGGCTGCGAAGATTTCCAAAGGTTTGTACATTGCAAATTTATATCTTTTTCCTAATGCTTTCTATTCGTTTAATGTTTGTTAACTGTTTTATACAGTGTCATTGATGAATGATGATATCGTCCTTTTAAGAAACACTATGTTTTATAATTTTCTTCTATATATATGTTAATTGTTATTACTTAATATATCTTTTAGTTGCATTGGCATTGTATCCCTTAATATCTACTATTTTTTTCGTATCAACATTTTTTTTCTATTATTTATAGTTATCCGAGTCTGAGTTTGAAGATATATCAGCTGAATTTGAGTATTTGATTGACAGAAAGTTTGTCATCCAAAAAAAAATCAGATTGGGCCATTGAAAACAATGCTGTACTTTGCCTATAACCACATTTAGAAAAGCTGATGACATTGGTTAGGTATTTTCGAGGGTATGTGTATTGTCCAAGCCTCCAAGGTAAAAAGCAAAGAAGGTTTAAAATCTTAATTTTAGATAAGGCGGTAAAGTTATGATAAATGTTGGATGTAAAGAGGTATTTGGTAATTAATGATGTAATATTGTAAGTTTTTATTTTTAGAATATTGTATTTATATTTATGTTTCTTTTAAGCATTTAAATAACTATTCTCTTATCAAGGTTATAAGCTTAATTTTCAAAAAAAAAATCATTTAATTTATTAAAACTTTCTTATTTATTTTAATTTTTAGTGATACCCGTGTAAAACACGGGTTCTAACCTAGTAATAAATAAATAAATATATATATATATTCTTTTTTTTTTTCTAAAATTAAATTTGAAAACGACGAAACTTATAGGGACTATAATGAAAATATTTCAAGGGTTATTTTTGTAAATCTGACGAAAGACGAGGGTGACGGATGTCACACTAGGGTTGAATGAGAAAGACAAAGACATACGGGTGCGTGACTGAGAATGAGAAATATCATAGAAAAAGAGTTTTATATGCGGGTATATGGGTCAGCATTTAGGGTCATGGGTCGGGTAAGATAACCCATACCCAAGTTAAATGGGTTGGAAAAGGGTGAGGTGGACACCTTAGTTAGGTGACACCTCGGACATGTCACACCCCAACCGATGGCGGAATACATCGGGGCGAGACTTGGGATAGATTGTTCAAAGACTTCATGACACTAGAATTCGTGACACTATGATTTAAAGATAAAATTTCATTCATAGCATAATTATCGTCTAAAAAGATAACAGAATACAAATTGTTTTCATGAAAAGAGAAATACGACATCAAAATATAGAACTTAAACTAGCGTGAGTTTCTAGTCCAATCCTAAGTAGATTTCTTGAATATCTTGCATCAAACATTTCCTGCAACATGTATAAAATATCCGTCAACACATAAAGCATTGGTGAGCATACTAGTTTTAGTTTACATACATAGAATTTTAGAATGGTTTACCCAAATCTCATACTATAGCATTGCACATACCTATCATACAAAAGACATAACTCAAACCCGCGAGTACCACAGCGTATACCTAACATATTCATGTTAGGCCGTTTAAATCTTAACAATGACCCATAAAGGGGGCGGTGTGCTAGTCCTATAGCGCTATACATGTTAAGTGAGCTAATAATAGTTAATGAATTATGTTTAAGTATCTAAGAATCATAAGCATGGCAAGTAGCATATAAGTATGTTTAATAGATTGAGCATGTGTGTTTATGAAAGCATTAGTGTGTTTTGCATATGATACATGTTTACACACCAAAAGTGATAAAGAGTAAAAAAGGGGACAAGTATGAACTCACCTTTGGGTGCGTTTAGTAAGGTTCCAAAAGAATGAGTCTTGGGGGGATTAGTTCCTTAGCCTTGGTTAACTAGAATTAGAGAATAAAGGGTCTTAGGTTTGAGTTTAGATTATAGATTCACGAGAGTCATGCAAGCCTTTTAGGCGAACCAAAACACAAACCACCATGAAGGTGATTCGGATGGTCATAAGAGTCAAGCAAGCCTTTTAGGCGAACCAAAACACAAACCACCATAGAGGTGATTCGGATGGTTATGAGAGTCAAGCATCGGTAAGGTAGGGATGTATCCACAAACCTTCCAAAGATTAATAATAAACTAGTAAGATAGAAACTTGAAAGTATATGTTTATATTATTATATAGTATAATTCAGAAAACAACCACCTTTGGAACCTCTTTTAGGTGCTCTACCCTTATCACACTTTTGTGGATAAATATGGGAAAGATCCTAGAGGTTTTTCCAAGGGGTTAGAAAAAGAAAAGAAGTGAAGAAAGAAGAATAAAGTTGGAGTTTATGAGAGAACTCACTTAGAAGTGGACTTCCACTCTTGGGATTTCTTTGGAGAATTGGGAGGTTTAGAGAGGATTTAGAAATGAGCAAGTGTTAGAATGGGTAGGAGTGGTGTATTTATAGTTGGGGTGAAGGGGTTGGGTATTTAATGAATTAATTAGGGTGGTTCGAAGTTAATTAGTAGTAATTATATCTTTAAAAGAAAAAAAAAATAAAATCATAAATAAATAAATAAAAAAAAACGTATGGACTAAATTTTTGAAATGGTGTATTTGTTACTTAAAGTCAAAAGCAAATGTTTCATATTATGTTATTTTTTTAGTATTTATTAAATATATATATATATATATATATATATAGGTAAAGTATATGGAGGAAACCCTCCTTATTTGGTAAACTCTGAAAACTCTGACTTCCCAACATTTTTTTTTTTTTGAAAAAAATAGGGTATGTAATATACATTTTTTAAGCATTTCGAGCCAAAAAAATCGAAAAAGCGCCGAACGGTTTTTTTTTTAAAAAATAAAAAACGTCTACTGTTTACATATAGTTAACACATTGTTAACACCTGTTATTAGCGCTTAACATGTGTTAGTCAAAATTTTATTTATTTTTTTAAAAAAAAAATACTCGGCGCTTTTTTAATTTTTTTGGCCCAAAATGCTTAAAATCATGTATATTACTTGCCCTATTTTTTTCAAAAAAAAAAAAATATTGGGAAGTCAGAGTTTCCAGAGTTTACCAAATAAGGAGGGTTTTCTCTATAACCATTCCATATATATATATATATATGTTTTATTAAAAATAGGTATATATTAAGATCTTAACTAAGTAAGGTTTCTTGTTATAACGCCTAAATTGAATAGGATAAATTTTAATGACGACTCGTCACGAATTGGTAGGAGTAACATAAAAGAAGCGAATAAAGGCGAACTTGGAATTTGTTAAGTATAGAATTTAAAATACATGAAGAGTAAAAATCACGGGATGTTACAGGACACCTTAGTTAGGTGACACCTCAACCCTAAATACTCTTTTATTATATGTATAGATATAGATTGCAAGTCCGATCTAGATTAGGGTCACTCAACCACACAAGACCGCACCTATAGGGTTGCCATTGATGCATGTATTGTACGGGTTGTCCATGGCCATTCTTGGCAAATGTATTTGTGAGAACAGACCCTTCTCTAGAACAAAACATAGCAAAGTTTGAGGTGTCGCTGATGAGGAAGGAGAGGAATTGGATGGAAGCATCAAGCTCTTGTTTACCAGGAAACAAATAGTTTAGAGTCACGTCGTGAGAATAAGCAAGTATCGTTCTAGTAGCCATTATACTATCTTGGCTAATATGTATATTGTTTATTTTTATTATTGCGTCTTTTTTTTTTTTTGTCTTGTAAAACCATTGTTTTTTTCGCTACGCCTAGACGACATATGAGCTATTCGCATCTTCCATCTTTAACTACGTAGATGTTAGATTAATTTGTTAACAAATCCGGTAAAGTACATTTGTTAGGACTTAGGATCAAATGATCAACCGTGCTACGAATTTAATTTTAATTTATTAAAAGAATAGTATTAGTATAATGTATATTTGGTAAATTGATAATTTGTATATTATTGTAACAAATCTCTCTAAAATAGGAGATCACAATTCATTGTGTAATCAATATATAATACACTAGATTATACCTCGGGAGCGTCCCGGGTTGAGAAATTTAATATGATACATCAATTTTACATATGAAATAGACTGATGTATAATTCTAATATTAATATCTAACCTAAAACAAATTAACAATGTACAAATCCAATGCTAACACCTAACCTAAAAGAATGTAAAACTTTAATTGAAGAGCATTCACAATAGCTCCCCCATTTTTATGTGAGAGTAGCCCCCAAATTATATGGGGTGGTTTTGAGGGGTTGTGAGTGAAGAAAAATTGGGAATCTACTGTTGATCGGTATATTTGGGGTTATTTAGGAATCTTTTGGGGAAAACTGGAAACTGTATTTATTTTTTAATATTTGTTGAAAGTAGTTGTGAGTGAAGGAGAGAAAAACTGTAATGATTTTTAATGTAATATGTGGCTGTGATTTGTTGTGAGTAAATGGGGGATAGGGAAGCTACCGTGAATGCTCTAATTCTAATATTAACACCTATCCTAAAGACTAAACAAATGTACAACTTTAACATACTAATATTGATACCTAACTTGAAACAACGTATAACTCTATTAACCTATTCGGCTCTGGTTGAAAAAAAAATTCATATTTATTTATTTAAACATAATTAGTGACTTGTCTATACATGATTAATGATTTACCTCAACACTTTGTGTTTTTTTTTCATGTATGAACAAAACCCCACAAAAAAATTATCCGTTTTTTATATAGCACTATGGTACTCGTTGGAAAGATAATAAAATGCTCGTTAATTTGGTGTAATTTTTTTCTTTAAAAAATCTCGTATATTAAAGATATTAACGTTTAAAAATTATGGGAAGAAACATGAGGGTGAAAAATCCAATTTTGTTTTTAAATTATTTTTTTCCTAAAATATCTCAATGCCATATGGGATGACACATGACACACTCAATGAAGAGAATGTCTCTTTGAGTGACATGTCATTAAAATAGCTTTGGTTTATTATATGTATAGATAGATTGTGATCTCCTATTTTAGAGAGATTTGTTACAATAATATACAAATTATCAATTTATCAAATATACATTATACTAATAAATAGGCTAATCATATGTATAATACTATTAATCATTCGTGATACGTTAAATTAATTGTTCAACATCTTTTAAGGTTTTAAATATTTATTAATGCAAACAAAATAAAGTAATTATAAAAATAAATATAAACATTGTTTGAGAAAAATTTATGAATGTAACTGAGATTTTTTAAATATATCCCATCATATATCATAGATGCTATAACAAAGTATATAAACTTGCTCTTTACGATTAAAATCTATCTCGGACATAGGCGTAGATTGTGGGTTCAAATCATTGCAAGTGCAAAGTAAGGTCAAAAGTGAAATCAATATGGAATAAAATTTGCCGTTAAAAAAAAGCATACAAGACTGAGTGATGCGGGGTGGGCGCCCCGTCCACCTCGATCAGTCGTTATTTGTAAGTGCCCCCTCTCTATTTCCCAGGTGTCACATATGGGGGCACCATCTACCTCTTCCCAAGCACTGCCAGGAAATAACGGGCTTTAACGTGGGCCCACCCCCTTTTGCACCAATCAATATTTTTTTAATTTTTTTTAAATCATATTTTTCATATTTTCTTTTAAAAATAATCATATGAATGGAAAATGATGAGGGGCTTGAAAGGATGCAATGGGCCCCTCTTGAAAGTAAACAATAAAGTAAAGTTTTTTTTTTTTTTTTTTTTTTTTTGTGTGTGTGTGTGTGTGGTGGAGAAGTGATATTCTACTTATATGAACTATGAAGCATCGAGGATCATTTATAAAAAGATTTGCTGTCTCACGGTTTTTTGGATTGTTAACATGTGATGTTAGGAGCATAAATTTTATTATTACTAAATTACATTTGTATTTAATTAATAGTAAAAATTGCAATTTTGTTTAAGGAGTCACATGCATGAAAGTGACAAGAAGGCCTTACCTCTCACTTTCAGGGGACAATGCCGCCAACCTTTCCTCCCTTTTAGCTTCCATGGTCCTCCTTGAATCGACACTTTGTTTGTAAAACCAATGAATCCAAATACATTTTTAATATTAATGGAATGAAAAAGGTTTACATAAACTACTATATTTAATAATGATTGCCAATAAACCAAATTCCTCAAAAGCCTAGCCAAAAATTTTGTATAATAAAGTATGGGTGTTTATCGGTTTGGTTTACTCAGTTTTCAAAATTTTGTACCCCAAACTAAAAACCGAACCAAACCAAATTAAGAATATGTAAACCGAACCAAATTCAATCAAATTGAATTCAGTTTGGTTTCGGTTTAAAACCCAACAAACCGATCTCAACCAAATTGAACCAAAGTTTTTTTCTCTTACTTATTTATTTACGTTTGTGTTCCGAAATCCAAATAGAAAGTTACTAATTAATATAAACCAAAAAATCAAACCTCGCAATAAATTGTAAAAGAAAGTTTAAAATCAAAATAAAACAAACAAATCCGGAAAATAGTCTTACACACAAACACAAACATCATAGAAATAGTTGGGCTTTATTTTTTAGTTGGGCTTACATTTAATATTTGGGCTTATATATTATATATGGCTTATTAAATATTATTATTTTTATTTAATAATTAATTAGTTTACCGGTTTATTCGGTTATCCGAATAAACCATCATCATCATCATCATACTCAGTTAATCCCACCTATAACAAAGCTAAGGTAGGGTCTGAGAAGGGTAATATGTAGACAGCCTTACCTCTACCCCTAAGAATAGAGATGCCGCTTCCAGTGAGACCCCCAACTTGATGTGGTTATCCGAATAAACCAAATTTAAAAAAAAAAGTAGAACCAAAAACCAAACCAAACCAAACACCAAATTCATTGTTTAGATCGGTTTTTTTGGTTACGGTTCGGTTTATGGTTTTTATTTGGTTTTCATTTTTTCTGAACACCCCTATAGTAAAGGATTGTATAGAATTATAAATTAATTAAGCGAAATAAAAGAGTTAATTACCAAAACCGTCCCTGTAGTTTGGGCCAATATGACAGTCCAGCCCAAATCAATAAAAATTGCTTAAACAGTCCCTGACTTTTAACGAAATAGGCCAAAACAGTCCATTTCGTTAACTAGGTTAAGTCAGATGTAAAATGGTCAAGTCACCTATAAAATTGTCTTCTTCTCCGTTGTCTTCTTCCCCACCATCTCCTCCACCTTTCACCACCACCATCCACCCACCCACCAACCTGAAACCTTCTCAATTGCATAATCTTTTGTTCTTGATCTTCAATCAGCTGCACAACATCATCATCTTCTTCAATCAAGTTGTTGTTTACCTGATTCCCCTCATTTACAGTTAATGCATAAAGTGTTTGATGAATTACCTTTGAAACGAAAACCATCTTCACCCATAATTTACAATAAACCCTTAACAATATCCTAATTTGAAACATATGGGTAATAAATTTTGCACCTTTTTTATCACCCAGAAACAAGAAACTGATTAATCAAATAAAATTGAACAAAAACCCATGAATTGATCCATAATGATAATATTAATAATAATACACATTATTAAAGAAAGCTAACTAATTTGAGTTTGTTTTTGTAAAGGGTTGACCTTTAAGAGAAGCCTTTGGCAAAGAAATACAGAGATTGTTGAAGGTCTTTAATGGCGGATCATGTATTGATGAGATGATGTAGTTTGAACTGAATGTATATATATATAGGTGACTTTGGGCTTTTGAGGTGTAAGACAGAGGTGGTTTTGTTGTTGTGTTTATGATGTTGGTGCGGCTGTGGTTAACCATGAAGATGGGAGAAGGAGGAGGAGGAGACAGAGGTTAGGTCATGTAGTGGTGGTGATGTTGGTTGTTGCAAAAATGTAGAAGATGAAGGCCATGTCAGCATCAAACTAACGGAGTTAGACCTCCGTTAGTTTGGGTCCATTATATTTCAATATGTCGAAAGTTGGGAACACTATTGGTAATTTTCGTAGTTAGAACTGTTATTGGTCAATAGTCAATAGTTGGGATTATTTATTTTCATTATCCCTATTAAAAAACTAATATTTAACACAGCAAGTCATATATGTTCATTTACAAACATAAATAAAAATGAATAATGTTATTTTCTTTACTAGTGAATACAGATAAGAAAAAATGTCCTCATTTATTTATTTGGTAAAACTTAATGAAGAAACATCACATTTTTTTAATGGTTTAAATTACATTAAATCTTTTTTTATATGATTTGAACCTTTGATTTCAAAGAAAACAATACATTAACTCTAATGACTTTATGAATTAAACCTATCCCGTGCAATATCTAGTTACAAAATTGATTAGATTATTTAAACATCAAAGCATACAAGTAGTAGAAAAATTTGGTACACTTCAAACACTTGCAACATTTACATATTTATGTGCTTATATGTATCTTATGACTACAACAATTTCCCATCACCGGTATTTAGTCAAAAAAATAAATAAAAATTAATCTAATCACACAATGAGTCTCTGTGTATGTTCATATTACGACTTTAATACATATTCATTGAAAATTACACAACTGGTCCAAAGTTATGCATAAAATAACATGGTTAACAGGGCCCGCCCTTAAGGGGTGCGGGAGGACTCCCGGCCTGGGCCCAATTTCTCGGGGGCACATTGATCCTCCGGCAATCCAAGTTTTCGTAACAGTGAATTCATTAATTCGATGGATTTTGTATTATTGAGCCCCAAAATTGTTAATCAAGTATTAATCAAAGTGAAAGGTAGTTTATAGAAAACAGAAAGTAAAGAAATGTTGAGAGAGGTTAAGAATTAAAGAAAAAAATGAAATGGGTTGAGAAAAAAATTGCAAGTTTATTAATGAGTGTAGGACTATAGAGGATGAAGAAGATTAAAGAGGACTCACACTTAGTTGTTTTTGCTTTTTATCGGTTGGTTTTGACTTCATTTTTAACTTTTATTTTTGTGATGAAACAAAAAAAAATTAATTGCCAAACTTTTACCCATTTATATTTTTACCCTTTGTGGGATTCGAACTCTCAACCTCCTCCAAAAGGGTTTGTTCCTTCTACCGTTAGACTACAACCTAAGTGGGAAATAAAATTTGATCTATCAATTTGATATACTTTAATAGTAGCTTAAAAAATAATTTACATTATATATTTCGTTAAGGCCTAAAGCTAAGGCTAATGGGCACAATTTTTGCAGCTCGACCAGGGCACCTGAATTTTTAGGGCCGGCCCTAATGGTTAACATACAAAAACGTAACATGGTTGGTCATTGATGTAACATGATTGGTCCCTAGTTTATGTATAGATCAGGATCAATTGTTAGTTTCCAATAAATATGTATTAAAGTCGTAATATAGATATACTACAACACGGACTAACCGTGTAATTAATCCAAGCTAAAACCTTAAAAAACCAAACAAAAAGTTGTTAAAATAAGTGTAGTTTTTTTTTTTTTTTTTTTGGAACAACGACTCTCAAGATGCCACGCACTGGGCGGTTGGGACTGGGCAAACACAAGCATGGCTATGAGGCCGGCCACGAATCGAAACCCACTGGGTTTCTCCACGTAAGGGAATAACACCAGCTTACGGGATCACTCCGTCTTCCACGGAAAACCATGCCACCAACTGCCACTTGACATACGTTGCGCCGCCACAAAAGCCGAGCCTCTCTGACGTCGGTGGAACGAAAACCCATATTGGCTCGAATTCGAACTTACGACCCCCAAAGAAAGTATAGGTTTTATATTCGTTGTCTTTGTCACTTCACCAAACGGGGTAGACTAAAATAACTAAATAAGTGTAGTTGAGGGTAGAATGTATAGAAATCGTAAAGCTGGGGGGTAGTTTACTGTATCCTTAAACAACCAAAGGGAAGCAGCGTTTGCTGTCTGTCTGTCTGTCCCTTTCTGATTCGAGAAAAACCCACATTACATAAACACACACACACACACACACGCACGCACGCACATTCTTTATGCTCTTTCTTTCTCCCTTCTAGAGAGAGAACAAACTCACCTTTAGAGAGAGAGAGAGACAGACAGAGACACACACACACACCGTTCTTAACGGTGTGTTGAATCACAACACCAATCGAACTTTCCCTGTTGTTTCCAAACAATGACTGTTTAAAATCTCAAACTCTGCCGGTCTGATTTCGTTATTTCCTTACGAGGTAATTAATTCACTTTTTTATATCAGTTTTTACGCTTTTACTGCATTATATTACACTAATTTGTAGATAATTGAGACCGTTTCTTATGTGTTTTTGTATGTGTTTTTTTTTTTTTTTACTTTTCCCCCTTTTTTATCACAAGGAGATTAGATTAGGGTTTTAGTTGCTATGCTAATTGAAATTGAGAGAATAAACTTAAATTAAATATTTGTTTTCAGTTGTATAACTTTGCTTTAGATTTAGGGTTTCAGATTTTGAGTTCTGTTTTCAGTTACATGTTTGATCATTAGGAAAGTTGATTGGTATGGTAAATTTTGGTCCAATTAATTAATTCTAATATGTTTATTTATTTATTTATTTATTTATTAATATTAGGTTTTTATTTTATGGACATGATAAGGAGACAGGATTTAGTTTTTATTTAAATTCAGATTATATCTGACAGAATATATGCTTACAAGTTGATCGTTATCGGATGAGTTTCGATTTCGTTACTTTTTCTTATATCTGATATATGCATATTATCTTGCTTTTGGTTATTGTTCGACATTTGTTTAGACTCGTGACAAGATTAGGATATGTGTTTTCAATTTTAAGTAGCGAATCACACAACGACGTATAGTTAGTGCTGGTTAGATATAGCGGGAGAGAGAACTGTATCTGATAAAGAGAACTGTCTGCCAGTTGAAGACAACACATACCGCATACGACTTTAACGGTGCAAATTTGATTGTTTTCAGTATTTGAGTAATGGTTAGGCTTGAAGGTTGGTGTTCAGGTAGTTAACTTACTATTATTAGTTTATTCTTGGTTCATTTGGGTAGATGTAAATTTGGTAGGTAGGCATACTAGCACATCGATGTCTCTTATCCGACTACTTTAATGATATTCTAAATCATTTATTTTATTGTCATGATGTCAGAAACCATAAAGTATGTGACCTAACTTATGTATCAAGGGCAACTATGTGTATGAATTAATAATCTTAAACAACTTTTTTTATCCACACGCTATTAATATGCAGCATTAAAAAGGTAACTAACGTAATGAATTTTTATGCAGATGCAAGAAACTAAAGTTGTACATAATGATGAAGAAGAAAACTTGGAGCTGTCTAGAGATGACGTGAAACCATTGGTGAAGTCTGATACGGTTCAACAAGTAGATAAAGACGAAGAAGCCATGGACCCTGCAAATGCAACTCCTGGTGATACACTTGGCGTTGATAATGTTGTGGAGCCCGCTGTAAAAACTGATTTGACCGAAAGTGACGGTGGAGGTGATGATGCGAAGAAACATGCTGGTTGTCAAAGTGAGGATGGTTCCGGAACTGGCTCACAGTTATCTGAACCGTCGATAAAGGGTCAAGAAACTGAACCTATTGAGGGGTTGGATCATAAATCAGATATTGCAACCTCTCAAGTTTCTGAGGTGGCTCAAGAATCTGAAAGAGGAATCTCAGGGTTTGATTTGAACGAGGAGTTTTGTTCTGAAGAAAAAACTGAGTGCTCGTTGTCTGGGACCCACAGTAACTCCAAACAGCAGTCGGTTTGTCTTGATATCGATCTGAACGTTGCTGATGACAATGAGGATAAAGACGTGATCGTATCTGGACTTCCATCTGGGGAAGAGTCTAGTGTAGATGCAAACCCATGGAAATCAACGAGGTTGCATTTGGATCTTAATATGAGCCAAAGTCTGTCTCAGTCATGTTCGTCATCATCATCGTCATCGTCAAAACAGTCTCCAATGAAGAACTTTGATTTGAATTCTAATATGAATAATGCTGCGTCTTTGGATCATCAAAAACCTGTTATTTCACTGTTTGGTACCCAAGTCGAGGTGAACCGCAAGGATAACGGCCCACGCCCTAATGGAAGGATCTTAGAGCCTGCAAACAAGGCTGGCTGGGGCCATGTTGGTTTTGCACCAGGTCCATCAATGTATTATTACTCGTCTCCATACAGACCACTGGTTGCACCAACCCCCTACATGGTTGATTCAAGAGGGGTCCCTGTTGCACCTCAATTTGCAACACCTTTGGTTATGAACATGGCTGGTAGTCCGTTTCTTGGTCCTACTGGGGCCGGACCCTTGCAACAAAACATGGGTTTGAACTTGGGGCTTATGATGAATGCAGGAAACAGTAGTGGTTCATCGGGTTCAGTTGTTGGAGGGAAACGACAAGAACCAGATGGTGGATGGGAGGGTTTCCCGGTTAACTTCAAACACCACCAACCACCATGGAAGTAAGCGGTTTGTTTCTATGGGCATGTAAGGGAAGAGTGTTGGTTTAAGTTTCAGGATTCATATGCAATAAAAAAACTAGATTTGTGTAGTATGGCGGAGAGGGTGTTAATTGCGAAGAAATTAGGTTTTGAGTGATATAAATGTTTATTTTGGATTATTCTTGATAGTTTTGTCTGATAATCATATTGTCTGTTCCAAACTTATGTTAGTTATTCAGTCAGTCAGTTAACCAACATGGCTAACTCATCATCTCCAAAGCGGTTTACTTTAAAAACTGCACACATTAAGTTTTGGCAATTTTCATTATATTTGAATTGAACTTTGTGTATGTGCCTAATGAAGCAACTCGTTTGAAAATGATTCAAGGTCATTTTGTTGTATTATTTGCAAAACCATGGTACACATGAAAATGTGTTATGTTTTCTAGAGATTTTGGTTATAGTTCACTTGGATTAACGGTTACTAATGAAATTGAGCCTGCTATTGAGACTAGCTCAATTTAGTTCAATTCATGAGGGGCAGGTGTAATGGCTTGTTTATAGACACAAACTCTATTTTTTATAGAGTTAGTAAACGAGCCAAGGTGTTTATCAGCCACTCAAGAATCAAGACCGGCTTGCTAAAACCCCAAATGTAGTTGAACTTAAAATATCTCGGGCCTAAAATGAGTTTTTTTTTTTTTTTTTAATAAATGAATCCGAGTTTCACTTATCAAGCTCTAAATGGCTTGCAAGCCTAAACGAGCTTATTATTCATATAACTTTATTCAATATATTAAATGGGTATGGTTCCTGTAGGAATATTGGTTTGTGTGAGAAGCGTAGGAAGGATTAAAATTTGATATGTATGCATTTTTTTTTGACGTATTCATGATGTTTTGGATTGTTTTGCTTAGAAAAACACTAAACATGACAAATTAATAACCGAAATTTTAGGTTTTATTCGAAGAAGCCCAAGGACTTGGAGCGCATCTTTTGTTGTTTCCACTGCTTGAAGTGATTGTTACGACCACGAAGAAACGACAAATCCCAACTACAGATATATAAGAACCAGAACTGCTAAGGGCATTCCATCCAGCGTAAGCATCTGGATAATCTGGAATGCGACGTGAAAGTCATGAAACTTGAATGAAAATTGAATAAATCCGTAAAAAGAATGATTTTCATCTGAAGTAGCCATTCCCCTTTCAGTAGTTTAAATGATTTCCGTAACTCCTTTGATCGAATTTAGAGTAGCTCGTGGATAAACAGATTCGAGAATCAATAAAAAGGTTCCGCCAACCAACTCCATAGTGGAAGATTCGGCTAGTGGTCCACCTCTCTATTTCCCAATAGAAAGAGTTATTCTATGAAAAAAAAAAAGATCTCGTTTTTTCTTCTTCACATATACAAGCTAAAACTACAGCCAACAGGGTGGAAGTTGTGTGTTTACGGTATAAATCCTCTAATAGCATAGCAGATTGCTTCCATGCCCTATTCTCTATTTTGGAAAAGGACCTCTTACGGTAGTTGACAGTGGAAACTTTCCAGCTAGCGATTGATCCAGTTACCGGTAAAGGACAGTTGACAGAAGAAAGAAGAGAGATGAGCTATTATCACTCAAGAAATTCTTCCTACACTTCTCATACAAAACAATATTCCTACAGATGCTCTACCTATATTAAATATATTTTTTCATATGATAAAGTTATTGTTAGAGATGAGCTTAGTATTGTACCTGTATCAGTAGCAATCTCTAAA
Source organism: Ambrosia trifida (assembly GCA_028751855.1). Lineage (NCBI taxonomy): Eukaryota > Viridiplantae > Streptophyta > Magnoliopsida > Asterales > Asteraceae > Ambrosia > Ambrosia trifida. The sequence continues at coordinate 90,404,641 of CM054130.1, read as the reverse complement.
ATGGGTACATGTACTAAAAATGATCAGAATGGTACGGTATAAAGTCGGTAAAATACCGTACCGATCCTGAAAATGCTAAAAATGGATAATAAATTGGTAACGAATTTGATTGGTACGGTATCGGTATTTTTTGGTACTAGTACCAAGATGCTCATCCCTATTTATTATAATTAAAATATATATACAAATTACTATAAAATTCTATAAATTAAATAAGAAATAATAAACATGATGAGCCCAAACTAAATCAAACTTAAAAATTAGTGCTTGAAACAAACGTGCTTGAGCTTGTTTTAGTAAAAATCTCGAGCCCTTTACTCCAAATTCCTCCGGTGGCGAATTCAGATGGGGTTTCTGGGTTCCCAAAACCCCCTCAATTTGAAAAAAAAAAAAAATTAAAAATTTTAGTAGAAAAAAGTTTAAAAAAAAAAAAATTAATAGAAAAAGTTAAAAAATCAGTGAAAAATAACCTTATAGAAATCTTTCATAGATTTGCCCCTAGGAGTTTCTTTTCAACAAAGTGAAAAAGTTATTTATTTGTAAGACCATGTGTAGTGGGGGGCTTTATTTATAAAGCCCCCCTTCCTGATTGGTTCATGTGGCTGCTGAGTCAGCGTGGAGAGAGAAACTGAAAAAGGGGTGTAGTGGTGGGGCTTTATTTATAAAGCCCCTGATGCTGATTGGTTGATTTTTTTATTTTTTTTTAATCTTTTAATTCAAAATAATTAAAATAAAATGCAAATAAATATAAAAAAATTACAAATAATAATAAAAACACACAACTAATATTAATTAAATTAAAAAAAACAAACAAGTTAAATAAACTACAATACCAAATTAAAAAAAAAAACAAACAACTTAAATAAACTACTGCAGGTTATATTTCGCAAGGATTTGTTGTCTGTGATGCATCGCGAGGAGTAGGGCTTCTCCCTCGAGGTGGTCGATCGGTTTGGACAAAAACTCGATGTCCTTTTCCCTTTGCCTCGCCTCTTGAATGTCGACGAACCTCTTATTCTGGGCCACTCTCTGGTCCATAGTTTGTAGACGTCTTTGGCCGAGGTCTTGAAGATCCTGTAGTCGTCGATTCATTTCATCAAAACCACCTCCTGTCGAAGACGACTCCGCCTTGCCACCCTTTTTTGATCGTCTACCGGGTGGTCTTGGAATATCAAACTCCTCCTCCTCCTCATCCTCCAAGTCAATAGGATCATCTAAACTCACAAAGCGAGCATCGGATGTCGGTGTATCCGGATCTCGCGACGTGGAGGTGGTTTTGCTTCTTTTTGACGGTCCACCTCCTCCTGATCCTCTTCCTCTCCTAATCTTGCGCCCACCGCCCGACCCCATAGGCGGGACATCAGCCCACTTAGGACTATGTCTCAACATCTCCCATATACTCAAATACGGGAACGGTCCGCGGGTCTCTCTCATCTCGTCCAACGCCCTGGCCAACACACCGTCATCACCTTCCCCGCTGGCCCTGTTGTCCTTGCAGCGTTGGTAGACCTCGGCAAACCCGTGACATTTGTTATTAATGTCCGACCACTTTCCAGATATCGAGTCGTTGTCTCGATGCTCCCCTCTACCCACCGCCTCAAAAAACAGTTCTCGAATCCGTTGCCAAAAAACCGGGGTATTTTGATAGTTTGCTGCAAAAAAAAATAACACACGATTTAAAAAGTATATATATAAATGTAAACACAAAAAAAAATATATATATAAATGTAAACACAAAAAAATATATATATATATATAAATGTAAACACAAAAAAAAAAATACTAACCAACTTCCGGGTCCTCGGATATGTCGAGCCAGACTCGCGCTAACTTGTACTCCTCATTTCTTTCCCAACGCTCCTGTTGCTTTTTTTGACGAGGAGCGTTCGGGTCTTTCTTTTTATGCGAGCGTCTCCCGCGCCCGCGCCCGCGCCCAGAACCCTCGGGTTCGTCTTGAGTTTCTGGTACCGATTCGGGCTCCTCTTGTGAAGGTTGGATATAGTTTGGTGGAGGAACAAATTGAGCGGGCATGTTTGGGCCCGGATAAAATTGACCGGGCATGCCCAGAAGTTGCGCGTATTGCATTGTACTCGCGTCAAACTCGCCCCAATTGGGTGGCAGCGGAGTAGTAGTGTTTGGCCTCGTAGTGTTTGGCCTAGCACCCGGTCGACCCGGGACCCCGAACGGTGAACCATATGGAAACATCTTTGGCGTTTTAGTTTGTGTGTGGTTTTTAGTTTGAAAGTATTATGTTTGTATGTGTGTTTGTATAAAATGGTTTGGTATATATAAACACCTTTTAAAAAAATTTACCGTTCAAAAATTAAATGGACAACGGTCCATTTTTTGACCGTTCGAAAAAGAAGCCCGCCTCATCTCCACGTGGCTTGTAATCATTGGGCCTCACAAATTTGATCAAGCGCTATAAAAATAAAGCCCTCCCTTCTAAAAGCCAAATAGCGCCCCCCTATTCCGGTGTTGGGGGCGCTATTTTTGAAAAATCTTGAAAAACCACGCCCCACTACGGGTGGTCTAACAATTTACATTCGGCCAAATATCCCAACTATTGTGTAAATATTCAAACTCAACGGTTTTCCCCAAATTCCCTTCACCATTCTCCCTTCAGAGATTATTAATCAACACATGGCCCAAACTCCGTCACCGCCACCGCCACCACCACCACCACTATCACCACCACAACTGACCCCTCCGTCAGTGTCTGATCCCACAAACTACTGGTGCTACCACTGCAACAAACGCGTCCTCACCCATACCCTTCCCTATCAACCCGACATCATATGTTCCGAATGCAACAACGGTTTTCTTGAACCCTACATTCAACCCCTCCATCACCCTCGCTTTCTTCACTTTCTTAGACTTATCTCTATCGCTATGCGTGACATTAATGTCCACAATAATAATAATAATAATAATAATAATAATAATAATAATAATAATAATAATAATAATAATAATAACAATAATAATGATGATGATGAACAAGAAATCGATGAGAATCATAATGAAGTAGACCAAGTTCATGACGAACAAGAGATAATCGAAGAGGAAGATATTCATAGAATACAAAGGAGCAATGTGATCGATATTCAGCTTTGTGGGATGGCGGCCGAAGCCTATAGCCATGGACATATGGTTCTTGATGCGGATAACATCCTAAGAGGGATCGAAAACCGCACTATCAAGATTAGTTTTAAAGTTCCTGGATACCAAGTTAGTTATATAACTAATCCGGGTGATTATGTTAATGCACCCGGGTTTGAAGAGTTGTTTGAAAGTTTAGTAGAGATTTATGGCAGTGGGACAAGAGGAGCACCACCCGCCGCGAGGTGTGTAATAGACCGGTTACCGAGTGTTGAGGTGGAGATGAGTGATGTTGAGGTTTGTGTTATATGTAAAGATAGGTTGGTGAATAATGAGGGGGGAAGTGTGAAGCAATTGCCTTGTGGACATATGTATCATGAAGGTTGTATAGTGCCTTGGTTGGGTTGGAGGAATACGTGTCCGGTTTGTAGGTATGAACTGGTTACGGATGATCCTGAGTATGAGGAGGAGAGGAAGAAGCGATTGGCGGATGTGGGTACAACGAGTTCTGGTGACCGGAATGATATGAATCGAGAAACTTGATCATTTTGAAAACTATGTGTTTGTTTTTGTTGGTGTATGTTTGCAGCATGACATAGTAAGTGAAAAATGGTTACATATTGAGGTTGGGCAGATATTGTTTAGCATGAATGAGTTGCATTATCTTGTTTGGTTATATCATGGTCTTAATTCATGGTTTTCTTGAAAGATCAAGGTAGTTGTAGAAGGGTGACATGTTATATAAACCGTTAGGAGGAAGGGGCACTCTAGGGGTAAATACCCTAGCCCGACTACTTTCACTCAGTCACGTCAAAATGGACCCAAAGTACCCTAGAACCATCAAAACACTAGCAGCACTCTAGGGTACTTGAATTGCTTAGAGGTTTCAGATTGATTTAAAAGTTTTAATTGGAGGAGTAGTCAAATGGTTAAAAAGCATTAGCATTAATACTCATAATACACAAAGCCCCATTCTCTCTTCTCGACAACATGTTGCCGAGCAAATGAAATCTACAACTTACCAAGGGGGTGGTGGGCTGGCGGCACGGGAACCGTAGCCAAAAACCCCTACCCGTGGAGTGTCCCGCCCCTTATAGTATTTAGATTTTAGATGTCATCAATTGAATCTTATGCATGGACTTGTAGTTGCTTATTCAATTTAGAAAATGGGCTACACTAGTGTTTTCTTTTAAAATTATCTGCCAAAATTAAAATTTGATGTGGGCCGGCGATTCAACCCAACCCAACAATTACGTAGTTTACTCCTCCATGTTTACATCTCTTATATATTTATCCGTCTCTCAGTCTCTTACTATGTATGTTTGCTATTTGCCAATGATGTTCAGCCCATCTGGTCGGAGGTGGGAGGGTTTACTCCTTAGAGAGGTTCCCGCCCGGGCTTGGTTTCAGGTTCGAGTCCCCCCACTCGCACTAAGGGGTGAGAAATTCAACACCCGCGTTTGGCCTGGATTCGAACTGGGGTTGAGAGGTTGTGCGTCGTTTGGATTCTCCGCTAAAACACACCTTCCAAAAAAATGTATGTTCGCTATTTATTCTTTTAAACATGATGTTTTATGTCTAAACAATTCAATTTGTAAATATATAATGTTTTACATCCAAATACTTCCATTTGTAAATATTCAAATTCTCGCTGAAGAAGGTTGACATGATTGAGGACCAATCTTTTCGTGTTGGTTTCGTGTCAACCCATATTTTTTATAATTTAATTCTATATCATGTTCTTGTTAAGTTAATATATTATCAAGATTTATAAGCATTCAGCCCTCGTTTTAACCTTAATTAAAATATTGAAATTTTCATTTCAAATAATACGCATGTCCTACTTAAAAAGCCAAAGTCCTGTATACTGGAAAAATTCTAATACGAAATCATAATATAACAATTGACGTTAAGAAGTAGTTTGAAATCTGTGGAAAGAAAGTTCCCTAACTCACTTATTTTCCCATTCTGACGGCCACTTGAATTCTAACGTATTTTGGGGTGAGCTAAATGTACCGTACTCTCTTACTTATTATACCCTCTTTTCAAAAATCATAATATTAAGTTGTCAGATTTAAAAATGGATTATATTAAAAAACATTAACATGGGTTGTGGGAATGGGGAAGGGGTTGGGGAGCCTTAACGAGCTAGAGCCCGAACCCGAGCCCGAGCCTAAGTTATAGCCTTAACGATTGGGCTCGCGAGCCTAAGTTATAGCCGAGCTTTTGCGAGCTCGAGCCGAGCTTTTGAGCTCGTTTGAGATTCTCAAATCACCTCGAGCCGAGCCGAGCCGAGCTCGAGCTTTGGATTTTGCTAGCGAGCCGAGCTCGAGCTCAAGATTGTAGGCTCGAACCGAGCCGAGCTCGAGCTCGAGCTTCACAAAACCTTAACGAGCCCGAGCCGAGCCCAGTCAGGCTCGGGCTCGGCTCGGCTCGTTTACACCCCTACTTTTTCCTCCTTTTTCCTTATTTTCAAACGTTGGAGTGAGTGTGTGTGAGAGTCTTGTAATCCCACCGGAGAACGTCGCCAGAGCAAAGAGTAAGATGGGTTTGTGTTCACACATTATTTTTATACTTAAAAAAATGGAAGGGAGAAGGAGGAGGAACTATTTCCCTCATTTAAGGGAGGTGAAACACGAAATGACGTGACGTTAATGTAGAAAGTGAAAAAGAATGGGAAGGGGAAACCACACCCTAAGCCTAATGAAAACATAGGAATCCCGTCTTAGACGGCAAGTTGACTCCCCACAAATTCTAAGTCAACAAGAATGAGTTAAATACCAACTCCTCTCATTTTCGTGGGTGATAATTTATACGCCAATTATACTTGTCAAGCGAGAATTTAGCAACGATCATCATAGGTCCAAGTAACCACTTAATTTTCATTTTTCTAGAAATATTTATGTATATGATGAACCAATTTAAATTGATACCAATAATACCACTAAATTTCAGCCAATAATTTATATATTAAACACACCAATTTAATGGCAAAGGCATTATAGCCTAGCGGCATCTTGGTGGTGAGATAAGATTTAGGGACCATAAGGTCCTGGGTTCGAATCTCACAAACGGGGTTTTCTCATAATTATTATGAGTTTCCTCCTGAATTGGTGACTTGGTGGTGGAATATGATCGCGTGACAACATTGGTGGCACGATGATACTCCAGTGTTCCATGAGTGATTCCAATTTGTTGGCCGTTCAAAAAAAAAAAAAAAAAAAAAAAAAAACACACACCAATTTAATAAAAAAACACACACATACAAAACAATTTGAGTCCATGCTTAATATACAAAGGCCAATCAAATAACACCAATATGAGACCCATAGTTCAACGCGTTCTAAGAGCATCCCAATGGCATACTTCACAGACAGAGCCACGCAACATAGGATAGGGACGTGTAAACCACCCTCCAAGGACGAGCGCTTTCTCCTCCCCTCTCATATGTGTCTCTCCTTGCGTCGGCTTACGTCCTTCACATATGGCTAAAAAAGCGTCACTAGGGATGGTCCTAGTTCATAGAAGCTCATGGTCTCGCATGTCAAGTTCTAAAGAGGCAGTCTCTTTAGCACCTAAATGGCATATGTTACTATACAATATTTTCTCAACACGATTAGTTAAACGTTATTTTTGATAAATATAGTTAATTATTTTAAATTAATGTGAAGATTAAACAAATGTTTTTTAGACCGGTTGACTTTGACCATTAAAAAAGCACAAGAGGAAAGAAATTATCATCTAATCACATTCCCGTTTATATTTCCACTGCCATGGCCCATGGGCCACGGCCTACCAGCCAACCAAAATTTACTAAGTTAAGTCACGCAACAGTACACTTGCTAATGCACGATGTACAACCTAATATCATGGTTTTCAAACCTAGATAACATGATTTTAGAGGTATCCCAAACTCCTATAAATAATTTATTTGGTCTATCTTTCCTTCTTACAACCAAAAATGACTGGGAATGAAGAGAAACATGTCAACATGTCTCTTCATTCTTCATCTAGATCAAAACTAACCGAATTTACATTTAGTAACGCTTTTGATATTATTGATAACGAAAAACCCTACAAAGACGAACGCCCTTTTGTCTCCTCGCCCTCTTTTGGACCAAAAACTGGCTATTCAGGTTACAATTGCTCGTCGCCTTCAACAAAGGCGCGAAACAAGATATTGGAAATGATGAACAACCTACCCGAGTCTTGTCAAGAGCTTTCTCTAAAAGATATTGTTATAGATCATGATGTTGAAAAACAAACATCGGCGGTTGATCAAAAAAGTGACATGAAGACAAGTTTAAAAGATAGCAAGACGATCAAGAGAGAACGTCCAATCTCAAGGAGTGTTAGCTTGGATACTGGGGTCTTTATGCTCAAGATGTTTAATCCGATTTCGTGTGGTGTGAAGAAATCTCAAAGTGCATCAAGGATGAGCTCGAATAGTAATAGATTTAGCAATAATAAAAGCAATGGATCAAGCCATAAGAGTGACAATAGACGTATGTCTCCACAAACTAATTCTAGGTATGTATTTCTTATCATTTGGGCAGGGTCGGCTCAACCATTTTAGAGGCCTAAAGCGAAACAAAAATTCGGGGCCCTGTTCATATTTTTTTTTGGATTTGTGCTTTTAGGTTTTATATAGCATGAAAACTACTAAAAGTAAATTTATACACGAAACTTATAATATCCAGTGAATTTACAAACTAAAATATTCAAGAAGTTGGGTATTGAAACCTCATAACAAAACCACCGCATCTAATGAAAATATAATGATTTGTTATTGAAATTTGAAACTCAAATAGATGCCAAAAAAAATGTTTTTATTTTTGTATTGGATTTTCTATGTTCTGTTGGGATTTGAACCCAAATTTCAGATAAAAGGCTATGGGAACTTAAGTGCATATGATAGAATATACAAAATATATATAAAAAAAAGGTATGTTAGTTTGGATGGGATTCGAACCCAGGTATATACGCATGAAAAGAACAAAACGTGACCACCAGACTGCAATCAAATTTTTAGTATTTCTTTTCAAAAATATTTAATATACACAGTAAATGTATTTTTTTTTTTTTTATAAAATGGGCCCTAAAAATTTGAGGGCCCAAAGCCCTAGCTTGTTTTCACTTATGCTTGGGCCGGCCCTGCATTTGGATTCCTCATGGTAAAATAACATTTTGTTTTTGTAGTTTTTTGCATTTTTTATATTTTGAGGAACTCTATGTCACGTAAAATCATGTCACTTTTGTAATACTTTATATTGATAAAAATAAACCTCAAAAATACATTTTTCATTACATTTTTTTTTAATATTTTGTAATTGCTCTCATTTTCTACATCAATACTTTATAACTAACTAGTATATAGTATATATGTTTTTAATTAAATCTAAATAAGTAAAACAATTACGACTACTCTCATTAACAAAATTAGCCTCTTAATCATTCAGGTCTTAATCATTCAGGTCTGAATCATTCAGCATTCAGACTGTTTGTTTCAGCATCTGAATGGAATGATTAAGTGCTGAACCATTAAGCTAATAAGAGATGCTGAACGATTCAGCTCTTAACCATTCAGAGCCTCTTAACTATTCAGACTATCTTAATGATTCAGCACTTAATCAACCAAACAGCCCTTAAATATGTTAAACTATTAATGATGATGCATAACTATGATACAGTATATCTTATCACAATTTTTTAGTTAATAACTAATATCGGAGTTAGCTGTACGCTTCTGTGGGACGTGGTTTACACTTGTGCGTTGTCGCAGGTTGCGGTTTGAATTTAGTATGTATCGAAACAGAAAGGCTAACGTTACCGAATAAATGAACAAACACGAACGAAGCTTTATCCGTGTTTGTTTGGTTCGTTTACGACTCTATTTAGCACAACTTTTACATAGATGAAGCCCCGTTGTTTTCGTATAAACTTTTTGGGCTCTTAAAATAGCTCAAAGACACAGACTCATTATTCTGATAAACAAGATCATGACATTAAGAAAATAATCCAAATGAGAGAAAAAGATGATGTTGTGGTTTACGCATTACACTTTAAAGATAGAATTAGAAGGATGTGTTATTATTTTTTATATACGTATGGGATTATTTAAGAGGGTTTTTTTTTTATTTATTAATTTTAATATATATGGGTACTGGGGTCGGGTGCTTGTAGGTCTGCAGGATTTGCACCAGGATGTTGGTTTATCAATAAACCATGGAAGCCAACGAGGCAAAGGGGATGCATCGTCTGAGGAAATCAATTCTATCAGTAGATTTGTAATTTTGGGTCTATTTGTATTTTAATTAGAACTTGTTTAAGAGAACAAAATGGAAATGAATTCTATTAAATTTAAATCGAAGAAATAGGTTTGCTCAAGGTTTTGATTTTAGATGTATGTGAGGTGTTTTATAGCTCTCTTTGTTGAGTATTGTTGGATTTTCTATGTTTTTTTTTAATATGTTGGATTGTTGGTTAATTTGAATTAGCCTGAATCTAAATCGGTCTAAATTCTAATTCGGATTTGAATTTTGTGTTGAGATTTATAAATCTAAAATAGTTCGAATAACCTAAAACTAGAACTCTACTTACACTGCATGAATACCACACTTAGTCCATGTGTTATGGTTTAACATAACGCCCCCTTAATGTTACTGCCACGTAGACAAGGGGTTTTAATTAACCCATAGTTTAACTATCATGTTATAGTTTAACTAATAATTAAATAAAAAAGATTGGTAATTTGTGCAAGACCATATAAGCCCGACCTCTTTCTCCCACAAGGCATAATAACGCCTTGGGCAAAAAACCACAACCAGAAATCTTACATATGTAATAGCTTATGTATGTTAGAGAGGAATTTTTTGCCAAAATAGTGGCACAGTACACATAATTTGTGCTTTTGATGGCATTCAGAAGTGGATTTGTGCATTTGGTGTAACCGCAGGTTCAACCTGCGGTTTAGGCTTATGTGGACAGTGAGTAGGAGAGAGCTTGTATGGGTAGGAGAGATGCTTGTATGAGTAGGAGAGATGCAAAGGGGGTCGATGACTTGGAACGAGAGACCGCAGGTTGAACCTGCGGTTTATGTGAAGATGCAGACGAGCAGCCGAGCAGTGATGGAGGCACAGAATCTTTGTAAATGAATGAATGCATTATTAGGGTCGAAGAGCAGCAGCATCACATCAATGTCTTTAATACAATAACACAAGACAACTACCAAACAAAAACTCATGCAAACCGCAACTTCAAAGTGAGGTTTATGATAAATGTCTTACACCCCAACCACACAAATGCATTAAAGTGTAAGGTTATAACTCATCGAAATGAATGAAGCCTGAACGAATCTCAGTCAAAGGACATGCATGTGGCTAAAATAATAAGACAACTACAAAACAAAAGGTCATGCAAATTCATGCAAAGCATTTACATTTCAATTGCTTATAAATCAGTTGAAACTCACTAAACATTTCACAGACTCAAAGCTAACCTAGTTATATCACACACAAGTTTGCATTTGTAAAGCATTTACTCACCAAACTTTTCATTCGTAAATTATGGCACATCTAAACCCTGGTCCTCGCAATAATTCACTTCTATGGGCTCAAGGACGACATCGTTCTGCGATGTTGTTTGGAGGAAATGGCGAAGATGGGAATGCACTTGATTTTAGACGGGGGGGGGGGGGAGCATTTTGGTCCTTTATTGGCGACAATCCATTAGATGAACGTGTTAAATTTATGCTGCGGACTGCGGGTTTCCTTGGAGTTATTGAGTGCGGATACCGCCAGTATGACCGAGGGTTGATAATTGCCCTTGTTGAAAGATGGCATCCTAAGACCCACACATTTCACCTACCATTCGGTGAGGTGACAGTGACATTAGAAGACGTTGCATGTCTAATGGGTCTTCCAATTGATGGTGAATCGGTGACATGACCAGAATTTAGCATGGAGAATGATGACGAACGGGTACACCTTGTCCACCAAATGTTGGGTGTAGCAACCGAGCCTAAAGTATTCCGCGGAAACGTTATTCGGACCTCCATAATTCTAGAAAGAATAATGGCTCCGTTGCCCGGTGACCCGAGTGTTGTCGAGCTCACACAACGCACACATTGTGTGATATTAATTATTTCGTCATGTGTTCTGTTTAGTGACACCAACAACGGTAAGGTGTCTTTGTCCTTTTTACCACATTTAGCGGACCTCAATGAATGTGGTAATTTGAGATGGGGGAGTGCTATGTTGGCATGGGTGTATCGCAACTTGTGCAAAGCAGCTTTAGGAACCGGTGAATCAATGGCAGGTCCTTTGTATTTGTTACAGTTGTGGGCCTGGACCAGAATCCGGGTATTAGCCCCCAGAATTCTACCGGAAGAATTTGAAGTTAGATGTAGACTCCCATTTGGGGCCATGTAAGTACTATGTTATGCCTTCATATTATTGTTTTTATTAAAACATGTTAATTTTGCTAATTATTGTTTTTATAATTATATTTATAGCTGGCGTGTTAAACACGATTTTACGGAGATGGCGTCACACTCGTTACAGCAAATTCGTTCCCAGTTACAAAATCTTCACGAGGATTCGGTTAGAGTTAAGTTACATTAAATTATATTTTTTTTTGTGGATTATTGGTGAATTTTGTACAATGGCTTAATAATATTTTGACTGAATTACAAGTTTTGTCCTTTAGGTTTATACCAGATTGCAAAGAATGTCCTTTAACTTTAAAATTGATTGGTTTTGTCCTTAATCTTTTAAAATCTTGCACGTTATGTCCTTTATGGCTAACTTGGTTAGTTTTCTCCAATAAGTTTGGTCATGTGACCTGCACGTGAGGGTATTTCAGTAAAATCCTCTTATCTTCTTCCCCATTTATAGATCGTAAACCCGAACCCTAATACCCATTTCAATTAACCCAATTTATCAACATCTCTATCCATCTCTCTACCTCTCTCTCTTTCTCTCTCTCTCTCTATACACAAGAAGCAGCCACTTCCCCAAATCATCCATCACATAACCCTTTAATTTCCTAGTATACTTTTATTCCTCAACTTTAGGACCTTATGATCATGATGTAAATGTGTTTGAAAATGATGGTTTTAATAAAGATTATGATGAAAAATGTGAACTTGAGAAAAAGATTGGATTGATAATGGATTGATTCCCAGTATACTTTTATTCCTCCTGTGACCTCCGGCGGCAACCAACAATACCCAACAACAACCACCCACACCCGTCCTCCGGTCGAAGCAGAGAGAGCTCGGGACAGAGGAGAAAGAGAAATGAGAAATAAGGAGAGAGAGAGTTAAACGGCGGGGAGGAGGAGGACAAGCGGCGGCTGCTGATGACAGAGGTGGCTGCTATGATGGCTCTCGATGAAGATGATGGTGGTCGGTTACGGTGGAGGCTATGGTAGTGATGTGATCATATTATACAGAAAAAAAAAAAAAAAAAAAAAAACCAATCTGGATGAGCTAAAGTTTCATGTTCATACCAAACTTGTCATCTCCACGAAGACTCAGATTATGCACATAACAAGAAATAGGGACATGCATATTTATCTAAAATCAAAGCACACCTCGAAATTAAGAAATGGAGGAATGATTAACAGGAGAGAGAGATTCTTCTGTAATTTTTTTTTTTTGCTTTTAATACTTTTTTGTAAATTAGGGAAGAAGATAAGAGGTTGATTTTACTATTATGCCCTCACATGCAGGTCACATGACCAAACTTAACGGAAAAAAACTAACCACGTTAGCCATAAAGGACATAACGTGCAAGATTTTAAAAGATAAATGACAAAACCAATCAATTTTAAAGTTAAAGGATATTCTTTGCAATCTGGTATAAACCTAAAGGACAAAACTTGTAATCTAGTCTAATATTTTATTTTGTGCACCAGTTTATTTGGCGTCCATATGAACAAGCGAGGGGGTCTTTGCCGGACTATTGTAGAAGAGGGGAGGATTCATGGTGTTGCGAGTGTTATATTTTGTTGATGCACGTAATTGAATACCACTCACCATCGAGGGTCCTTGGACAGTTCGGGTTCTGCCAATGGAGACCTCAGGATCCTCCCCTTAGCCCTGAAGTCCAATGTAGATTGCATAAAATGAAGCGTATCAGGAAAAGAGAGATGAACTGGAGAAACAAGCATTCAAGCTATTTCTATTCCTGGGATAATCGCAGAGCAAATACAGTGGTGGGGGAACGGACAATGGTTCCTTCCGTGTATCCAGATTACATGAGTTGGTATCTGGAACACACGGTTGGATTTGTCACCAACCCGATGAATAACCCGGTACCACAAACCGGGTCTCGAGATAATGGGTCAATTAACCAACTAATGGTTTGTATATCACTTTAATAATTACCACATTAGTATATAATGCAAAATATTATTTTGGTTTTGTTTAGACCTATACGAGGCATACCATTGTTTTTTCTTTTTTCTTTTTTATCTTTTATAAATTATTAAATATACTAAATATGCTAAACTAACTTTAAAAAATATAAAAAAAATATAAAAAAATAGTTTTATTCTTCTCAATCCTATTTGATTAAAAAATTTTAGTTTTTGTTACCGATACGATGCGTGTTCGGCTTTTTTGGTTTTCTTTAGCTTCTTTTGTTAGGTTTTAAAGATGTTTGCTTTGTTTTTGTGGATTTCGATCTGTTTATATCAAAAGTGTTTTATTTTGTTAGCCGATTGATCGATGCATTTCGGTGTTTTCGAAAAGTGTTGTATTTCCTATAAATCGATTGATCAATGCATTTCGGTTTTGTGGAGTTGGATCTGTTTATATGAAACGTGTTTTATGTAACACCCTAAAACCATTTGTTCGCCTAACTATGCCATTAGGCGTGATTAACAATATAATAACACGAGACTTAGAGGATAATAATATGGGTTATATTCTAACATGGAAATAACCTAGTTAATAATATTATGTTTGTAAATTAATAAAAGGTGTTTGAAACTAGCTTGTGAGTTAGTTTTTATACAAAAATGACAGTGGGATAACTTGAGGGACCATTGTTGCCAAATGACAAAGTGAGTTTTATTAATAATAATAAAACAATAAAAACACACACTTGGTGTGTGTGTGTGTGTGTCGTGAGTTATGATCAGGAGATCACATCTCCTTCAAGACTCAAACCCTAAACACAAGAACATGCTTGAATCCAAGCCAAATCAAGGGGCTTTTCGGTGCATTAGCAAGATACGGGTTATCTAAGGCCTATAGAACATCAAGGTACCTTTTATTTGGTAGAAATTGATGTTATATTCGTTTTTGATTCTTATGAAAATTTAGGGTTTTGATAAAAACGTGGAATTGATGGTTAATATAGGTTACCCTAGTCTTGGGGAGCCTTAAACATGTATAATCCGGTTACAAATCACACTTAATATGTGTATTTGATTTTGATCATATGCTTATGTATATGTGTAGAATTTTGGGGTTTAACCTCTAGGTTGAATCAACTTATATCTAGTAATCTTTGTGACTCTTAGGAGTTGTTAATATGAGAAATTTAGGCAAAATGGTCTAAATAATGTATTATGATGATGATTAGACAAATGGTTATGTTTTGGCTAATCTTGAGCTTTAAAACTAAACAAATTGGTGGGTGCACACCAAGTGTTCGATTAAATGCCAAATTGGTGAACACTAGTGAAACTATGAAGTTAGAATCATGTAAGAGCTATCAATCGTATGTGATATTGGTTTGTAATAAGCCAAGTTAATCGGATATTCTATATAAGAAAATGGCTATGGATTTAGCTATAAATGGGTAATGAATACATGATTTATGGATAGTGAATTAAATCCATGTTATGTATTCTAATAATCAAGTTTGACATATCCCTAAGTAGGTACAAGAACTAGGGATGCAAACGGGTCAAACGGATGCAAGCAATGCGTATGGAAGCAAGAACGGATATGAGGTAAGTTTTACTTACACCAATGTACTATAACATAGCTTAATTGTTATGAACATTAGTTTTAAATCTTGAGTGTGAGATAAAGATAAACCCCAAGGGGTATAATCTATTAAGTGGGTCGCCTTATGGGCACTCGATACAAAATGTGGTTTATGACCTTAATCGAGATAATGAGTTGTGACCAAATGGAGGAATCCATCAAACGGGTCAACTAATAAAGATATGTGAGAAATGATGTTTTAATCCAAATTAAATCAATTGAATGGAGTCGTTGAGCATGAAGTTAAATGGGTCAAGTTTGTGTCACTTGAACCATAGATAAAAACTTGGGTAACATAGTATTATGAACTATGAGTCTAAACGGGTCAAATGGTGATGTCCTCATCATGTGAGTCCAACACTTGATGCTCGTATGCCAAGCATTAAGATTCATAAAGTTAAACGGGTCAAATGGCAAGTTATTGCCATTTGAGTTCTGAGGAATTAATCTGTATATTTAGAAAGCACGCAGGTAGATGCATTTGCGCATGCACGCTTGATGCTAAGAATCGTGGAGGATACGCACAAGGTATGAGAATGGGTCAACACCACCCGGTAAGTCCGTAGTCGAATAAACGCCTTCGGGCGAAGCAACAGAGGTGATAAAAGTACTCACATGAGGTGTGGGTGCCAATCAAGTAAGTTATTTTCATAATTGTGTCAAATGCGCGCTAATGCGCTTAGCATTGACTAAACAAGTGAAAACTTGAGAAAGGATGAAACTCTAAGTCCGGAAGGACTTAGAGGTTTTTAAACAAGTCATTGAGTCAAAAACATTGGATTTGAAACAAGAAGTTTCGCCACGAATGGCTAAATTGAAAGATTTGGTCATGAGGGGCATTTTGGGGATTTAAAGGATTAATAAAGGTTGATTCTAAGAATCTAAGTCGTAATGAAACAAATCGGACAAACGCTTTTGTTGTTCAAGTGTCTAATGACTTGACAACTCAAACGGTATGCAATTTAAGTGGTCAAAAGTGCCTTGTTTGATTTAAGGCCTTAATGGGTCAAATTGGGTAAAAGTCGCCATAAACATTCAAAACTAAGAACCGGATCATGGCGACATAAACTGGACCATAATTTCAGTCAAACAAAGGTTTTTTAGTCGGCAAGTCATTACTTAGGATTCGGGAATCATCAAATGCAGTTGCGATATGATTCCCATGCTTAAAAATCACCAAAAAACGATCAGAAGCTTTGCGCGGCCGCGCGCTTAAAACGACCGGCCGCGCGCTTTGACCTGCATGTCAGCACGATTTTTAAAATTCCATATAAAATCGTAGAAAAATCGTTAGGAGGTGTTCTTTATATTCCTGGAAAGCTCTCGGAGCGTAGAACAATTCTCATTTGAAAGTCGAAGTCAGATTTTGGGTTTTAGAAGGGGTAAAAGCGATCCGAACAGCTGCTGTGCATAAGTCGCAGCAGTTTGTTCTCCTGATAAAGGGCCGTTTGGCCTGGTTCGTTCCGTTTCGACGTGTAACGACTATCGTACTAGTTAAATGTTTCATTTGACCACTCACTAACCATTCTTTGTGTAATGGTGTTAGGTAAACATGTGATGGAAGTCCCGGAGCAAGGATCAAGTCGTGATAAGAGCCGAACACGCCCGATCACTCATACAAGCTTCCGCCCTAGAATCTAACGAACTCCCGTTAAAAACACAAACTTTAATACATTCTTTTTTTGTAGCAATGATGTAAAATTTATTGGAACTAAACGTGTATGGGATTCACTAATTTGGGTTTTCATAATTTACCAAAGTTTTAATCGGGAGTGGTTTAAGTAAGGTCCAAACCCGTATGATTTGGGCGTTGATCGCGTGATTACGGGTTAGGGTCTTACATTTTATTTCGTTAATCGATTGATCGATGCATTTCGGTGTTTTCGAAAAGTGTTGTATTTCCTAAATCGATTGATCAATGCATTTCGGTTTTGTGGAGTTTGATCCGCTTATATTTAACGTGTTTTATTTCGTTCAGTGTTGTAAAAGACGCCCTAGGCGGCGCCTAGGCGTTGGGCGGTCATCATTATCGGAATATTGCCCTAGGCGGTGAACTAGGCTTTTTGAGGATTAGGCGGGCTGTAGGCGGTCTGGGCGGTGGGCTAGGCGACAGGCGGGCTAGGCGGTGGGCCTTTTTTTTAACAGTGCTGCTGCTGGAAATATGCATATCAGTGTTGTAAAAGGCGAAGATGAAGATATGTAATAGAGAAAGTAGATGTAGCAACGATGGGGAGACCAAGAGACATCATCAGATGAAGCAAATGTGAGATGATCAGATGACGGCAGTAGTATTGGTAGAAAGAAAGTGTGATGGAGTAAAGTAGGGTTAGGTATCTTATTTTTTATTTGTTTTCTTTTTATTAAGTTTCATTTTTCATCCTTAATGTTTTAGGTTTTTATCAAATTTAACCTCAAACTTTTTATAATATGTTAAAATATTTTCAAAAACCTTAAATCTGTGTGTGTATATATATATATATATATATAAAATACGTGTAAAAAATACCAAAACGCCTAATTCCGCCTAGTCCCGACTAGTCCTTAGGCTGGACCTCACCGCCCGCCTAGCGCCTTCTGCAACACTGATTTCGTTAATCGATTGATCGATGCATTTCGGTGTTTTCGAAAAGTGTTGTATTTCCTAAATCGATTGATCGTTGTACTTAAGTGAAATCGAAAATAATATTTATTTACTAAATCGATTGATCATTGTTTTTCAGTGTATTCGATAAATGTCTTATTTACTAAATCGATTCATCGTTTGTATTCACAAATGTAAATAAAAAATATAAACGTAAATAACTAAAGCTAAAATGAGTTTTATAACACATAGGAGGCGGTTCTAGATACAAAATTACCGACGTAGCGGTCAACCTTAATAACTAAGACCAACATCCTATTTATAACACATAGGAGGGGGTTCTACATACAAAATTACTGACGTAGCGGTCAACGATAATAGCTAAGACCAACCTCCTATTTATAACACATAGGAAACGCTTCTACATACAAAATTTGAACCTGATCCGGAGCTCTTATTAGCATCGGTTTCACTTTTATTTCCTCCCCATCCAGGTTCATCTACAGCGACACGCTGCATCAATAGACAAAGGATCACCTGCCTGCATCCCGTATTCGCCAATGACGACACCGACGATCGACACCATCCGCAAAAATGTGAGCGGCGCCCGTCTGTTGATGTAGCATGACGACACCGACGACCGACACCATCGGCAAAAATGTGAGCAGCGCCCGTCGGTTGATACAACATGACGACAAACGATCCTCTGTCTGCACTTCGTTTTCGGCTAAATATGGAAAGTGAGCAAAGCTTCGGTTGCTGGATCCGGTGGATCATCATCATCTTCAACTTCAATCACCATTTGCCACAATAATAAATACACAATAAATAATAATAACAATAATAATAACAATAAATAATAATAATAATAACAATAAATAATAATAACAATAATAATAATAATAATCACAATTATAATAATAATAACAAAAATAATAATAACAACAACAATAATAATAAAAAATAATAATAACAAAAATAATAATAACAACAACAACAATATATATATATATATATATATCATTCGGACTTGAAAAAAAAAACGAATCGGGTATCCTTCGTATTGGCTTGTATGAGGCATATTGATAGTCAAAATTTTATAAAAATCCAAAAATAAAAGAAAAAAAAAACCGGTTTATCAAACCTAATCACAAACAACATCAACAATCAATAACAATTTATCCTAATATTGATGAAAATAGCTAAAAATAACATACCTTAGGTCTAGGCAATGAATCAGGTGTGTTTAAAGGGGGTCGGGTCAGCTCTGCTTGACTCGGGTGTGTTTGACTCGGGTCGGGTCGATCTATGGGTGAGAGGTTTTGTCTGAATGTGGTTGACTCGTATGAGACTCCAGCCAACGTATTGGGGATGATATGGGCTCAGGTATGCCTCATATAGGTCTATACGAGGCATATAAGGGTCAAATCTCGATGCAAGTGGACGACAGCTGGATCTAATGGGATATGGATGGGCATGTGTCTTATATTGGGCTATACGAGGGCAATATATCCCACGTATTAACCAATATGAGGCATATAAAGGCCTCGTATTGGGTTCAAGCCTCATATCAGCCTAAAGGTTGACTGGAGTATGCCACATATAGCCCTATACGAGGAATATTGGCACTTTATTTTTTTAGTCTACATAAGCTATAAAAAATAGTAAATTAACTAATAAAATACATAAAATTCACAAAAAAAATAATTTTATTCATTCAAATAATATTTTTAGAAGTTTACATTTATTCACCACTCAAAGATTAAAGATTGTAATTAACCAACATCCTCAATTGAAGGATTCTCCCGATTCTTAGCTCTAAGCGCTTTACACCACTCAATCTTTTCCGTGTACAATTCTTCCCATTCTTGCACTGCGTCACATCGGCAAAGACGCCACATGGGGTTTGGTGCTGGCATGGGATGGTATCCTGATAGTACTACGTGGATAAAATGGTTTCCATTAAATACAACTGTTATAAATTTGACGAGGGCCCCTCACTTGACTTGGACCAACCAATAATCGGAAAAAAGTCTGACTTTGCTGAGCGCTTAACAGGTGAACAATAACTCCCAATGCGTTAGAAATTAGAAGTCCTGCATGAGGCATCTCCATCCAATTCGATTCGGGTGCTCTTCCTACCCCTGTAAAGGTTATTCTATGCAGTTGCCGCTCATATTTTCCGGACGTATAGAATCTGTCAAAAATCTCTTTCCAAGTATCTTTGTGGTTTTGAAGTTCTACAATTAGTTGCCTAATAAACATATACTGGATCGGCTCCATCCCTAAACCCACAGCTATCGCTCTATAGCCACAATGACCATCAGACTTGACATCCTTTATCCGGGATATATGCGGGTGAAAAATTTCTGGAATATGTTCCTTATATGTTCTAACAAGGTTCATTGATTCAGGTTCTTGGATCATGAGAAACCCATGATCAACAGGTGACTCTGCTTTTTTACCGCGTCGCATTGCGGACTTCTGGGATTTTACAATGGAACCTGTTTCTTTAGATTCCTGTGACGATACATATGAGCCGTGTCGGGCTTTATCGAAATGGCCCGGTGACGACGGACCGTAGGAGCTGTGTCAGGGATCATCGAACTTGCGCGGTGAAGACAGAACGTAAGAGCTGTGCTGGGAAGGAGCGTACATTAATTATAAAATTAAACATAATAATAATAATAATAATAATAATAATAATAATAATAATAAACAATAAATAATAATAATAATAATCATAATCATAATCAATAATAATAGTAATAATAATAATAATAATAATCATCATCATCATCATCATGCTCGTAACACAATACCTAGTGCTTTCAGATAATGCAAATGAGGCGTCTCCAGCACTGTGAGCTTTACCTTTTTCTTGTTTCTTCCTCCTTTGTTCTTGAACCTTCAATGTTGGCCGGCCACGGGTATTTTGTTGTACAATCGGGGGCTTTTTGTTACTTTTTAGTGGGTTCAAGACCGTCATAATCTTTGCCAACATGCTTTTTTTCACCTGTGGGGGTTGAGACATAATTTTCTTTTTCACCTTATCTAATCCTTCTTGCAGGTTAATATCGTCATTTTTTATCTTTGCTGCTCTAAAATCAAGCTTTCGCCAGAATTGGTCTATTGAGTCGAGCGCAATCGTTTGGTATGTTAAAGATGATTAAACAAGGCTATGTCAAAATTTCAGTTGTATACACGCAATAAGTAAAAATGATTAGTACGTATACCTTTATTTATATTTCTTTCGAGGCGACATGCGCATACTAACCCACAACTCGTGTAAAGTTGGCAACCACATGTTGCATCAAATGACCTCAATGTTTGTAACCGACAAAATTCGTTTTCAATGAGGTTAAGAGCATGGATGAAAACATTAAGGCATAGTTCGTCAAGGAAATCTAGTCGCTTATGGTTGTTCATTATTTTGTTTCTGGTTTCTTTAAAACATTTCCTTATATGGGATTCTTGCTTTACTACAACATCATCGATGTACCCTACTATTCTTGTCAAATTACTGTTCGTGCTTGGAAGATATTTCTTTAAATCAGCATGTTGGCTCTCTACTCTATTTGTTGTAGTTTGGTGAAAATTTATTGATCTATTGGTCCAGGCAGATACAAATTTCTCATGGTATTGGTCCAGCCATTCATTAAACAAAAGATCAAAAACATCTGAAAATATATAATAATTAGAATGGACACCCTTAAATCTATTTAGACACCCTAAACAAATAGTAAAAACATACGCTTCCTTCCTTGTTTAACAAGTGACTTATACATGTTGTTCATGTTATATTGGTATATTTCAGGTGTGGGAGACTCGCATAACCCAGACCATGAACGTGTAAATTCCTCCCAATCAGGGTGTGTAAATGATTTCTTGCAGCGTTTTGAAATATTCTGATAAATGTGATACCTGCAAAGAAATTTGTTTGCGTTTGGGAAAACTTTGTCAGACGCGTTCATAAGCGCCCGGTCTCTGTCAGTTATAATAACACGCGGCTCCATACAATCTTCCAACATAGACTTAAGATGCTCGAGGACCTATATGAAGTTTTCTTCACGTTCCTTATAAACAATGGCATTAGCGGCACAAAATGACTGGTTTGTGGACGTCATACCGACAACTTGCACTAACGGTAAACGGTACATGTTGGTCTTGTAGGTCGCGTCGATCAACAATACATGCGGGAACGCCCGCCACATTTTGAAAGATAACGGACGAACAAAAAAAAATGTCCTCAACCATATTTTTTTAAAGGATCCCCCCAAGTGTAATACGTGTATTTTTCCTCAACCAGCAGGTTTTCGAATTCCTGCATGGGTGATCCACCGTGTTTCTTTATAGCACTAATCTTTTGAATAGCACTCTGTATATCTTTCAAAACACACATGCTCTCCGGGTAGTGTGCCTTTACGGTTTTCCAGATTTTACGCGGCTCCATCTCCTGCGCCCACAGCTCCTCCACCAAATTTAATTGTTCGGGAAAAAATCTTCTTGAATACGCGTGGCCCTCCAGATATTCAGCAGGTTCATGGTTATGTTCGGCATTCCTCACCTGTACCCTCCAGGCGTCACGTTTCCCGTCATATAACCCGATCACTAGAAAAGGGCAACCAATTTTTTGGCTGCATGTTCTCCTCTCGGTGGCTATGCTCTTGTGCTCGCGACCACGGTTGCACACTAGCCAAACCTTCACATCCAAATGATAACTTTTTTGGATCGTCGGGTCACAATGACGTAACCGTTATCTTTTCCCATTTTCTTAACCCACGTAACCAAATCTTTTCGCGAAATGAAATCTTTTTCAGTGTCATACGAAACTTGCGAACACCGTGGTTGCTCGTCTGAAACATGCAAGTAGTGGGGTTGCTCTTCTGGAACTTGCGGGGGTTGTCTCTGGTCGTACGAAGAGTACTGCGGTACGTACGCATACTCACCATCGTGCTCGTAGTGCTGGTAGGTTTCCTCTACATATGAATGTTCAACATTGGGTTCATAGCACGTCTCGTTCAGGTCTGGCAACAATGGATTTTTTGTAACCAGACACAACCTCTTGAGAATAATGAATACCTGCTGCTTGAGAATCAGGAATACATGTCATCTCGTGAGAATTAGGAATACCGGATTCATCGAAAATATTAGCCCACCATGCCATTTTGAAGAAAAAAAATAGCCCACCATAAAATTGAAAGAAGAAGAAAAATTGACGTGTTCGTCGGTTTGAAAAACGAAGAAGAAAGGAAGGGAAGAAGAAGAAAAGGAAAAAAATAATCAACTTTGGTTAAATATGACTCGTATTGGTCTATATGGGGCATATAGGGTACAAGTGGCAGCTGCTTTATGTTACATCGTACCAGACATCGTACAAGTATTCCTTGTATAGACCAATACGAGGGATATGACACCAATCATTTGTCCTTTGAATCTGTGCCAAGTTGACTGAAAAGGGGCACGTAAACCCTATATGCATTCTATTATCTGTGCCAAATTGACTGAAAAAAGGGCACGTGAACCCTATATGCATTGTATTGGCCAATACGAGGCATATAGGATTTTTTCTTTTGTCAGATTGTTGTCTGAATAGGGGACAATAAAGCATATACGAGGCATACCTAGGGTGTCAATTTAATTTTTGGGGTGTTCAAATGGTATGACCTTTTTTTTTAACGACAAAACATTTATATATATATATATATATATATATATATATATATATATATATATATATATATATATATATATAAGAGCACTCACATCCCATCCACCAACTGTATGTGAGTCTGTCCATCAAATTATATGGGGTGAGTGTAAGTGGTTGTGAGTAGATGAGAGAGAAAATATTTGGTGGAAGCACTGTTCTACCTTAAATATGAAAAACTACTGTTCACCCCTATATATATATATTTTAATATTTTTGTAAGTAGTTGTGTGTGAGGAGAGAGAAATGTAATGATAAAAGTATGATTATTTTAATTAGGAGAGAAGATTTAAGGGTGAAGTAGTGATTTTTAGTGTAATTTGATAGAGGAGATTTGGTGGATAGGTTATGAATGCTCTAAAGAGCCCACCAAGAAGCTAAGAGAAGATACACCAAGTAAAAACAAAGAGCTAAAACAGGCCTGACCCGCCACCTAAATGATGCTAACCACATTAAAATTGACCCAATCCTCCCACCTAGGGGACGAAATGTTGGCTCTATTAGACACCCACAAAAACGAGTCTTCCTTGATGAGATCAACCAATTTCTTGACCTGAATGACCCCCCCCCCCCCCCCCCCTCAAAAACTTTTCGATTTCTCTCATGCCAAATTCGCCAAATCGTAGCCATGGTAACCGTTAAGACTAACTTCTTCCAAGTCTTCGACCCAGGAGCGGTTCTAATCGCAGTCAAAATCTCATTTAAGGAAATGAAATTGACAGGCAAAGGAATTCTCACCCAGACAAAAATGTTCCACCATAAACTTCTAGCAATCAATCCAATTATATCTTACAACATAAAGTTGAGAAAAAAAAAAAAAAAAAAAAACAAAAACTAAAACATTTTGTTGTGCATAGTAATTCACAAAAGAGTTTCTGCCCGTTCTTATTTAGACTTTAGTCAAATATAGTCAAATAGAGTTTCTAATTCAGAAAAAGATACCGGCGTAGTTGCTGCCCGTTTCCCGCATCCTAATGCAATGCGTGTTATTTGTTAATGTAACAAAATGTATTCATAAAAAAAACAGAACTAAAACACTTTCTCTTTACCTCAAAGATAAAACTGTTTTCCATTATACCAACAATTTTAACATTATATACTCACACAAATCACATCCCTTTTCATTTTATACATATTACATCATTATTATTATTATCATTAATATTATTCACTTCCTCATTACCCATTAATATGCTGACGTTGCGGCAACCTAAACCGGAGCTGCGACGCCGGCGACTTAACCGCCACCCCATGCCAACAAATCCCACCACGACACATCTCATGCTCCACGTCATCACCACCACCACCGACACGTGTCACCACCCCATACGTTGCCGCCTTCCTAGACACATCCCACGTCAACGCCCCTAACAATAATACTCCAACCACCACCGTCGATAATATTAGCACCGTTACTCCACCGTAACTCTTCCCGGTCAGCTGTCCGTAGCCCTTGATCGCTGCTATCACTGCTAAATATAACATCATCAAATTCCCCACCACTATATCAGACACCGCCATATTAATCGGAGAAATTGAGGGTAAGATTGGAAACCCTAATTTTTATAAAGATTTGGGGGTGATGGAGATTGTGAATAATAATATCTTTGGGGTTATTTAATGGAGGAATGTTGGGTGGGTTTTTTGGTAGCCAAAACCTTACTCTTATCTACCCACTAGATGAGTTTATTATTTGATTGTTCAGAGCAAAAGTTTTTAAGTTCAAGGTATTGTACAATTTTTTATGCGTAATGTACAAGTTTTGTATGTGGAATGTTCTGGATTGAAAGCTCAATTTTTTAAAGAATTTTAACTTATGGGTCGTAGCTTTTCTTATAGGCAAGTTAGATACCTCAACTTTTGTGTTTAACGTCTTGTAAAAGACGGTCATCCGGGTAGATCCATTGGCAAAAGAGCTTTTATATTCGTGATCGCAGATAGCGTTGGTGATCCGGTCTCTCACTAATTTAAGGAAAATCCACCTTTTGAAGACTAATCGTGCTAAAACCCTAGCTTGTAGATGACATTTTGTTATGAACGAGACTCCAACTGATGATCTCCCATAAAAAAAGTTAATCGGATACCGATAGAGTATTGTGGCCCTTTGGTAGTTAGATACCTCAAGTAAGCTTGTTATTATTGTGGGATCTATATGCAGACAATCTAACAAACTTCTTTATTTGAAACGAAAATAAAATGTTTCCTTGTTTGTGGACAACCGTATTCATTACAATTTATGAGGGATCAAATCTATTGTTATTATCGTTATTGGTGGGATAGGCTAACGTAAAAAGTCACTTATTGTACAAAGTGTAAGAAGCAATATGGAGCGTATGATTAAATTTGTTAATCAAGGGCACGATGGTAGTTTCTTAGCGTCATTAAAGTTCAACCCCCATTTTTAGAATGACCATAATTTTTTTATACGACATTATTTTTTTAAAAAAATTACACCAAAAAAACAACCTTTTCATTTTCTTTCATTTTCATACCATATTGCTATACTTAAAAAAAAGAATTTTTTTTTGCTGGGTTGATAACTTGCATTTTATTGAGGGTATACTTGCGTTTTAGAAACGCAAGTTATACCTGATAAGATGACCTGGTAAAACGACTTGATCAAACGCAAGTTATAAATGATAAAACGCAAGTTATACATGCTAAAATGCAAGTTATACATGCTAAAAATGCAAGTAAGTAATATCAAGTTTTTACATTTAGACGCAAGTTATTATTTTTTAAATGCAAGTAGGTAATATCAAGTTTTTACATACATATCAAGTTCATTATTGTTTAGTAGTCTTTTGAGGAATAACAGAGTAGAAACACAACAACTATTACACAAGTCATTCCAATAACTGTTTGGTTCAATATGAAACCTTTCGTAGCATCTACACTAACTACGTCATCAGCCCCTCCCCGAGCACCTCATGTGTAGAACAGTTTAATGGCATGTTGTTATCGCAACAGTGTTGCAGAGAAACAAATAATCAGATAACCCCTAAATCAACCTAGGAGGCACACACACAACCTGAAAGATTAGTGACAAAAACATAGAATTTTTAAGAAACATGGTTGGTTGATGTCATGGTTTGGTTTTCATAAACTATTATTTTGGAACTTTTGTTATGTCTAAAATGTTTTTTTTTTTTTTTTTTTTTTTGGAACTTTGGTTATACCTAAAAAACAAAAAAGCTATTATTACATTCAGAATGTTTAAACGCAAGTCATAATATCAAGTGTTTACATTTAGACGCAAGTACTGTCAACCCAACAAATGTTTTTTTTAAGTATAGCAATATGGTATACAAATGACAGAGGATAAAATGCTTGTTTTTATGGTGTGTTTTTTTTTTAAAATGTCGTATGAAAAAGTTATAGACATTAAAAAAATGGGGGTGGAACTCAACCATTGTGGGTTATACCTATTTTGCCCTTCTCCTCCTCTTTTAGAAACTCAACGTATACTTTCCCCCTTTAATGTCATCCTTTGATTTATTTTGATCAAGAACCCAAAATACTTCTTATACTTGATACGTTAAACTATTTTTTACATTAAACTTTCTCGTGATATTCTATGGTTGCTTACTTGCTTACATAGGGCCTACCTGTATTAGTTAGCAAATATTTACTTAACCAACTGTTTTTTCCATCTAAAAAATCAAACTTTTACTGTCGCATTTAGTTTAATATAGATATTTAGGGTATGTTTGGCAAAACTAGCTGGTAGCTGGAAGCTGAAAGCTGGTAGCTGCAAGCTGGAAGCTTTTTAAATATATTTTGGTGTTTGGCAGAGTAGCTAAAACTTTTAATAAAATATATAAAATGACCAAAATGGGCATAATTAAAAGCTTGTAAGGAAGGTTTTTATTTTATTTTTAAAATAGAATGAGTATTTGTGTCATTTACTCATTAAAAGTTTATAGCTAGTAGGAGTTTTTTCTTAAACGCTAGTACTAGTAGTTTTTCACTATAGAGTTTTTTCTCTAACCTAAAAGCTTCTAGCTCATTCAACCAAAAAGACTTTTTATTGAGTAGAGGCTTTTTTTTAAAAAGCTTGAAGCTCCTAAAAGCTCTTAAAAGCTCCTTGCCAAACATACCCTTAATTCTAAGTTGGAAGTCTGAGGGGTGTGATTCCCCCTTCTCCCCTTGTTCATACGCTGACGTGGCAACTGACTTGGCATGCCACCTCAGCTGTCATGTCAGCATCTGGTCCACGTCAGCACGCCACCTTAGCAGCCACGTCATCTTGAACTAACTTAGTTAGTTCAGAGTTAGCGGATGTTCATTTTTTACACCCACATGTTCTTTTGAAATTATCCTGATTCAATGTTAAAGTTCACGTTATTATTGATCAATGACCCAAACTTTGAATTATTTAAATCCATTACCCTCAATATAAGAGGGAAAACACCTTACAAACACCCCATATCCCTTGAAAACATGGTCCCTTAATTTTCTATTGTAGGTTATCATCGTTGCTAAAAGACAGCCAAACTTTCGTTTTCTATAGGTTTTAATGTAAAGTCGTTGATTTGTCATTATCATAGGTGTTAGTGAAATGATAGGAAAAGGGTCTTGTGATGTGTGACGATATAGGCCCATAGTTATGAACGTTAAAGCGATGGGAATAAAATGATAATGAATACGGGTGAAGTTTTGTTCACAATTTCAGATTAATATTCGTTTATATATTTCTTTGATTCATATACATTTTTAAGTACATTCATTTATTTTTATTTTTTTAATCAATATTCGTATCCATTACGTAAATGAACTTGTTTTTAACTATAAAATGGGTTCACTTTTCAAAAAAAAAAAAAAAAAAAAAAAAAAAACTATAAAATGGGTTAAAAGTATGGGTGTAAATGACACGTAGCGGCTCGATAGCTACCCGGGATTGGCTCGGTAAAAAGCCCGAACGAGCCGAGCCTTAACGAGCCCGAGCTCGAGCCCGAGCCTGAAATATGGCTCGTTTAGTTATCGAGTCCGAGCTCGAGCCCTAGATACAAAGCTCGATTGGGCTCGTGAGCCTAAACGAGCCCAAACATAATTATAAGTTATTTATGTATCTCTTATAATTTATAGCCTACATCTCCAAAGCCCAAGTCCTCATTTCATAGGCCCATTTAATAACACTCGCAAGCCGAGCTTTTGCGATCTCGAGCCGAGCTTTGAGCTCATTTGAGATTGTTCACAAATCACCTCGAGTCGAGCCGAGCCGAGCTCGAGCTTTTGATTTTGCTAGCGAGCCGAGCTCGAGCTTAAGATTGTAGGCTCGAACCGAGCCGAGCTCGAGCTTCATAAACCATAACGAGCCGAGCTCGAGCCCAGTCAGGCTCGGGCTCGACTCAGCTCATTTACACCCCTACCCCTAGTTAAAAGTTATGTAATTAAGTTAAGGGTCTGTTTGGTATGGGGTAATGAAATGGATGGGGGAATGGAATGGACGAGGTAATGGAATGGACAAGGTAATGGAATGGATCATTACCATTCCATGTCTTGTTTGGTTGCCATGTGGAAATGAAACAAAACATTACTTTGTGTTGTTGGATAGACAAGAAAAAACGAAAGAATAAAATCGATGGTTAGTGGCGGTGATGGGTGGTGGTCAGTGGCGGTGATGGTGGGTGGTGATATGTGGCGGTGGTGGGCGGCTGTGGTCGGTGGCGGAGGCGGCGACGGTGGAAGGTGGAGGTGGATGGTCGTAATGGTGGGTGGGTGACGATGGTGAGTAGTGGCGATGGTAGATGGCGGTGGTGGTGGGTGACGGTTGGCGGCGGTTGGTGGTGGTGATGGTAGGTGGTGGTGTGTGGCGGTAGCGTGGTGGTGGATGGCGACGGCGGTGATAGGTGGTGGCGACGGCGGTGGGTGGTTTTGTATGGCGGCGGTGGTGGGTGGGTGACGGTGGTGGGTGGTGGTGGTGGTGGGAGGGTGAAGGTAGTGGGTGGTAGCGGTGGTGGTGGTGGTTGGTGGAGGTAGTGAGTGGCAGCGGTGGTGGGTGGTGGCGGTGGTGGGTAGTGGCGGTGGTAGATGGCGGTGGTGATGGGTGACGGTTGGTGGTGGTGATGGTAGGTAGTGGTGTGTGGCGGTAGCGTGGTGGTGGATGGCGACGGCGGTGATAGGTGGTGGCGACGGCGGTGGGTGGTTTTGTATGGCGGCGGTGGTGGGTGGGTGACGGTGGTGGGTGGTGGCGGTGGTGGGAGGGTGAAGGTAGTGGGTGGTGGCGGTGGTGGTGGTGGTTGGTGGAGGTGGTGAGTGGCAGCGGTGGTGGGTGGTGGCGGTGGTGGGTAGATGAAGGTATTGGTTGGTAGCGGTGGTGGTGGGTGGTGGGTGGTGACGGTGGTGGTGGGTGGGTGACAGTGGTGGGTGGTGGTGGTGGTGGTAGGAGGGTGAAGGTAGTGGGTGGTGGCGATGGTGGGTAGATGAAGGTATTGGTTGGTAGTGGTGGTGGTGGGTGGTGACGGTGGTGGTGGGTGGGTGACAGTGGTGGGTGGTGGCGGTGGTGGGAGGGTGAAGGTAGTGGGTGGTGGCGATGGTGGTAGTTGGTGGCGGTGGTGAGTGGCGGCGGCGGTGGGTGGTGACGGTGGTGGTGGGTGGTGGGTAGGTGAAGGTAGTAGTTGGTAGCGGTGGTGGTGGTTTTGTATGGCAGCGGTGGTGGGTGGGTGACGGTGGTGGGTGGTGGCGGTGGTGGGACGGTGAAGGTAGTGGGTGGTGGCGGTGGTGAGTGGCGGCGGTGGTGGGTGGTGACGGTGGTGGTGGGTGGTGGCGGTGGTGGGTAGGTGAAGGTAGTGGTTGGAAGCGGCGGTGGTGGGTGGTGGTGGCGGCGGGTGGTGACGGCGGCGGTGGGTGGTGGCGATAGTGGTGGTGGGTTATGCTTTTGTTAGTGAAGGGTGAATGGGGATGGAATGAAAAAAAAAACATGGGGGGTGGATGGAATGGTTTTGAGAGAATGGAATGCCTTGTGGAATGAGTGATTTCATTCCTTTAGCCAACCAAACACATTATTTTTCATTACCTTGTAATGGTCCATTCCATTCCCCCTTTCATTCCATCGTACCAAACGCTACCTAAATCAGTTCAAACTTACTTTTATTAAAAAGCTTATACGTATTTTCTTTTCTTTCTTTATTTCCTTTTTTTTTTTTTTTTGAACGGCATGTTATACTTTTTTAATATTGGGTGTAAAAAACATTAATTAGCTTATTACTTATAGACCACTAATTTAAACCATGTTTCGTGGCTTTTTGTGATTCCTATTTTTTTTTATTTTTTTTTTATTTTGGTCCTTTGTGCTGGTATAAACTCCAATTCACACTATCATCTACCTCAGTTAGCCTACCGTTCACCACAACTCAGCCTAAATGGCGTTTTCCTCGCATTGTAAACTGTTAAAATTATACATTCTTGTCCAGTTTTGATCAATGGGATGTTATTATTCTTGATTGTTTCCTTGAACATTTTGCATAAGTTGTTTTCAGGTTTTGGGCTCGTGTCTCAAGCATTGGGCCTGCTGCTTCTCAGAGCTTTGGATTGTCATGGCCCAGTTTATTGATTGTTGGTCTAGTGTTCAAGCCCATGTGTGAGTGTTGCTCCCGTCCATGCCTGAAGTCTACAATCTGTGTCGGCTATTTTAACATGCTATCAGAGCCCTAGGCTCTTGATCTTGTTCCTTCCGATGTCTCTGTTCTTGACTTTGTGTCCTCTGTCCTTGTGTTGTTATCTAATTGCGATAGATTCATCTCGACCTTGACGATACGTTTTGGATCTTGGAGTATCTGGTCAGATCTAGGGTTTCTTGGTGTTCGAGGAGCATTAATCTGGTGATTGGACGTTTGGAGGCATATTGTCTTGCTCTCTGGTGTTATAACCCTAAGTGAAGGTTGTAACACTACGAGTTTTGGCGAAACCCTAACTTGGGTCTATTCGGTGAGATCTTTCCTTTTTTTTTGTTATTATTTTGTTTTGTCTTTTCTAGGAGTCATCTGGCCGGGTTAGGGGACCGACACTGAGACTCGGTACTTGGTTGTGTCTGATTGTTTGGTCTTGTCTAGGTCTAGAGGCTCCCAAGATAAGACTTGCGGTGGGGCCCTTGTGAGGAACCACTGATCTGGATCATTGTCTTGGCTTCGCCTGTGTGTGTCTGGTCTTTGTCTCTGTCTTATCTGATTCTTTACTTTCTTGCTTAGTTGTTTTGTCTCTGTGATTATTATTGCTCCTTGTTTGGTTGTTTCATGTTTGATTGTTTTTCTGTGAGTGTTTGCTTTGCACTATGGGAGATAATGTTCAGCCTGCCGGGGCTGGGCCTGATCCTATGGTTTAGGGTGGTACTATTGCTAAAACTCTTGTTAGTGAACTTGATGCTTCTGATCCTTTGTACTTACATGCTTATGATTCTAGTAGTTTAACTATTGTTTCTATTAAGCTTAAAGGATCTGAAAACTATTCTGTTTGGAGTAACGCTATGACTTTGGCTTTGCAAGTTAAAAATAGAGTAAAGTGCACGGATGGTCCCTGTGGTTTGCCCAAATTTAAACTCTGCTCCTCAGAGTTTCGAAATTACACGTATGGGATCTGTGGTTTGTATTTTGTTTCATTGATGGTCCTTGACTTGGATGGAGGTTAAGTTTTTCAGTTAAGTCAATGTGAAATTACTAAATTACCCCTCTTTAAAAAAAAACCCTCTATTATATTTCCTTCTCTTCTCAACCCCCACCACAATACCACACCTATCTACCACAACAATCACTCTCTCTCTAAAACCGACTTATCTCTCTCTCTACACTCTAGACTCATCCCCCTCCTTGTGTTCATGATCAAGATTTACATTATTATGATTATTATTATTATCTTGGTTGTTCAAGTTAATAAGGGACGTATGGGATCTGAATGCCCAAATTAACTGATGGTGGTAGTGGTAGCTGTTGGTACGACGTTGTAACACCCCAACCGATGGCGGAAACATCGGGATGTCACGTATTGATGATTGTTCAGTAGCTCATGGTAAATAATAAGTTTCAATATATGATTTAAATAAATTACATACAATTGTTCTAAGAATTTGTACATCAAGATAAAAAAATACTAGCTACGCATCTTCAAGCATTAACTCTAATCTTCGAGCAAGCTATAACCTGAAACATGTTAAGTTTGAAAATATTTTGGGTCAACAAAAGTTGGTGAGAATTACATAGGTTTTGATAATCGAATAAAACTTGTACAATTCAAGTGTCATGGCAAGTCTAGTCCATATGTGAAAACATACTAGAAGTAAATCAAGTGCATAATCAACCCTTGTGACTGTTATATTGTGGTCCATCCCATACGCTCATGGTTCACTCGATTATGTTATGCGATAACAATCACCCACGCTACCTTTGTAGGAGGCACGTATCCGGGTGGGATTGTCAGTCCAATAGATCTATCATTGTATACCGTCGGCTGATCAATGTTAATGATTATGCTAGAATATTGTGCTTACCCTAGTCATGTTTAAGACATAATGCAACATAGAAAAACACATAGACACTTTATGATTGAATTGCATATAGAATGTTGTAACATGTTTCACCCCAAAAA
This sequence comes from Ambrosia trifida, assembly GCA_028751855.1. NCBI lineage: Eukaryota > Viridiplantae > Streptophyta > Magnoliopsida > Asterales > Asteraceae > Ambrosia > Ambrosia trifida. The sequence goes on along the minus strand of CM054130.1, from coordinate 90,371,665 downwards.
TAGTGATAAATAGAAAAGGGGCTATGTAAAACTCACATTAGGTGTATAATGAGTTCGTGCGTTTTATTGAGCGTGCAAACACTTAGTAATAATGCCTTGGAAAACTCGAAACTAGCTAGAGGAGATAATGACGGATGAAAACTTTAGTATATGGGAGATGGGATAATAATGTTTTTTTTTTTTTTGAATGGTACAAAGAGTTGAATGGTAGGCTAGTGTATTTATAGTGTAAAATTTGGAGTTGTTATTAGGGGCTACTTTGACTAGGCTAGAATTTAGGAACAACTTTGACTTGACTAGAAGACCATATTTACTAACACTCTGACTTGACTAGGAGACCATATTTACTAACACTTTGACTTGACTTGACTAGGAGATTACGTTTGACTTTTCAGGTTTGACTAAGGGACATTGAAAGGGTTTAAGTTTAATTGGTTTTAATTAACATCACAAAACACCAAATGGTGTAGTGGTTTGTGTGGTGTGGTTAAGGTTTAGCCCGCCAGGGACTCGGGTTCGAATCCTGGCACAGGCAAACATTTTTTTTAACATTTTTAAATCAGAATTTTTAATACAATCCAATTTAATATTGATTATACGTCATTATTTAAACAAAAAAATTAACAAAATGGATGGTAAAGATACTGTAAACATGAATCGGATGAATAAACGATGGAGTTCTATATATATATATATATTATATATATATATATATATATATATATAGGGTAGGGATCATACGAGAACCAACTTTAGGGAGAGAACCAGAGAACCATTGTCAACACAAACAAAAAAAACCTAAATACCCCACCTTCACCCCCTAAAAACCTAAACCCACCCACCTCACTCCCTAAAAACCTAAACCCCCCATCCCCCACACCGCCCCAACCCCCCCCCCCCCCCAATTGTGAAATGCACATGTGCAGCTAACCCCACCCCACACCCCACAAAAACCAAAACGCTCCATCCCATCCCCCCCCCCCCCCCAAAAAAAAAAGATACCCCCTCTTCCACCATACCAAAAAAACTAAACCCTAAAGCTAAACCCATTAAAAAACTTAACTATAATAGTAAAATGCACATGTGCATGTAGTACAATTATCTTATTTTATAGTTTTATATAGGGGTTTTTTTAAGTTTATTCACCAACAACCCCAAAAAACCTAACCCCATTCCCATTATACCTAAAAACTAAACCCTAAAGCTAAACCCATGAAAAAAAAAACCTAACTATAATAGTGAAATGCACTTCGCGTTTATTTAAAGATCATTGAATAAAATTTTTTCCACCTTATATATCATATCACGACCATTTAAATGATCATTTCATTATGGCAATTGATAATTTATTCAAAAGTGTGCTCTAATAGTGAAATGCACATGTGCATACGGTATATGACGTAATTATGACGTAAAAAAGACCATTTTTTTGTTTTTTTTTTATTTTTTTTGTATTTTTTTTATTTTTTTCATAAAGATTAATACTAAAAAAACATTTTGGTGTTTTTACTTTTTTTATTTTTTTATTTTTTTAGGTTATATAATTTTTTTATTATTTTTTTTTTATTTTTTGGTGGAGGGGTTTTTGTGTTCACACTTGGTTCTTTGGTTCTCTCCCTAAATAGTGGTTCTCAAATGATCCAAATCCTATATATATATATATATATATAAAGAAAATTTGTGTGATGTTACAGACGTCGTCGTGTTGTCAAACATAGAAGAAGGATAACTAGAGTAGTAATTGTGACAACCTGCACCCTTCACTTTTCATAAATGTGCATAATTGGTCCTTCAACTATTTCAAAATTTTCATTTTTAACCCTCCTATTTTAATAGGACCAAAAGTCACAATTTAATAAAACTTATAATTTTTATAAGTAAAAGTATTGCACGTTTTATACTCACATCTACACCCGAGCACGTATGTTTCAGACCTTGATACTCAAAACCTTTAATTTTCGGTCCCAAAACAACTTAGAAATCGAAGGAAACAAGTCCGGAACTTAAAATTGATTAAATTAGAAAATTTGATTCTTTTTAGTTCTCGCAGTCTGCGAAGACAGTCAAATAGTCAAAGTCCTGGTCAAAGTCCTAGTCAAAGTCTTAGTCAAACAGTCAAAGTCCTACTCAAATAGTCAATTCATCATAAAACCTTACTTTATGGTGTTGACCAATTTTAATGGCTAATTGAATCCAAAACTAGTATAAAAACCCACCGATGACCCATTACACTTGGCACCTCTAAATCGATTGTTTCAATCCGATTAAACTTTCCCTCATACCTTTCTTCTATAGTCTATTACTTCTACAATTGAAGCTTTGATTATAAGCTCTTGTAATTGGCGAATTGGAAGCTAGATATTTTTTCTTTTTCGGTTTTTTATCATATCTTCAAATTGGACTAGCTACGTTGTTGAGTCTTTGGGATTCGCCTCACATACATTCACAACGCTTAGAGAATAATTCAGCTTAGCGAATGTGAGTTTACATAGCCCCTTTTTCTGTTTTACATTTTGGGGTGAAACATGTTTAAACATTTTATACTCTATCATTTACTCATTCTTACATTGTTGAAACTTGTGATTCAATTATAAACATTTTATACACTATCTTTTACTCATTCTATCATTTGACTGTAACAAAAAGACACAGTACAATCATTAACATTGATCATGCCGCATGTTTAGATTATAGCACTATAGGTCTGACAAACCCATCCCCCCGCATAAATTCAGGGATGATCGATAACAGTTACACTTTTACTAACTTGCGAGTTAGGTCTTGTAACTTCGCGAATTTCCCCTAATTTTTTTTTATGATAAAAAGAATGTATTGTTTTAAACAATATATGTTTTAAATACCTTAACTAATAATTATTTGTATCTCGACACTTTTGTACGTTTTAAAAATATTTCGAGTCACTTTCGGGCTTATATAATCATATTATGAATTTAGAATAATATAGTTTTAGGGAAATAATTGCCAAAAAAAGATTTGTGTGGACCGGGACTCGAACCCACGTCCACAGCCAACCAACACACAGTGACAACCAACTGAGCCAACTATCATCTTGTGTAGTATTTCAGAAGAAAATAAACTTAACACACTCCTTAAATTGATCAGTCAAAGTCCTTGTCAAGGTCCTAGTCAAAGTCTTAGTCAAACAGTCAAAGTCTTAGTCAAATAGTCAATTCATCATAAAAACCTTACTTTATGGTGTTGACCAATTTTAATGGCTAATTGAATCCAAAACTAGTATAAAAACCCACCTATGACCCATTATTCTTTGCACCTCTAAATCGATTGTTTCAATCCGATTAAACTTTCCCTCATACCCTTCTTCTATAGTCTATTACTTCTACAATTGAAACTTTGATTATAAGCTCTTGTAATTGGCGAATTGGAAGCTTGATATTCTTTCTTTTTTGACTAGCTACGTTGTTGAGTCTTTGGGATTCGCCTCGCATACATTCACAACACTTAGAGGATAATTCACCTTAGCCAATGTGAGTTTACATAGCCCCTTTTCTCTATTTTCACTATTTTTGGGGTGAAACATGTTTAAACATTTTATACTATCATTTACTCATACTTACTTGTGATTCAATTACATCATCATTCTATCATTTGACTATAACAAAAAGACACAGTACAATCATTAACAATGATCAAGCCGCCTGTTTAGATTATAGCGCTATAGGTCTGACAAACCCATCCCTCCGCATAAATTCAGGGATGATCGATAACAGTAACAACATTTAACTAACTTGCGAGTTAGTCATCAGTCGATACAAGGTTTGATTGTACAAAGACGCATTGTTACATGTCGGAATCATACTCTATCATCATACAACTGTGATTGTTGTACAAACTATTGTTATCAATTATATTCAAAAACCTATGTATTCTCACCAACTTTTGTTGATCCAAAATATTTTCAAACTTAACATGTTTCAGGTTCTAGTTGCTTGAAGATTTGAATTAATGCTTGAAGATGTGTGCATAGTATTATTCATTTTGATGTACGAATTTTTGTAGAACAATTGTATGTAATTTATTTAAATCATTTAATGAAATTTATTATTCACCATGAGCTACTGAACAATCATCAATACGTGACATCCCGATGTTTCCGCCATTGGTTGGGGTGTTACAGATTGGTATCAGAGCCATGGTTATAGGGAATTAGGTTATTAGAAAAATAATCTAGTCTATAACCATAGGATTATAACCAGTATTTGCTCCTTTTACTTGCTATTCTCCATCTCCCTCTTACTGCTCATCCCTGCTTTCATCTTTACAAGAAGGTTGCTCTCCATCATTGGATCTACTCTTAGACTAATAGGACAAAATCCTCAGGTTTAGCCTGAACCACCTTGAGATCTCGTCGAAGTTCTAGATTTTAATAATGAACACGTGCAATCTGGAAGGGTGAACGCCTGTATTCTGAGTCTTCTGTCTAGGCTGGCATTGCGCATATATCCCAATCAGACGAGGGACCCGGATGCCTACCTGGGAATTCTCGGGATGAGTGTTCACCTATAGGCTAAAGCATGTCTTCACTATGTTATTAGAATCTAGAAGTTTTGATAAGTCAACGTTTTCGTTTATTCGTTTTAATTAATGAATAAATGATTACACTCACTTTCCTTAAACTAAGCTCTAAAATCTCAAAATTTTACAGCTTAAATCAATCTCATTTCATAACCATTTATGGATTTTACAATCACACTTCACCTTACCATCATAGCCACTTTTTAAATATTCAACACCCTACCCAAATCATATTATTTCATTTCTCCACATGTTACTTATTTTTAAAAACTATAACCTCATACCTTAGCACAAACTAAATATTTCTAAATCCTGTTGTATTTTCATTACCTAGTAACTTTACAAAGTACATATTTTTTTGTCAAAAGATGTCCTCGAACTTAAATTCAATTGTTTATTTATTGACGTAACAAACGATTTTCTATATAATGCTTTAAACTATTAAAAATCACTAATAGAACCTTGATCTTCAAAACCTAATGTCATGTTTGAAATCTCAAACTAACAGGAATGTTTTAATCAAAGCCTACTTAGCTTGTACTATTTAACAACTTTTGCTTTATGTACAAAACCAATTTTGAAAATAAATTTTTTTTTTTTCATAGGAATAATATCTAGTCTCTAGATTCTCCATCGACACTCACTCATTTTCAACTTGTTCAAATTTTTACAATATTTGGCATATACCACAATCATGTTTTCTTATACACTTGATTATAACCTTTGATCCAGACCCCAAAATTTACACTGCTACATAATATCCTTACTATAAAATAAACTCTTTATCAACTATCTTCACATTCACTATCTCTCATAACCTTGATTCTGCTTCAAGATTTTTCATCATCCTCTCAAGAACTAAATTTATATCCTTCACCTTCTCAAACATGAACTAGTTACCCATGATAACCAAACTATTGAAACTTGGTTGTGTGTTGCATCAAACTTAATCCTTAGTTATACATGAGGATTCGATTATCTACCATATTTAAACATTTGATACTAGAAATCATGGAATATAAACTATTTGCTATAGACACACCTAGAGTCATTAACCTTGTCAAGGACAACACTATTACAACTCGCATGCTATGCTTGATACTTGATTGTTTATATGTACATGTTATCAATTTGCAATTTATGTGTGAAATAATTGGTACACTTAATCAAACAACTGGTAGAGGATGAAGTACTTGCTCAACAGTTAGTTGAGTACCAAATAACCTACTCAACGATTGGTAGAGGTCATCATGCCTGCTCAACAGTCGGTAGAGGCCCTACAACCTGCTCAACGACTGGTAGAGGCTATCGCACCTGCTCAACAATCGGTAGAGGTTCTTACTCACTGACTGGTAGAAGTCTTTTTCCTACTCAACAGTTGGACTCATTTTTGGATACATTGTAAACGATTCAATCACAAGGTTATTTTGCATTACTTACATGTGTGTTTAGAGTCATAGAAGGACACAAAACCCTAATGTAAGGTAAATTGGTGATTGCGGTCCGGAACGTAATCATGAATTTACAGGTACGTTAAGGTAGTGTGAAATTCTAATAAGGTTTTAGTAGTTCATTTGGTTTTCATATAGCCAATCAATTCATGCATTTCTTATAAGATTCCTAAAACATAAGTTTAGTATTTTGCTAGATTCTTATGCTTCTTGCTACTTCAGACGAACCTAATCCAATCCTTAAAACTCACATCTCAAACCTCTTATCCAAATTATTCGAAACAAACTATTCTATTACCTATAAATTCATATCGTGCCTTAACCCAAACCACAGCTGCCTTAATTTCTACCTAATCAACCTCAAACCTGTGTTTTTAATAACTTCGGGACGAAGTTTCCAAAAGTAGGGGAGACTGTAACATCGCGAATTTCCACTAATTTTTTTTATGATAAAAAGAATGTATTGTTTTAAACAATATATGTTTTAAATACCTTAAACTAATAATTATTTGTATCTCGACACTTTTGTACGTTTTAAAAATATTTCGAGTCACTTTCGGGCTTATATAATCATATTATGAATTTAGAATAATATAGTTTTAGGGAAATAATTGCCAAAAAAAGATTTGTGTGGACCGGGACTCGAACCCACGTCCACAGCCAACCAACACACAGTGACAACCAACTGAGCCAACTATCATCTTGTGTAGTATTTCAGAAGAAAATAAACTTAACACACTCCTTAAATTGATCAGTCAAAGTCCTGGTCAAAGTCCTAGTCAAAGTCTTAGTCAAACAGTCAAAGTCTTAGTCAAATAGTTAATTCATCATAAAAACCTTACTTTATAGTGTTGACCAATTTTAATGGCTAATTGAATCCAAAACTAGTATAAAAACCCACCTATGACCCATTATACTTTGCACCTCTAAATCGATTGTTTCAATCCGATTAAACTTTCCCTCATACCCTTCTTCTATAGTCTATTACTTCTACAATTGAAGCTTTGATTATAAGCTCTTGTAATTGGCGAATTGGAAGCTTGATATTCTTTCTTTTTCGGCTAGCTACGTTGTTGAGTCTTTGGGATTCGCCTCGCATACATTCACAACACTTAGAGGATAATTCACCTTAGCCAATGTGAGTTTACATAGCCCCTTTTCTCTATTTTCACTATTTTTGGGGTGAAACATGTTTAAACATTTTATACTATCATTTACTCATACTTACTTGTGATTCAATTACATCATCATTCTATCATTTGACTGTAACAAAAAGACACAGTACAATCATTAACAATGATCAAGCCGCTTGTTTAGATTATAGCGCTATAGGTCTGACAAACCCATCCCCCGCATAAATTAAGGGATGATCGATAACAGTAACAACATTTAACTAACTTGCGAGTTAGTCATCAGTCGACACAAGGTTTGATTGTACAAAGACGCATTGTTACATGTCGGAATCATACTCTATCATCATACAACTGTGATTGTTGTACAAACTATTGTTATCAATTATATTCAAAAACCTATGTATTCTCACCAACTTTTGTTGACCCAAAATATTTTCAAACTTAACATGTTTCAGGTTCTACTTGCTTGAAGATTTGAATTAATGCTTGAAGATGTGTGCATAGTATTATTCATTTTGATGTACGAATTCTTGTAGAACAATTGTATGTAATTTATTTAAATCATTTAATGAAATTTATTATTCACCATGAGCTACTGAACAATCATCAATACGTGACATCCCGATGTTTCCGCCATCGGTTGGGGTGTTACAGGTCTCAGTCGACACAAGGTTTGATTGTACAAAAGACGCATTGTTACATGTCGGACTCATATTCTATCATTACTCATTATTATACTTCAATCATGATTGCTATGCAACATATTGTTTTCAATTATATGCAAAACCTATGTATTCTCACCAACTATTTATAGTTGACCCCCTATCTTTCCGACTCAACATGTTTCAGGTTTTTACGTGCTTTTGGAAGTTGTACAAGTCTTGGATCACATAGGAGCTTTGGATCTAGTTTATGTAAATCAAGTATATGTAATTATTAAATTGTATGACAAATTGTAAATTGTTTAGTAATATTCAATTTCCATTTAGTACCATGAGCTATTGAACAATCATCACTACGTGGCACCTCGATGTTTCCGCCATCGGTTGGGGTGTTACAGTAATCCTGGTAGCCTAGTAACTCCATAAACCCTAATGAAGTCTTCTGATCATTAATATCATCAGCAGCAACAGATATTGATAAAAATGGGTCAGAAACAACATCCATCCGATGATGATAACCGACTTATCTCTCTCTACACTCTACACTCTACACTCTCCCTCTCACTCGGCTCTCTCCCTCTTGCTCTGAATCACGAACAACCGGCCACCACCACCACCATTCTCGGTGGTGGCGGCGCTGTATAAAGAGGACAGAACGAGGCTCCGATCTGTGGTTTGGCGTTGGAGGTGAAGGAGGGTAGTGGTAGGTGTTTAATGGTGATGGTTTAGGCTCCGATCTGTGGTTATGGGAGACGTTTTCGTGGTGGTGGCGACGCTGTGTGGTCTGGGGTTTGGGGTTTGGGTCTGGTTTGGGTTCTTGGTGGTGACCGGTTATGTGGTCTGGGGTTTGGGTTTCTGTTTGTTTGGGGTTCACGAGAAGGTGGGTCAGTCTGTTTGTTTGGGGTTTGGGTTTCTGTCTCACGAGAGGTGGTGGTGGTGGTGTTGGTGGTGGTTGGAGGAGGAGGAGGAGGGGGTGATGTTGGTTGTTTGAGGAGGAGGAGGTGGTGGTGATGGTCATATATATAAGAGATTAAACTGCTCGGATGGTCCCTATGGGTATTTTGGTCATTTTACATGACTTAACTGATAAAATTTAACGACGTTAGCTGGTAGGGACCAAAATGTTATAAAATGTCAACGTTGGGGACCATTGAAAATATATGGGGCATAGTGAAATTTGGGCAAACCACAGGGACCATCCGTGCACTTTACTCTTAAAAATAAGTGGGGCTTTATTGACAAATCTTGTGTTAGATCTTAAACTGGTAATGTTCTTGCTAGGCAGTGGGACAGATGCAATTCTATTGTTTTAACATGGATCTTGAACTCTATTAGTGATGAATTGTATATGGGTCATGTGTTATCCAAATCTGCTAGTGATGTTTGGAATGAACTTAAAGAGACTTATGACAAGGTTGATGGTTCTGTCGTATTTGATCTTTATTAGAAAATCAATAGTTTTAGTCAAAATGGAATGCATATTTCTGAGTATTACCATAAACTAAATATAATGTGGAAACAATTGGATCAAATACTGCAGTTACCACCTTGTACTTGTGATGCTGCTAGGCAGTTTAACAACTTTAATCGTACTATTAAACTCATGCAATTCTTAATGGGTCTGGACGGTGGGTATCAAAATGTTAGAACAACGTTATTTATGAAAGATGAACTTCCTTCTGTTAAGGAAGCCTTTTCTAGTGTGTCTAGGGAAGACTCACACAAAAGTTTAAGTTTTGGGTCTAAAAATGACAGACGATTGGTTTTGCTTCTAAAGTTAATCAACCAACTGATTTTAAAAGGAACAATAAAACTGTGAATCAAACCTTAAAATGTACACACTACAATAAGTCTGGACATACCATTGAGAAATGTTTTGAGATCATTGGGTATCCCTCTTGGGTGAGGCCAAGAGGGGAAATCTGGGAAAAAGGGCTAGTGTTAATAATAGTTGTGTCAATGAAAAACCTGATACTTCTATTGCTTCCTTGATTAGTGACCAACTTTCTAAATTGTTAAGTTTGATTAAAGACACCAACAATGAAGAGCCTCAAAGTCATAATGTCTCAGGTAGTGAGTTCAATTCTTTCTGTGCTAATGTTTACATTAAACCCATAGTTTGTTCTAACACTGGTAGAAACAAGGTTAAAGTAGGATGGATCATTGACTCTAGTGCAAACCAACACATGGTCACTAGTGAACATCTTTTAACTGATTTTGTTGATGTTTTTTTTATTTAAACATATATGTTAACCATCCCAATGGAACTAAAGCTTTTGTTACTAAAAATGACACTTTAAAATTAGGGAATGGTGTAACTTTGCATGATGTGTTTGTCGTCCCCGAGTACTCTATTAACCTTATTTTTGTGTATAAATTAGTTAAAGACAATAAGCTTTTTGTTGGTTTTGATGAGAATATATGTTATATTTAGGATTTGTCCACCAAGAAAACCTTAGTGACTGGTAATCAATATGAAGGCTTGTATTTCTGTGGTGGATATGTGATCAGTAGTAAGGTGTGATGTAATTCCAGTAAAGTGTTTGATTTATGGCATGTTAGACTAGGTCATCCATCTGATGTTGTGATTAAAAAACTTGAGCCCATCCTAGGTGTCAAGGTTGTTGCTGATAATAGTCCTTGTGATGTGTGTCACAAGGCTAAGAAACATGGAGAACTTGTCCCTTTAAGTGACCACAAAAGCACCAGTGTTGGTGAGTTGGTTCACTTAGATGTTTTGGGACCTTATAAGGTTCAGAGTAAGGAAGGATTTAGGTACTTCCTTACTATTGTTGATGATTTTTCCACGGTTGTCTGGGCTTGCCTTATGAAGCACAAGAGTGAGGTGTTTGAAAACATTACTGTCTTTGTCAATATTGTTAAAACACAGTTTAAAACAACGGTTAAGTATTTTAGAAGTGACAATGGGTCAGAATTTGTTGACAATCAGTTTTCAAATTATTGTAAAACTCTTGGTATTTTTCACCAAACCTTTTGTGCTTATACTCATCAATAAGATGGCATTGTTGAAAGGAAACATAGACACTTAATGAATGTTACTTGGGCTCTTTTGTTTCAAAGTAATATTCCTGTGTGCTATTGGACTGAATGTAACTGTTGCCTATTTAATCAATAGGACTCTTTCCTCAGTGCTGAATGGTAGAACTCCTTATGAACTCATGTTTGTTTTAAACCCTTTCTAAATCATTTGAAAATGTTTGGGTGTCTTTGTTTTGCAACTGTTTTAAATGATACTAATAAACTAAATAGTAGGGCAGAGAAGTGTGTTTTCATTGGTTATTCCAATGAAAAAAGGATTATAAGGTTTTGAATTTAGAAAAAAAAAGCATTTTTTATTCTAGAGATGTTAAATTCTATGAAACTATTTTTTCTTTTAAAGAAAAACTTGTTTTTGAAAAATACAATGAAAACACGCTTATTGATGTTAATGCCCTAAACTTTTTTGACCTTGATAAAGCACCCAAACATAATGAGGAGCCCTATGATGAAGGAAGGGGTCTAGGTGAGTATGAGTTAGTACACATGGGATTCTACAGTCTCCACCTAATAACACAACTGTTGATGAGCATCAACAATGTGAGGGTGTGAATGACAGGTTAGAACATGTGATATATAACAATGAGGACAATTCCGATTCTGAGGGCAATGAGTCTAATAGTTCAATGAAAATGTTTTGAAACCCACATCTGTTAGGAGGTCTAGTAGAAGTTCTACCTTACCTAGAAGGTTAGAATATTTTGTGATAAAAGGGAAGGTTAAGTTAAGTATAGAATAGAAAAAGGTGGTCAATTATTCTAATCTTTCTATTAACAATCAAGTATTTGCTACCATGTTAAACAAAAGTGTCGAACCTAGGAGTTTTAAGGAAGATGCTACTGATCCCAATTGGGTAGCTACTATGAATGATGAAATAGAAGCTTTAAACATAAATAACACTTGGGATATTGTAGATTTACCTTATGGTGGGAGTGTTGTTGGCTGTAAATGGATTTATAAGATAAAGTATAGATCCAATGGTGACATAGAAATTTTTAAAGCCAGACTTGTTGCCAAAGCTTACAGTCAGAAGGAAGGTATTGACTTTGATGAAACATTTTCTCCTGTTGTAAAATTTGTCAATGTTAAGTGCATTATTTCTTTAGCTGTTAATAATAACTAGAAATTGTATCATTCAAACATTAATAATGTTTTTTTATATGGTGACTTGAATGAAGAGGTTTACATGAAACTTCCTGATGGGTATTTTTCTGAAATGAGAAACTTGTTAGGTTTAAGAAATCTTGAAAGAACATAAGGTGACTTGAAAGAACATAAGGTGTGTAGGCTTAAGAAATCTTTGTATGGTTTAAAGCAAGCCCTTAGAATGTGGAATGAGAAACTTGTTAGGGGGTTTTAAAGAGGCTCGGTTTTAAACAAAGCAAGTGTGATTATTCTTTGTTCATTAAAAGTTGTGAGTCTAACATTACTATCTTGCTTGTTTATGTGGATGATATTGTTATGACTGGGTCTTTTTTGGATGAAATAGTCAAGGTCAAAGAAAATCTTAAAACCAATTTTATGATTAAGGATTTAGGGGAATTGAAATATTTTATAGGGATTGAAGTTGTGAATCATAAAGATAATTTGTGTTTATCCCAAAGAAAGTATTGTTTAGATTTACTAACAGAGTATGGCATGCTTGGATGCAAACCTGTTAGTACTCCCTTAGAACCTAATTATGTTCTCACTTCTGTGTGTAAAGAATATGCATCAGTTTTGTCTAATGTCACTGGGTATAAAAAATTAGTGGGTAAACTGATTTATCTTTCTCATACCAGACCAAACATTGTCTATGTTGTTCATTACTTAAGTAAGCATATGCATAGTCCCACTGATGAACATCGTAAAATTGCACTTAGATTATTAAGATATTTAAAAAAGGCTCCAGGTAAAGGCATTTTGTTTTCCAAGTCTGGGAATCTTGATTTAGTTGCTTATTTTGATCTTGACTGGGCAAAATGTGTAAAAACTAGGAAGTCTGTTTCTGGTTATTGTGTTTTCTTAGGAAATTCCCTGGTGTCTTGGAAAAGCAAGAAACAGTCTACTGTTTCTCATTCATCTGTTGATGCATAATATAGATCCATGTGTTCTACTGCTTGTGAAGTAATGTGGATTATTAGTTTGTTGTCCGAATTAGACATAAAGGTTAGTCTTCCTGTTTTGCTACACTGTGACAGTAACTTTGCTCTGTCTATTGCAGTAAACCCCGTTTTTTTTTTTTAAATCAAACATTTTGAGTTGGACATTTTCTTTTTAAGAGAACTTGTGTCCAAAGGAATTATTAAAACTGCTAACATTAAGTCTGTTGATTAGAAGGCTGACATTTTCACTAAAGGATTAAACCATGGGCAACATCAAGAGTTGTGCAAGTCTTTAGCAATGTTTGACCTATTTGGTTGTCAAAAGTGAGGGCGATGTTAAAATTATACATTTTTGTCCAGATTTGATCAATGGGATGTTATTATTCTTGATTGTTTCCTTGAACATTTTGCATAAGTTGTTTTCAGGCTTTGGGCTCGTATCTCAAGCATTGGGCCTGCTGTTTCTCAGAGTTTTGGATTGTTGTGGCCCAGTTTATTGATTGTTGGCCTAGTGTCCAAGCCCGTGTGTGAGTGTTGCTCCAGTCCATGCCTGAAGCCTAGCTTGGAGCCCATTTATCTTGTGTGTCATCCTGATCGTCCATTCTTGCCTATCCGTGTGATGCCCGATCGTTTGGTGCACATTTGCTGAGATTGTGTTTTCTCGGTCGAATCTTCCATTGGTTCTATAAAAGGGTTGCTTCTCTCAGCCTTTCCAACTTTTTGACTCTTTGTTATTTTTCATTCATTAGCTCTCGTGTATTCTCTCTCGTTCAACACATAATATTAGGGTTTCGTTATTAAATCATCTTGATCTAATAACCTGTGTCTCTCTTCGTGTATTTGTGTTTGATTATCTAGTTGATAATCATTTGAGAGTTGTGAGTGTTTTATAGTGAGTTTTGAGTTGTATTTTGTTTGATCAGAGATTTGTAAACTCTGTTTTGTTCTTCATTAATAAAGTCTACAATCTGTGTCGACTATTTTGACATAAACAAACCAAAACATGAGTGACATTGATATCATGTATAACATTAGGTTTTCCATAGCAACCAATACGGGGCCATTTTGCTCACAAGAAGCTTAGCAATTTGTCTTTGGGTGCGCGAGCGAACGTTTTTCTGTATGTCACCCACCCTTGTACTACCCCCGCATGAGGACACTTAGTTCTTCTCTCATCCACATCATTGCGTCTAATGTCAATTTGTACTATTTGAGGCGGACATTTATTATGATCTAGTAACTTCCGTGCCAACAAAACATAATACTGTGAGATACCCGTATGGTGTGACAATTTTAGTCTCTTTCTTGGTCCCGAAGGATGAAGGAACATGTGGTTAAGGGAGGGATATGGTTATTTTTTTGGTAATCCTTAAATATTTTGTTGAAAACTTCCATCAAATATATGAAGTGATGTTAAGATCATAGTTTGATGGAACAAGGTGGAATGTTTTCCAAATCCGCATTTAACTAACCAAGCATAATTCTTAACGGGAAGTTTTATAACTCATATTACTAGTTATTCCATACGTTACAAGCCAACCATGAGCAACGAATGATCTTGTGCTACAAAAAAAATCTAACATTACTTTTGTTGTTTCCATCTCGGATATCGTATGAGCGGGCTATCCAACAAACCTATAACCATGCATCAATCTTCAATATCTCTCTATATATGAGTTTTCATTTTATATTGGTTTAAAATGGGTGGATTGTCAACGTGATTTGCACTCTTATAGCAAGTTAATGTTCATTTTATCACCATTACCATACGCAACCAAAAATGAGGATGCACAACACCCGGTCAAGTATATAATGAATGAATAGTTGTTAGTTAACTACAAAAGAATAGACGATTAATGAAATTATACATGAATAATACTTAAATACACGACTTATAGTCACGCAAAAGGCACATCTTGTGTGTATTAATTGGAATAAGGGATGCTACATTGCTAACAAGTAGAAGTAGTTGCATAACATTCAATTCAAGCCCATTATATGAATATAAGGGTATGTGGCTCCAGCAAAATTGGATGCTTTCATATTAAATGTACTACTAAATGAAACATATAAGTTAAAGGGTGAAAACATGAAAGTTCAACTTATGAAAATGACATAAGCACCGACACATGGAGCATGCCACAAGTTGTTTTCAATACGTTCGGTTTTCATTAAATGTATTGACGTCTTCTTTAGTTTAAGCATGATGAAGTTCGTACTAATTAACTAACAAATATATAACAACTGAAATAATTAATCTATTTTTCTCTTGTAACATGACTTTTCGGTTTGTTTTGAATTAAATAATGATCTAAGTTCTATTAAATAATGCCGAACATAAAAAGGTCTGCATACTTATTAAATTATATTATCGTTTGTTGAAACATAACGTCTTTAGTTGATAGGTATTTTATTTATATGTACTTTTTTTTTTCAATAAAATGTTAGTGACGTGATCAAACATTATAATTAGTTTGATATTACACGAACATACGTTATTGGTACGCAATCATTCTTACAGCATGCGTGTTTGTGTAACTTTAAACGAGAAATCATACTTCAAATATTTATATTTGTAAAAGTGATTTTTTATTTCATCTACAAGCTCTATATATCTATACTAGCTTTTATCCCGGGAGTGTCCCGGGTTGAAAAATATAACAATTATAATAATACTAATACTAATAGTAATAACTAGCTTATACCCCGGGAGCGTCCCGGGTTGAGAAATCTAAGTAAAGTGAATAAAATTAGAAGTATCTAAACTATAAAAAGGACATCTATGTATCAACTTACATTAGATACTTTTAAAAAAAATATACCAAAAGATCCATTTCACCTTACAACATCAACACCTAAAACAGAATATTAAGATCCCAAGCACTTCAAGGGGACAAAGATTGTTTAGCACCAATACATTCAGTCAAAGGTCTTTAACTACATACAATAAGATTTGAGCTATTTCATAATATGGTAGAAAAAGAAAACATAGCAATTACCTGTTGGAGAGCGTCCCGGATTGAAATATCTAATATGACATAATAAAATATCTAATATGACAACATAATTAATGACTTGCCAATATATGATTAATGAATATTATTATTATTATTATTATTATTATTATTATTATTATTATTATTATTATTATTATTATTATTATAAACAAATCTCTTCCATAAGCTATCATATTCTAAATATAAAAAGGGTAATTGAGTCGGTTATCACCTAATCCCAGGCCCGACCCAAACCCACAATTTTTTTTTTAAAATAATATATCCCAGGAGCGTCCCGGGTTGAGAAATCTAATTTGAAATATCAATTTTACACCTGAAATAGACTAATGTGTTTTACAGTTACATGCAGGAAAGCTTCGGGTAGCACTTAACCTAAAACAATTAACAATGTATCTTCAATGTTAGTGCATAACCTTAAACACTGTATAACTCTAATATTAAAACCTAACCTAAAACAATGTACAACTCCAATGCTAACACATGTTGTAAATAAAAATCATATTTACTGGTTTGAACATAACTAATGACTTGCCTATACATGATTAATGAATAACTTGAACACTTTGTGTTTTTTTCTGTATGAACAAAACCACACAAAAAATAGTCGTTTTTTTCTCCGTTTTTTATATAGTACTATGGTACCCGTTGGAAAGATAATAAAACGCTCGTTAATTTGGTGTAATTTTTTTCTTTAAAAAATCTCGTATATAAAAGATATTAACGTTTAAAAGTTATGGGAGAAAACATTAGAGATAAAAATCTAATTTTGTTTTTAAATTTTAAATTATTATTTACCTAAAATAAAGCACTTGCCACATGGGATGACACATGGCACACTAAATGAAGAGAATACCCTTTTTGAGTGTCATGTCATTAAAATGGCTTTGGTTTATTATATGTATAGATAGATAGATAGAATAGATTATTACTCTTGTAATTAAATAAATAAAAAAATAACCTTGCTATAAGGTGACACCATGTGTTGCAGTGTTGCGCGATTCTTTCTCCTAGCTTCTCTTAATGAAGTATCCCTATGCATCTTTAAAAGAGTAAAATTCCAATGAAAGCATGGCGAATGGGCTGAATTTCAACATCGTAGATAAGAACCTGGTTTAAAAAAAAACATTATTAATGAATAACCTGAACACTTTGTGTTTTTTTTCCTGTATGAACGAAACCCCAAAAAAATAGTCGTTCTTTTTTTCCGTTTTTATATAGCACTATGGTACTCGTTGGAAAGATAATAAAACGCTCGTTAATTTGGTGTAATTTTTTTCTTTAAAAAATCTCTTATATAAAAGATATTAACGTTTAAAAAGTATGAGAGGAAAATAAGAGAGAAAAATTTAAATTTGTTTTTAAATTCTTTTTTCCTAAAATAACTCAATTTAAATTTAGTAGATTATTAGGTTTTATATCATTATTTATTTATTTATATTTGCCACATGACATGACACATGACACACTCAAGGAGAAGAATTCCTCCTTGAATAACATGTCATTAAAATGGCTTTCTTAGGCCTTCATTGAATGACAACTTATCAATCTTCAATTCTTTTATTACAAGTTATTATAGATTGATCGATAATCAAATGCTATAGACATGCAATAATGAATGATATTACATTCTTTAGTTTGTTGTGCAAGTGAGCTAACTTCACTGCAGTGGCGGACCCATGATTTTTTTTCATGGGATGCGGAATCATAGACCTTATATAGGTCGTTTATCCATCAGGTGACCCGGGTTGGTTCGTTTCAGGTCGACTCGTATACCAAAAATAATAATACTAAAATGCTGCTGGTGGGTCGAGTTTTACCGAAGTGGGCCTTCGGGCGGCGGGTTTCCCCCGGGAATTGGTGTGAAATTACTGGTGGATCCGGATTACTCTCAGGGTACTCCTTTGTCCAGTGGGCACTTTGAAAGTGTTCGAGATTGATTTGTTGGCCGTTCAAGAAAAATATTCACATAATCACATTTACCTAATTACCTTTTGGAGTTTTGTTGTATTTGTTCAATTGTTTGTGAATTGTGACTGGTCAACGTCACAGGTTCCTCTTATTTGTTTAGCGATCGCCGATCAAAAGCAGAGAGGGAGACAGACAACTTTTTTTTTTCCTTGTTTAGCGCTCTTTTGGCTTTAGGTTTATTTTTTGTTTGTTTTTCCATTTTAATCAATATTAAAACACATGTCGGCTTATTATAAACTTTAGGCCTGGGCTCATTCTTGAAATTAGGCTACTAACTAATAAAATGGGCTAACTCTTAACATATAATAATATTTTTTTTTCTTGAGGTCGGTTTCAAAAGTCCAAGGGGTGCGGCTGAAAAATTTCATGGGGTGCGGACGGGATGAACTCGCGTATATAACACTAAATTTTTTTTTTTTCAGGGTGGGTGCACGCACCCCTTGGGCTTGCTTTAGGTCCGCCATGCTTCACTTACATTTTACGATTTATCTACTAATCATCTTATTTTATATTTTCGTTTTCCAATAGATTTTTGATTAATTATAAACATCTATTATCTATTAATATATATAAAAGAAAATGGTTTTGCTGACGTGGCGTCCAATGGAGGCCTCAACCTCCACTTTTTTGTGCCAAGTGGCTTAATAATAGATGTTTTTTGAGGTTTTTGGAGTGTTTCCTTTTTTAACCAAAAAAGAAAAAAAAACACACGGGAACCCTAAAAATTTCCATCCGCCTCTTTTAATTAAACAAAGAACGAAAACCTTCAAACCTAAAGTTATCTCCGCCTCTTCTCATTATCTCACCATAAACCCTAACATATCTTCTCTTGCCTCCCTTCTCTACCATCTCTTCTCCTCTCCTCTGGTGAAGAACAAATTATTAGTGCTGATATAGTAATATTGCTTAAAGCATATGTAACATGAATCACCCATCCATTACATCAATTTCATAACTTTTCAACTGGATTATCTTTTAATGGTAGATGGTTAGAGGTACTCTGTTTATACAATGACTTGAACAAATCTGGAGTAGTGTCTTTGATAGTATGAAGATTAAAGATTCTGTTTCTTGGAATATTATTATTTCTGGAATTCTAGGTGCGTTGATCGTGGCGATTTCGATATCGGTTTATCTTTGTTTATGCAGGCTAGAGAAGTAGGGTTTGAACCTAATGTTTGATGACGTGGCATTCAATGGTGGCCCTAACCCTCCCTTGAATGTGTCACGTGGCATAATGAGGTGTAAGAATTTTTTTTAATGGATCTTGGCACTTTGTTCGTCCCTGAGCAGTCCCAAAAGGTTGTGTATTGAGTAGTCTTCTTCACATTGTATATGTTTTATATTATATTAATGCTTATTTGTTTATTTATTTATTTATAATAATTGTTTATTTTTGGTTGTGAAGAATGGTCTCAAGTTCCCAGCTTGCTCTGATTGTTCACTTGCAAACTTCAACATGTGGGAGTCCCCTTCAAACCAGTTTGTTGGTTTTTGTGAAGGTGATTATCTTTAGTAATTTGTTAATGTGGTTAGCATATTTTATATGGTAAAAATTACTTTGCATTTAAATGCGCACAAGGTGTTTGCCTATGCACATATCTTGGAAAAGTGCAATTTAAGCACATCCTTTGGTCAAGCGCAAAAATGTTTTTTTTTGTATTAGCCGTCTGACCGTGACAGAGATCGTGATAGAGATCGAGACGGAGACAGAAAACGGGACAAAGATGACCGTGACCGAGACTGTAAGGACAAGGTTCATTAGTATTTTAAATGTCTCAACTGAGACCATCATATTAATTGAGATTACATGATGGTGTGGTGTTGTCATTGAAGGTATGTTTGACATTTAATTAACTCTTCTCATACACCTTTATTATTATTTTAAATGTCTCAACTTATACATTATTGTAAGGTTATAGGAAATACAAGTATTATAGAATGTTGGGTGTTGACTGTCTTGCTGAATAATAAACATTAGTTAGCCATTTAAGACCGGACAGTTTGGTAGTTGTTATGAAACAGTAGTTTATGGTTTGGTTATTTGTCAAACCGGTAAGACCAGACGGTTTGGTTAGTTGTTTAGATAATTAGAGTTTAGAGACTACTGAAGTGGCTTGACAATTATTGTTTTGAGGTGGAAATCAAGTTGTGATGTAGGTGTATTATTATGAAATAATATTAGTACTATCAGCACACATGTGGAAGATGTAGTTGAGTATAATATTTGGTAAGAATTATAAGGTAACACTAGCTGATTACTCCGGAAGCGTCCTGTGGTGACTGTTTGTTGTATTGTTTTGTTTGACTTGGGTGATTTGATTAGGACATGTGTGGACATTGATATACATTAGAGGATAAATCACTGTTTATTATTATTTTATTTTGATGAATGTTTGAAAAAATAGGACATTAAGCACCTTAGTTATGTGTGTGGCGCAAGTTATGATAAAGGCCAAAAAGGAGCGGTTATTTATTTGGTAGATGGATATGGGTATCAAATAGTATAATTACTAAAGGAAGGTTTAGTGATTGATGATGGTGATTATACTGTTTTTTTAGTGTGATTAGTGGTTGTTTATACGAATTTGTGGCTGATCAGTCATTCAGTTGTGAAGTTAGAGTGGAATTAAATTCTGAAGATTCAGTTTGTAGTGTGAGCATGTTATCACTTTAGGCTATGAGTTTTGATTTTATTCAAATTTTGTTTTATTGTTGCCTTAGGTTGTTTATTTGTTTTTTAGTGTGATTAGTGTCTGCATATGAATTTTGCAGATGTTGTTACACGGAATTTATGATGGAAAGTTAGCATTGGATTTATAGATTGTTTTAGGTTAGGTATAGAATATTGATATTAGAGTTATTCATTTTTTTAGTTTTTATGATAGGTGTTAACATTAGAGTTATACTTTATTTTAGGTTAGGTATTGAATATTGATATTGATATTGATATTGGAGTTATGCATTTTTTAAAGCCTTTATGATATGTTAGGTATCAATATTAGTATATTAGAGTTATTTAGAAAGTTCATATTACATTTTTCAACCCCGGGATTGAAAGATTTTAGTGTTTTTGAACTATTTCCTTTTTTAATTAAAAAAATAAATAAACATAAAACCCTAAATTAAATTGAGTTAAATTTAGGATTTGTGTAATTTGTTGTTCCCTTCTTCTTTAGTTTGACTATGTTTACGGTTGATGATTTTATAAAATCTTTTGTTTTGGGTTCATGTTGTTGTAGTTTGAATTTGGTTGATTGACTGTTTTGTGGAGTGTAATGTAGGGTTTCTATAAAGTCATACAATGTGTCTGTGATTATTTATTTTTGGTAGTGGTGGAGTAGTATCTAAGGGTTTATGTGAAATCTTACAATCTATTGCTTTAGGTTAGGTATTAATATTAGTAGCCATTGGGGTTGGTGGCCCAATGGTAGAAGCAAAGCTGTCATGGGTTCAAGTCCTACAAGGAGTAGAAATTTGCCGTTAAAAAAAAGGTATTAATGTTAGTATGTTAGAGTTGTACATTTTTTAGCCTCAAGAATAAGTGTTAATATTAGAGTTATATTTATTTGTAAAATTATTCTTTTCTCTGTTTAATTGTGCAGCCGATTTATTTGTATGAGTTATTGGTTCATTGCTAATTTAAAATATATCTCATATCATATATCTAACATAATCATAGTAGTCAAAAGCGCACAAGGCGCACCTTGAGGCGAGGCCAATGCAACTCAAGTAGAGATGCAAGGTGTGGTTCTTCTATGGGCGCTTAGGTCAGACACAAACAAGCTCAGGGGGGCACCTGGAATTCGAGGTGTTTTTTTCTTTGTTTTAACCGTTGGAACTTAATTATTTAATCCTAAAGTCCTGTACACAGCAGCCTACCTCTCTTGCTGCTGACTGTTACTCGGTTACCTTTGCTCTGGCTTTATAACTTTAGCTAATTCTTCTTTTATGTGAAATTATATGGTTTCTTGGTGATGATTGACTTATATTGATTTAGGGAATTGATATGATTGAATGTTGATGACATAAAAGCTGCAGAAAAGTGGGATTGGATAGCAAAGTTAATAATATAAAAAACAGAAAGAAGAATCGGGTGGTGATGTTTGCGAAGAAACTGTTACAGAAAGCTACCAAGCATCATCATCATCATCTTAGTCATCACACAGGAGTATGAAGAGAAAGCCGACGCTACTACTTAAGTGAGTCATGAATGGTAATTATCGGGGTGCAATAATAATTTGGGTATCTCTGCAGGTATAGAGTTCGTTTTTTTGCATATTTTTATATGTGTTTTACAGCTTTGACCGAGAATGGTTTCGCACCAGAACCATACCAAGACCAGACATCAGGCCAATTATGGATGCGGACCTGCTGCAGAACCGCTAACAACATAAGTATCTTGCACTGCAGTCTTCTGCAGTCCTCTGCACAGAAGTAAGAGCGTTCCATGATCAAAAAAAAAAAAAAAAAAAAACAGTGCAGTTAGCTCTAATTGCATTTCATGTGATTGTAGATCATTAAGAAATAAGAGCACAAAGCTCTGCGAAAAATGAACAATAAAAGAAGTGCAAATACAAATGGTATAGTAAAGCAATTAATAACTTGTATATTATCAATGATTTTGAAGCTGATAAACATAATTTTCACATAATCCTCCGAAGGAGCAGCAAACAATTTGACGAAAAACTTTGATAATTTTTGCTTTCTTAGATTTTTCAGGATAAGTATGAGACATTATTCTTTATTGTGGATCTCCATGCGGTCAGTGACCCATTTAACTAAAATAGACACACTTTATTCATTGTTGAAGGAACCGGTATCGGTGCCGATTTGTCGGTATTTTGCCTCTTTGGTACCGCTTTGGTGTTTTTCATTTTTTTTATATGGGTAGAGCTCACTAGATGTATACAGCAAGTTAAGGTCTTGGACTTATATAGCTCACTAGAAGGATACAACAAGTTAAGGTCACTGGATTGAATAGTATATTATTTTGCTTTGAATGATGCATGATTTGATTAGACAATTACATATATTGTTTATTAATTTTGAAGAAATTCGCCTGATGGGTTGTGGCCGCCGGTTCCAAACCGTAAACCAGACTGAAAACCAGTTTTCCTAACCGTAAGGTGAACCAGTTCACTTCTAAGCTGGGCCTAAACGGTTGATTTAACTCACTTTAGGAGGTTTGGACGGTTTCAACGGTTTTTTGTTCCATTCGTATACGATGATATTGACTCATATGTTTCTATATAATGAAGGCCAAGGCTTATGATGTTGATCCAATGTCAACTGATGAATCGGATGTTGAGAAGCTGGAAGACCATGCTTCTGCTTTAAGAAAGGTATATTAATTTTATCTCTGTTTTTTGCCAATAATTTCATATGTTATGTTACAGGTTTATCTTGATGTGTGTGTTATGACCATTGTAGGAGCTTGAAAATAAGAACAAGCATTTGACGATCCTCATTGATCAATTTCGAGAGCTCATTATGGACATTTCAGCTTGGCAAAGTCATGTTGTCGGATGAAGGTAACTATAAGTGGATAATCACTTCATGTACATTTGTGAAGTTTAAATATGGATGAAATGTAAAAGATGTTTACATTTGAATATTAAGAGCTAAATTGACCAAAGGATTGGGTCATAATTATTACAGGGAGCCTGAATGGCCCAATGGTTTTTTATATATTTTTAGGGTAGTAATTCTAGGTACGATCGCATGTAACGTGCTCATGCCTTATCGGGCATTACAATGTATTAGATGGTTACTGACCACTGTGAAAGAATGGGTGGTGTGAAGAAGATGATGCTGATGATGAAGGGTATTACTCTCATTTACGTTATGTATTGAATATTGAATATTAGACCTATGCATTTTTTAGCATTTATGATAGATGTTAATATTAGAGTTATACATTCTTTTAGGTTAGGTATCAATATTAGTATTGTAAGACTTGGTACATAGATGTGATAAGTTTTTTAATGGTTCCAACTTCCAACTAAAGTGATTGTTTAGTTGATTAGGTTAAGAATCATACGAGTCATTAGAGATTGATGACTTTTTGAATAGTTGCAGCTTATCTAAGTGATTGTTTAGATGATTACTGATTTGGTTTTAGGTTAGAGAATATATGGGCATTCAGTGATTGAGAGATTTTGTGGTTAGTTAATTTAGCCATTTGCAATAGGTTATCACGTAGTGAAATTTTTTAACTAAGATTGATTATGTTTAAGTTATTTAATTAAGCTTGAGTTTCTTTGGTAGTACTTACAAGTCATGTTGATGTTTTTTTTTTTTTTTTGTGATTAGCTCCAGCTGATGCATCTAAGGCATTTTCTCTTCAATTTGGGTCTATTAGTCCCAGTGTTATATAAGAATTGCAGGTACTTATTAAGCTATGTGCAAAGAGCACTTCTTTTGGATTTTGTTAATCTAGATAAGTAGACACTTCTACATAGTTTCATGACATGTTTAGAAGCATTGTATATTTGTAGGTACCTGCTCAAACCAGCTCTGCCCCTACAAATTTGGATAAGCAGAAACAGACCCAGTATGTTTTGTTCTTTGTATCGTACATGTTCTTTAAAGAGGTACTGTACTTTTTATGTGGATAAAAGACACCCTTTTGTGTAGTTTAGGGATTGGTATTCCTTACCTCAAAGACTATAAACAAGATTTTGAACTAAGTTATTGGGAGTGAGTATCATTTTTAAATATGATACTATTTCTGACAAACCGTATTCGTATCATAATTCTTCATGATTTTTAAGATTAAATCAATTCTTATGAAAAAAAAGTGTTTGTTAAATTTCAGGTTTGATGACAAGAACAAACAATTAAGAAAACGAATGTTCAAGAAGCGCAGAGTTCGTAGGATCAGTTTTATCATTGCAGGTGTATTATCTATTGAACTGAATACATATGCTCTCATTCGTCCCAATGTTCCAGGTCACCAAAGTGCCTTCATTTTTCTTCAACAAAAAAATACAAAATGGAAATTAGGGGTCTTGAGGGCTGATTCTTTTTTTTTTGTTATTGTTGTTTTAGCGGTTATATATAAACATGTTGTTCTGCTACAAATAAATGATATTATTTGTCGTTAATGACTGGTCGTCTTTATGCATTGTTCACAGTTAGGTTTGTATCATATTATATATTACTGATTATGATTATTATAAACTCGACTAATTCCATGGCATGTTGTATACAACATGTGCACACGTAAAATTAGCGTCAACCACTTTCTCATAATGCTCAACGACAAGCGACATTAAATATTATTAAATTTCAACCCCGGGACGCTCCCGGGTAGTCAGCTAGTCTATCTATATCTATACATATAATAAACCAAAGCCATTTTAATGACATGTCATTCAAAGATGCATTCTCTTCATTGAGTGTGCCATGTGTCATCCCATGTGGCATTAAGATATTTTAGGAACAAAATAATTTAAAAAACAAAATTGGATTTTTCACCCTCATGTTTCCTCCCATAATTTTTAAA
The DNA here is from genome assembly GCA_028751855.1 of Ambrosia trifida. Taxonomy (NCBI): domain Eukaryota; kingdom Viridiplantae; phylum Streptophyta; class Magnoliopsida; order Asterales; family Asteraceae; genus Ambrosia; species Ambrosia trifida. The sequence goes on along the minus strand of CM054130.1, from coordinate 90,346,229 downwards.
AGTTAATATCTTTAATATACGAGATGTTTTAAAGAAAAAAATTACACCAAATTAACGAGCGTTTTATTATCTTTCCAACGAGTACCATAGTGCTATATAAAAAACGGAGAAAAAAATGACTAATTTTTGTAACCCGACAGGTATTGTGTCAGGTTTGGAATTAATTTAAAAAAAATGACTAATTTTTATAACCCGACAGGTATTGTGTCAGGTTTGGAATTAATTTAAAAAAAAAATTGTGGGTTTGGGTCGGGCCTGGGATTAGGTGATCCCCGATCCAATTACCCTTTTTTTATATTAGAATTTTATATTAAAATATGATAACTTATGGCAGAGATTTGTTTATAATAATAATAATAATAATAATAATCATTAATCATATATTGGCAGATGTCATTTTTATAGTTTAGATATTTCTAATTTTATTCACTTTATTTAGATTTCTCAACCCGGGACGCTCCCGGGGTATAATGACATGTCATTCAAAGATGCATTCTCTTCCTTGAGTGTGCCATGTGTCATCCCATGTGGCATTAAGATATTTTAGGAACAAAATAATTTAAAAAACAAAATTGGATTTTTCACCCTCATGTTTCCTCCCATAATTTTTAAAAGTTAATATCTTTAATATACGAGATGTTTTAAAGAAAAAAATTACACCAAATTAACGAGCGTTTTATTATCTTTCCAACGAGTACCATAGTGCTATATAAAAAACGGAGAAAAAAATGACTAATTTTTGTAACCCGACAGGTATTGTGTCAGGTTTGGAATTAATTTAAAAAAAATGACTAATTTTTATAACCCGACAGGTATTGTGTCAGGTTTGGAATTAATTTAAAAAAAAAATTGTGGGTTTGGGTCGGGCCTGGGATTAGGTGATCCCCGATCCAATTACCCTTTTTTTTATATTAGAATTTTATATTAAAATATGATAACTTATGGCAGAGATTTGTTTATAATAATAATAATAATAATAATAATAATCATTAATCATATATTGGCAGATGTCATTTTTATAGTTTAGATATTTCTAATTTTATTCACTTTATTTAGATTTCTCAACCCGGGACGCTCCCGGGGTATAATGACATGTCATTCAAAGATGCATTCTCTTCCTTGAGTGTGCCATGTGTCATCCCATGTGGCATTAAGATATTTTAGGAACAAAATAATTTAAAAAACAAAATTGGATTTTTCACCCTCATGTTTCCTCCCATAATTTTTAAAAGTTAATATCTTTAATATACGAGATGTTTTAAAGAAAAAAATTACACCAAATTAACGAGCGTTTTATTATCTTTCCAACGAGTACCATAGTGCTATATAAAAAACGGAGAAAAAAATGACTAATTTTTGTAACCCGACAGGTATTGTGTTAGGTTTGGAATTAATTTAAAAAAAATGACTAATTTTTATAACCCGACAGGTATTGTGTCAGGTTTGGAATTAATTTAAAAAAAAAATTGTGGGTTTGGGTCGGGCCTGGGATTAGGTGATCCCCGATCCAATTACCCTTTTTTTTATATTAGAATTTTATATTAAAATATGATAACTTATGGCAGAGATTTGTTTATAATAATAATAATAATAATAATAATAATAATAATCATTAATCATATATTGGCAGATGTCATTTTTATAGTTTGGATATTTCTAATTTTATTCACTTTATTTAGATTTCTCAACCCGGGACGCTCCCGGGGTATAATGACATGTCATTCAAAGATGCATTCTCTTCCTTGAGTGTGCCATGTGTCATCCCATGTGGCATTAAGATATTTTAGGAACAAAATAATTTAAAAAACAAAATTGGATTTTTCACCCTCATGTTTCCTCCCATAATTTTTAAAAGTTAATATCTTTAATATACGAGATGTTTTAAAGAAAAAAATTACACCAAATTAACGAGCGTTTTATTATCTTTCCAACGAGTACCATAGTGCTATATAAAAAACGGAGAAAAAAATGACTAATTTTTGTAACCCGACAGGTATTGTGTTAGGTTTGGAATTAATTTAAAAAAAATGACTAATTTTTATAACCCGACAGGTATTGTGTCAGGTTTGGAATTAATTTAAAAAAAAAATTGTGGGTTTGGGTCGGGCCTGGGATTAGGTGATCCCCGATCCAATTACCCTTTTTTTTATATTAGAATTTTATATTAAAATATGATAACTTATGGCAGAGATTTGTTTATAATAATAATAATAATAATAATAATAATAATAATCATTAATCATATATTGGCAGATGTCATTTTTATAGTTTAGATATTTCTAATTTTATTCACTTTATTTAGATTTCTCAACCCGGGACGCTCCCGGGGTATAATGACATGTCATTCAAAGATGCATTCTCTTCCTTGAGTGTGCCATGTGTCATCCCATGTGGCATTAAGATATTTTAGGAACAAAATAATTTAAAAAACAAAATTGGATTTTTCACCCTCATGTTTCCTCCCATAATTTTTAAAAGTTAATATCTTTAATATACGAGATGTTTTAAAGAAAAAAATTACACCAAATTAACGAGCGTTTTATTATCTTTCCAACGAGTACCATAGTGCTATATAAAAAACGGAGAAAAAAATGACTAATTTTTGTAACCCGACAGGTATTGTGTCAGGTTTGGAATTAATTTAAAAAAAATGACTAATTTTTATAACCCGACAGGTATTGTGTCAGGTTTGGAATTAATTTAAAAAAAAAATTGTGGGTTTGGGTCGGGCCTGGGATTAGGTGATCCCCGATCCAATTACCCTTTTTTTTATATTAGAATTTTATATTAAAATATGATAACTTATGGCAGAGATTTGTTTATAATAATAATAATAATAATAATCATTAATCATATATTGGCAGATGTCATTTTTATAGTTTAGATATTTTTAATTTTATTCACTTTATTTAGATTTCTCAACCCGGGACGCTCCCGGGGTATAAACTAGTATATATATATTGCAAAGGGATTAATCCTACATGTCATACTCTTATGCAATCTCTCCTTTGAGAGATGCCACATAGGATGTGAGGTAGCAACTTTAAACCAATTAAAAAAAGAAATAAATATGATTTAACCTAATCTATTATAATCTTTAACCTAATCTATTAAATACATAATCTACTAAATCTAAATATTAAATCTTTATTATTTTATCTCTCGTGTTTCCTCCTTTAACTTTTAAACGTTAATATCTTTTATATACGAGATTTTTTTAAAGAAAAAAATTACACCAAATTAACGAGTGTTTTATTATCTTTCCAACGAGTACCATAGTGCTATATAAAAATCGGAGAAAAAATGCCTATTTTTTGTAACCCGACAGGTATTGTGTCGGGTTTGGGATTAGTTTAAAAAAACTTGTGGGATTGGGTTGGGTCTGGGATTAGGTGATACCCGACCCGATTACCCGAAACAACATACCCAAATACCCGAACTACATACCCGATCATATACCCATGAATTTTTTAACGCATCACATAACCCTTAGACTAATGCGTTCGATATATCAATAATTAACTTTTTTTTTTCTTATTTCATGTTAGTTTTTTTTAGAATGATCGATTACAAACTTCCGAATTCATTTGTAATGGCACTAGATTTATACCCCGACGCAGAGATTCGTTTTTTTATATATTTGAATATGAAATCTTATGGCAGAGATTTATTTAAAATAATAATAATAATATATTTTAGTATGTAATATTAGATATTTCAACCCGGGACGCTCCTGGGATAAAAACTAGTGTTTAGATAAAGATTTGTATCGTTAACAACATAGTATGTATTCGTTAATTTATTTACATGTTCATATCACCATTTGGTACCTACTTACAAACTTGTAGATCTAGTGAGCTACCAGTAACAAAGTACATATGGTCCGATCTTGTTATTAGATTTTAAAGAAATTTGGTCTCTTGTCCAACACAAAATAATAACATACAAGAGAAACTAAGACCCACCGAATTTTTAAGGAACTAACGGTTTGTTTTTAGTAGAGTAGACTTTGCAATTTAAAAAGGGATAGCGGCACAACTTGTTGCTTGCTTACCCATTATTCAGATGTAACTTGGTTTTTATTAATAGAGTAATATAGAAAAATAAAAAAAATTAGAGAAGCAAAAAAAATTTTATTAGGAATTAGACATTTGTATAGAGAATAAGTATCTTTTCCCTTGACCTTGTTCAACGGTTTCAATTATTCATGAATCATGATATTATCATCCAACATTGTAAAAATGATAAATATGAATGGTTGTGGGATACCAATATATACATACACACAGGCTGCATACATTAATAGGCCAAACATGTTGAAGTAGTAAACCTGCAAGTTAATTTTTTTTTTTTATTGAACGGCCAACGAATCAATTTCCGAGCACTCTCGGACACCCTTTTGGCGAATCAGGTACTCGAGAGTATCCGGGCCACCAATTGCCACCAATTCCCGAGAAAACCCGACCACTCACCCGCCCGAAGGCACGACAGTGAAATAATCGGTAAAACCGGTGGGGATCAGGACTCGAACCCAAGCCAATGGCCGGGTCATCCCTCATTTCTCCTCCACCAATGTCCTCCAAATGTAGCTAGTAGGATTACGAAACTATATGAAACTTTAGGCCCTCAACCAACTGAGTTACATGTGTTGGAAGAAAGTTAAACTTACATCGGAAAGAAAATGTTCGTGTTATTATTCCGTTATTGTTTTATCCCAATGCGACTTGGTATTAATTGTCATCAAAATCCGCCATTGGGGTTGGTGGTCCAGTGGTAAGGCAAAGCCTTTTAATACACTAAAAAGTGTGAGGTCTTGAGTTCAAGTCTCACAAGGAACAAGAAATTCGCCTTTCAAAAAAAATTGTCATCAAAATCCTTTAGACAATATAGTTTCGTAATCCCTTGCTATAGTTTCATGATTTTGAGAATCAAATAAGTGAGTCCTCTATCATCTTTAAATTCCTAATACATAAAATCTTGTATGGAGATTTAACAAAACTACTCTAAAATTAACAAGCATAAAATGCTGATACTTATGTTGAATTATTTAGTTTCTCTAACGATATGAATGTATTCGCGATGGGAAAAAACAAGTGACCATAATAGAGAACAAAAACTATAGATGGTTAAGCTGTATATTTTAGATTTAGAAACATTGGCGTGGTTAGTTACTTATAACATTAAAACATACAGATTTGGAAAGAAAAAAAAATCCAAAAAAGTAACTGCATCAAAAGATAAAACGCCCACCGTGGGGCTCGAACCCACGACCACAAGGTTAAGAGCCTTGCGCTCTACCAACTGAGCTAGACGGGCTTGTTGTTATTTTGTTGATAATATATTCTAAAACGCAACTTATTATCATTGAAGCTTGTTGCTATTTTTAATTCTTAAGTATTTTGTTAATGTAAAGAATTTAAAAGTGTGTTGTCTCGATTTGCAGATTGTATGAAAGTTTTGTTTCTTTTTCTTTGTTGATTCGTATATTTTGACAGATTCATTTAATAACAAGTTTACATTCGTAATTTCGTAGTCAAGATTTATTTTTGTCATGCGTGATTGAATACTTGTTGTCCCTTTATCAGTCTTCTGTTATAAATACTTGTTATTTTCTAATCTGTAAATCAATTATTTGGATAATAACTTCCATCTTTAAATTGTAAGTGAAACGTGAAATAGAAAATAGATGGACACGAATAAGAACCCATGTATCGAGCAAAGTTTCTTGAAACTGTTTAATTTATCAGGTAAATATATAGCCCGCCGGAAGCTGAATGTTTCTTTAGAAAATCATGCAATTACACAAAAAATCATGGGCCATGGCATGATGGCGACATGGGTTTGGAGTGGCTTACTACACTTTGTTTAGTGATTAAGGTTTCTTTGGGTTGGGTGTTTATAAAATATGTGTTCTTCCATCAGTCATATAAGAGTCTTCTAATAGCTTGTGGCATTGATTGGTCACACAAGCCGAAATTATGAAATGTCATATGAGATTTTAGTGGTTTAATAGTTGGGTTTTTCAATAAACATATTGTTCACCTCAGTGACGAAGCTTGAGAATTTAGCCCGGGGGGTCGGAATTCAGCGGTCACGGGACGAGACCCATTTTTTTCTGTAGTTATAGTTCGGGTGATATGTTCGTGTCGGTGATTCGATTCGGGTGGGGTCGAGTCGAGTCAAACATTAAATACAATAAATATAAAATTTTTAAGCATTCTTTAACAAACCATTGAACAAAGACACTAAAACATTAAAAATGAGACAAATTGTTGATACCTGAATGAAGAATTACAGTTCATCCCGTCGACCTTTAAGATTTTTGAATTATTCAATTATGGATTGGGGTGCAAAATGAGCCGAACTAAGCCCGAACTCGATCAGGCTCGATCTCGAAAGACTTATGAGAGCTCGAGCTCGGCTCGTTTACTATCTATTGTTAATATTTTATATAAAGTAATATAAATAAATGGTTCGGAGCTCGATAAATGAAGTTCGGCTCGGGCTCGTTTAGTAAACAAGCTTAAATTAGTGGGTAAATATTATTAAATATTAATAAACCTAATTTACACTAAGGTTTGACGAGCCTGGCGAACTTCATATGCTAGGCTGAGCTCGGGCTCGATTAGTAAACGAGCTTTGTTTTAAACTCAAGCTCGGGCTCGATAAGGCTCGGCTCGTTTTGAGATTTTTACCCAGCCAAGCTCGAGTAGCTGTTGTGCTTAGTACTTTAGGATTTGAGCTTTACATTTACTTTGTTTTGGGTTAAAGTTTTGGTTTATATAACTATTTTTTTAAACGGGGGGTCGAAACCGTATATACCAAAAAAATTCCATACAAAAACTATATACTCGAAACTTCTGAGCGAAAATTCGGGGGGGTCGGCCGCCCCTCCCCGCCCCTTTAATGCTCCGCCCCTGGTTCACCTATACAATGTTTTTTTGATCTATATGACAACCGATAATGAATGTCATGCCAACGAATCGATAAGGGTCACAAAGAAAAAAATGATTATTTAAGATCACTACATCAAAGTATATGTTGCTATAACAAATTCCAGTTCATGTGTATTGTTGCCGAATGGGCTGATAAGCGTAACAAAGCTAATCCCGATCTTAGTTGTTTAAACAGTGGAGATCCGGGAACACCTTTCGAAGCTCAAGGTAGTAATTTATACAAGATATAAGCATATAGATGTAAATGCCTAGTTATGGTTTTTCTGAGTCGATTGGGATATGTTGAAGTGAATCAGTGAACCTCCTATTTGTAGAGCAAAATCAAATCTCCCTACCGTAAGTGTATGTGTAGTGGTGGGGGGTTATGGGTATTAAAATATTAAAAAGTAATAGAATGGGGGTTATGAAGGGTTATGGAAAAAGAAGGTGTAGTGGGAAGAGGGTTATGGGGGGTTATAAATAATTGGGTAATCATTGTTTTTTATTGTTTTTATTATTATTATTATTATTATTATTATTATTATTATTATTATTATTATTATTATTATTATTATTATTATTATACCCATCTTCTTTACCCAACCCTTCTTCCCAACCCATCTTCTTCACCCATCTTCTTCCTCTCCTCTTCTTCTTCTTCTTCACTTCTTCTTCCTCTTCTCTCTCTTACAGATCTATAATAATAATAATAATAATAATAATAATAATAATAATAATAATAATAATAATAATAATAATAATCTATATTATCTTATTAAGGAAGAGTGATGGCTAACATAGTCATTTTCATTTTCTTACAACTTAAGAAGCAACATGTACAACATATTAAAGCATGAAATTTAAGGGTATTATGGGGATGATTGGGACAATTAAGACACTTAGGAGGGCAATCTATACATTTCACCCATCTCATCCTTAACACACTTTTACAATACTACCCCCTTCTACCATCTCTACCCTCACAATGATCCATTGCCTTCTTCAACTCTACCCCATTAAAGACATCTGTTTCAGCTGAAATTTAATAGATTTAAGACATCTGATGGATTACAAGAGACATTAACTTCAAATTAAATGATCTTCATCATTATCAACCACAATTGATGTGCTATTCATCACGGGCAATTGAATGGTTCACCGGTTCAGTTTGCCATCAATAAAAGACAACTCTCCCAGTCCCCTGTAACTTATCTTTCTGTGTGGCTGCTCAGAAGGGATTGCAGGTGCTTCGATCACAGGTCAATACGGTTAAACCCTTTGGTTTCGATTATGGTTATTGTTGATCAATGTTTTACCCTCATTTGCGATAACATAAATTATGCTAAACAATTTTTTTTTTCCTCTGATGAAGATTTCTATCTTTTTTTTCTTGACATGAATTGAAGAGGGGTACCAGGTTTTCGGGTTTGGTAGGTGAATTAGTCTCTGTGGCATCTACCGTAGCTTATAATCTACCAGGTTTCAATCTTATAACTCGTTTTTATTATCTGGAAATGTAATTCTGTTTGCATCCTTGGGGTAAACTTTGATGTCTACTAATTAGTAATTTAAATCACTTTCTGTGCGCTGAGATAAATAATTTGTTTACATCTTTTTGCAGGTTTGAACTTTTATAGGAGTAAAAAATGTCAGGAATGCAACAAGATGGTCCTCAAAAAGCTGGTGGTGAGGATGTTATTGCAGCTACGTCTCTTTATCTCTCTGTAGAATACATCTGATTAAGATTTAATTTTGAACTAATTTGGTTTGAATTTTTATGGTGTTTAGGTTTTGAAGCTTTTTTATAATTTTTTTAATTGATTTTTTTTAATAGGGTATTGTGATTTTCTATGATTTTGGTGGTGTTTAGGGGTTGGAGATTGTTAGATGTGTAATTGGATTTGGCTATTGAATTTGAAGATTTTTGTTGGTGATTTGTGATAGATGAATGTGGAAAAGCTGATGAAGATGGCAGGTGTTGTGCGCATCGATGGGAAAGGTAGTATGACAAGGTCTGTTTTGTATGTATGCATCTGTCAATATACTTGATGAATTGTTGGAGATTGTCTGCTGTTTGTATGTTATCACTGGTGAACTAGAAGTATTGATGATTAGACTCCTTGTACATTTTCATACATGTGCATCGATTTTGCTTTTTGAGTGTATGATTTGATTTCATTTGTCGTAGTTATATGAAAAAGCAGTTGTTTTGTATGCTGAACTAGCTGAAGCTGCTGTTAATAGTTTTTTATATCAAAAGACTCCCCGGTGATGGAACCAGTTATAATTCATAACGGAGCAGAAGAAAACAAAGATGCTCTCAGGAATTCAAAAGGGGAAGATGATGAGGATTTTCTGATCATGGAATACCAGGCACAGAAAGGAAATGTTGTGGCCATGTATAAAATTGGCATATTTTACTATTTTGGGTTGAGAGGAGTAAGGCTTGATCATGCCAAAGCATTATTAAGGTTTTCAAAATCTGTAGATAAGGGTGAACCTAGGTCTATGGAGCTTCTTGGTGAAACTTACGCAAGAGGTGCTGGCGTCAAGCAGAACTACACAAAGGGTCTTGAATGGCTAACCTTAGCATCCAAACATCAACTTTATTCAGCTTACAATGGGATGGGATACTTATATATCAAGGGTTATGGAGTAGAACAAAAGAATTACACAAAAGTAAGTTTGCTGAAACTTAGAATCAATACCATATTCATTAGGTCCTAGAATAGGTGTGCACAGGAAAAAACACAGTTTTGGGCATGTATATATAGAGCATGTTTGGTTCTCCTTATTTTCACCTCCTTATGACTTATAACTTTTTCAAAAAGTTAATAAGTTACAAAAAGTGTTTGGCAAAAGGAAAAGGACTTTTTGTTTTAACTTTTTGTAAACCTATGATAAGTTGTTTTGGAAAAGTAAGGGAGGAGTGACTTTTTGAACCTCCTTATAACTTATTGATGGTTATTTACCTACATGCCCTTATTATATCCTTACACCTTCCCTCCTTATACCCTTTTTGGTCATTTTACCTAAATAAGTTAAACCAAACACTTTTTTTACAAACTAACTTATCAACTTATTGTTTTTCCCCACCACATAAGCTAATCCAAACATTTTTTTAAAAACTCCTTTTTAAAAAGTCATAAGTTAATAAGTCCTTTTAACAAAAAGTCCTTTTTGTCTCAAATAAGTTTATCCAAACATGCCCATAATAAGGTATATAATAGCTAAATGTCAAATTCACCCTTTTGTAATCCACGTGATCTTTTTTTTTTGGAAAACAGACACACACATTTTAGGAATGTATTTTTATGTGATTTTACCTATATGTACAAGCCAAAAACACCAAGGTACAACATTTTTATGCATAAAAATACCCTATGTACGTGAGGCGCGCGCCGCACCTTGATGCGCCTAGGCGCGCTTTTTAAACCCAAGTGTCACTTATAGTATACCTAATAGTAGGGATACAAGTCACACTGTTATTTTGTTAGCGATATTCTTTTCTGTCTTTATCTTATTCATTAAACTTCATATGGTTTAGGTGGTATTATGGTTGTTGGGACAAATCTGAACAAAATTAAGATAGCTATGCATCAACTTTATCTGGCACATCTATGTGGAAAAGAGATGCAAGTTAAAGTTTGATGACACTTTATGGTGTTCAGCTTTTGAATATATATATATATATATTTTTTCTAATTGGGTATTGTGATTTTCAATGATTTTGGTGGTGTTTAGGGGTTGGAGATTGTTAGATGTGTAATTGGATTTGGCTATTGTTTTTGACATTTTTGTTGGTGATTTGTGAGACATATAAATGTGGAAAAGCTGATGAAGATGGCATGTGTTGTGCGCATCGATGGGAAGGGTGGTGTGACAAGGTCTGTTTTGTAAGTTAGTTTCATTTCATTTCGTTGTTAAAAAAATGATTACCATTATGCATAGAGTAAGATGAACTTCATGATTTTGATTATAATATAAACTAACATTTGAAAATGTTAAAAACTCTGCTGATAAATGGTTTGGTTAGAGCAGAATTGTTCCAAGAGCTTAAAATTTAGCTCTAATAAGTGCATTAAATAGTTTTGTGATAGTAAATGAATGACTTAATACACTGGTGCTGAAATTGTACAATGTACGGATACCGATCAGTAGGTCGAAATTGCCACCTTTGGTGAGTGTCAAAAGATAGCACCGCTTCTCTAAACATTACTTCTTCAGACGTCCATCTCCTTCAAGAAACACCTCTTGTATTCTGTTTCTCTAAACCCCCCCCCCCCCCCCCCCCCCCGCGCGTCCACAACTCTCTCAAGTCATAAAGGCATTTCTCCACAATTAAATGGGTGGAATTCAGCACTAGCCATTTCTAAGTTATGGACAGAAAGTGGCAGTTGCAGTCCTTATATTGGAGGGTGAGTGGTTGCGGCTGCATCATTCTAACGTTAATAGTGGGTGATTCCCAGCGACCCATTTTATATATGTTACATGATCCATTGTCCCATACTTCTGATTTAGAGTTGCCCAAATCAACCACAATGTAAGGATAACTCACCCAAATTGACCCGCTCCTTACATTGGTAACACGAGCCATCAAAGAATAAAAAAAGTGTTGAGAAAAAACTTGTTAAGTAGCAACGACCATGGGTCTCATACACTATTATGAGGGCATTAAACTAAGATCTACACAAGAGCGCATTATCAATGCTACTTGAAGAGTATTTACAGAGCAGAATAAATCGACAATTTTATGCAGTTGAACATCATAATAAATTAAAGAAGGATATAGAAACATCATGAACTCTTTTAACAATTCCATGAACTCTTTTAACAATTAATTCCCTCCTTAATTATGATTAATACTGTTTTTCTCCGACTTTAATCTTTCGTTTGCTGTAATGGGTGAACTTAATTATGGTTGAGTACCGCATTGTAAATTGTTTTCTTCGCTACATCACGTTGGTTTCCTACTAGGATATTTGCTTAACTTTAAAAAGCGAGAAGTGCACCGAGGCGACAAGGTCTAAAACAGAGGCGCAAAACACAAAAGTGGTGCGCTTTTCGTACGCAAAGCGCAAATTGATTATATATACATGTGTGTGTGTATATATTTCAACGGTTTTTAGCATCCCCTAACTAAAATACGTGGAACTTGCAACATGCGGCAATAAAACATAAATACCCGCGGCAACGCGCGGGCATTCCCACTAGTAATAATAATAATAATAATAATAATAATAATAATAATAATAATAATAATAATAATAATAATAATTTATAATAATAATCACAGCCAAAACGCCCGTTATGTATATAACGCCACCCACCCAAAACGCCCTATAACGCCCCTCAGGGCGGAGTTGGGGGCGCTATAGGGCTTTAAAACGCCCCATAACGTACAACTACACATAACCTAATGGGTTAGGCTGATATGGTCTGGACTCTGGATTAGCCCAACAAGCCGATTATTATATTTTGACTAGGCAAATGTTTTGACCCAATATGGGACATACCTCATCGGCTCATCATACTGTTAAGTATTGTGACTAGGCAAATGTTTTGACCCAACACCAATCTCGAATAAAATACACATTACGATGTGAAAAAAATATAAATATTATTTTTAAATTAAACTGATTGACTCAAATTAAAGCTGTTACTAAAAGCAAAATGATTTGGAAAAAAATCTACAAAAGGAAGAAGAAGCGCCCACCGTGGGGCTCGAACCCACGACCACAAGGTTAAGAGCCTTGCGCTCTACCAACTGAGCTAGACGGGCTTATATGTTGAGTACATGTTCATCTAAGACTTAAAGTATGTGACACTTTTTAATAACTAAATGTTACCAATGTGTATAAACATACACAATTTATAAGAAAAATTATATAACAGTATAATCTAAGAATGCAGCTAATTAAAAGAACGTTTTAGATTCTTGGAATAGAGTTTGAAATTAACATCAACAAGTGGTCAATGCGGTTAACCAACATCTAAGTATCTAACTCAACTGGGGGTAACACTCCTCCTAGCCAATCTTGTGACGTGCGAGGTGCGGAATAGTGGACACCAGGTTCCCAGTTAGTATGGACGTGGCTTGGCCGCCTGGTAAACTAAGACACCTAAGTGACAATAAATAACTTCCATACGCCTGGAACTAATTACACGGGTTTTGGTAACAACAATATCCAAATTTGTTCACACGAGTGAATTACTTTTCGATGAATCCAGGTTTGAATAGAATTTAAGATTAGCTAGGAAGGGAAAGTGAATTGTATCAAGTTTAAGATCCGCCAATGTTACCAAGTGCACGCTCATATATCGTTACCACAAGCATTTACATTGAACATGTTGTGTCTGACTTGGATTAAAGTAAAATTGGCTCAATTATGTTTAACTCACAAGGCTTATCAGCAAATTCACACATAAAATAGATGTTTACACAAACCTTTTGTAGGTGTGTCAATTATAATAAAATCTACGAAGAGGGGTGTCCTAAATCGGTGTTTAGATCACCGACGAGTGATATATGGCCTGACTAAGAGGATGCATATTGAAATCAGGTCAAGTGTAATGAAAAGACAAAAATATGCCCGTCTATCTATTTGTGGGTCCAATTCTTATATGCCCAGCCGGTAAGGTTGTATGTTGGTAATGATTGTATAGGGGCTACTACGGGGGTTCAGCAGGGGGACCCTTTAGGTCCCCTCCTTTTCGCCTTGGCATTACACCCTATGGTTCTCCGGGTGCAAGAAAATTGTAACCTCCCATTTCATGCGTGGTACCTTGATGATGGGACTATTATTGGTGATGCCACCGATGTTGCGAATGCCTTAGACATCATCCGGAATGAGGGGCCATCCCTGGGGCTTCAACTAAGAAAACTGAGGTTTTTTGGCCGGCCGTCTTGTAATGGGATGAAACTTAGGGATGAAACTGAGATTTGCATTTCTGCTTTATTTTTGATAACCGGGGATGCTTGATGGTCAATTTCTGAGATTTGATAACACCATCTGGACTTTGTATTATTCAAAACGTGAAAATTTGAGTTTTGGAAGTTTAACAGATTGAAAAATGTTGAACGGGATTCGAATTCGTGATTTGGCGAAATTTTCAGATTTTTCCATTTCACATTCGCCCCTTAATTGGGTCGAATGTGGAAAAATCATCACTTTCGACCGTTTCCATTTTGGACGAATGTGGAACATTTTCACCTTCGGGTATCATTCCACCTTCGGGTATCACATTTCACATTCGGGTCATTGACTTGGGGCGAATGTGGAATTACCCCACATTCGTCCATCTCAAACGGGCGAAGGTGGCTTTCTATATATAACCTATTTCACATTCGAACCTTACATTCAAAAAATTTTCAAAATCCTTTGATAACCAGACCTTGTTGCTCGTGTTTCTTTTGATTCACTGATTTAATCCCTGACCTTTACTGATCATTTTGAGACAAATTTCACAGGTATTGGAGCTTTTATCAGATCAGAATCGTCATGTTTATATCTGGACCTAGGGTTTCAAAATTAAGGGTCTTTGAGTCTGTTTTGATGATTGATTTTGATTGCATTTCAATCCACATCAGTTTTAGGGGGAGATATATGAATGAATTAGTGTTTAACATCGTTTAATTGATTAAATGTTTGAATGAACAAAGTTAAACCTAATTTGTCTTTGAAAACTGATGTAAATTGAAATATATGGACAATTGATGATGAACGAGTATTGATCGGTTAATTTAGGACACATTTGAATCAGTTTTATGGATTAAAAACAACTTTGACAAAAATTTAAATTTTGGGGTTTAATCTGTTTTCACCTTCGGTTTATAAAACGGGCGAGAGTGAAACAGAATGGGCGAATGTATCTTTAAACTGGGCGAATGTAATTTTATTCAAAAGATTTACACATTCGACCAGATAATTTCATATTCGACCATAAATTCACACATTCGACCGGTTTGAAAACGGGCGAATGTGCAGATTTTCAAATCTTGAAATTTTGCTATTTTTGTCGTTTTTGCATTTTGACGTGTTTGTTTGATTTTAATGTGCAGATGGCTGATCAATCCGAGAACGTTGAAGCACCAGCAGTTAATGTTGAAGTTCCAACAGAGATTATTGTTACAGATCCGGTGCCAGAGGCAGAAACTTCGGTACCAAGCAGTTGGCCGTTTGAAAGGTCGCATAATTGTTGCGCATATCTCGGTGATGTAGAGAAGAATACGGAGTTCACCGGGATCATAGAGTTTCTGAAGAGGAGCAGAATAGTTCATGCATTAGCCACACCGACGATCATATACAGAGACATTATTGAAGATTTCTACCGAAATGCGAAGTATGACTTCTGGGAGAATCAAACGATCATCAAGAGCAAGATTCAGGATATGGAGATGTTCTTGACTGAAGCTGATATTCGGGAAGCGTTACAGATAAAGTTTGAAGATAGTGAAGATCCCAGGGAGTTGTCATGGACAGAGCAGAAAGCGTGTTTCTTACGGATGAAATACAAAGGTCCAATTACTGACGGATCTATGTATAAGGGGAAGCTGGGAGTGCAGTTTAAGTATTTTGCACATGTTCTTATCCACGTATTTGGGTGTGTGAGCGGTGGATATGATGTCATGAGAAGGAGTTTAAGTTCGTTAATGGTTGCGTTGACACTCAACAAACCATTTAACGTATCTGGGATGATTCTTGATCATATGCTGGAGATGCTGAAAGGAATGAAGAACAAGAAGTTCATGTTATATCCGAGATTTCTGATGATGATCTTTGACTATAAGTATCCTATGTTGAAAAAGGATCCGACTATGATCCTAGGTCAAGATCATATGAACATTAGAACATTGATGAGAATGAAGGGTTACAAAGGTGTGCCTGATAGTGAGAAGCCTCCTAACAGGAGATTATTTGGTGCTTTGGCTCATCAGGATTACACTGATCCTGGCAAGAACAAAGCAAGGCATGATAATAGTGATTCGGACAATGATGATCCCTTAGTGTATGTTGATTCAAACACTAAGAGGAAACGGCAAGTAGTCAATCCTGGAGCCAAAGGGAAGGGCAAGGGAAAGACTGTGGATCAGGGATGCTCTAAGCAACAAGTGGTTAGACATAAATCGACAGCGAAGAAAGGATCAGGTTTGGTGGACGAAGAGTCGGTAGATTCAGAAGAGACTGAAGTAGAGGAACAGTGGGATTCTGATACTGAAAATGTGAGGACCACCAAACGTAAGGCCACTATGGTTGGTGAGTCTGAATCCTTGAACAAGTCGATTGAAGAAGCTGAGAGAAGGAAGAAATCTGTTGAAGATGAGAGTCTATGTGTTGACTTAGCAGAGTTGAGTGTTGGAGATACTGTGGTGGTTAATTTGCCTAGAACGAAAAAGCAAAAGACCATGGCCAAGAAGTCAAGTACAAAAGAGCTGAGGGAGAAAGAGTTAGCTCAGTTATTGAAGGGTAAAAGAGTACCTGATGCAGGTACATCATCTAAGCTGTCTTCACCTGTTTCTAAAAAGCAGAAGAAAACGAAAGAGGCAGAGACTTTACCAATCGATCAATTCAATGTCGATTTGGATAAAGTGCTCGATATGTTCAGAAAGCCTCAGAAGGAGAAAGTAGCTGAAGTTGAGCCATCTAAATCAAAGTCGAAGAAAGTAACTGTGGATGACGATGTCATGAAGCAAGTGAATAAGAAAATGGAAGATATGATGAAGATGTTAGTTGCTCAACAGGCTGAGATTGCTAAGTTTAAGCAAAATGAGGAGAAAATGCTTCAGATCGTGGTTGCTTCGAAATCTAATCAGGATGAGATAAATGATAAGATTAAGATGTTGGAAGCAAAGAACAGAAAGCTTGAAGGCAAATGTTCGAGGAATAAGAACAGATTGAAGCTGATTAAAGAGGATAACAAAGAACTAAGGAATGAAAACAAACGCCTTAGTAATTTGATTGACGAGCTTTATAGCAGGGCACCCCAGTTGAAAGAGGGTGAAGAAGATGAAGAAGAGGAAGAAGAGCAGGTGGATTTTGAACCATCAGATTCCGATAAAGAACAAGAAGATGATGATGAGGATGATGATGGATCGGAGAAAAGCGATGATGATGATGATGACAACAATGATGATGATGATGATGCAGAAGGTGCTGGGAGACAGAAAGGAGATGAGTTTAGCAGTGGTAGTGATCATGATGGAGGAGATGATACTTCTAGATTCACTTATGAGAAGAGAACATCAAAGAAGAAAGATACTGGAGAATCAAGTTCTAAGAAGAAAGGTGAGAATGTTGATTCAGATGAAAGTATTTTCTGGAATGAGAAGGTGAGATCTCTATCTGATGATGCTAAACAGCTGTATAAAGATATGTTGGAAAAGAGAGAGTGGACCATTGAGTTCACAGGATGCTTCGCTGAGATATTCCAAACTGATGACTTAAGATATGAATTGGAATATGAAGATCCTGATCTTGAAGCAGGGGAATTACCTGCATCTGTGGCAAAAGAAATACTAGATGGTCTTGCACAGAGGGTAGGGAAAACTTTTGAGGAGTTTATGATGGATGAATCGATTCCAGATATTCCTGAAAAGGATATTGGAAGTCATTCAGATGATATGCAGACTCCTGAGAACAATGAAGTGGAGATGGAAGATATAACTCATGAAGAGTTCCCTCAGTACTTCAGACAAACAGATGAAAATGAAGTATTTCCTGATTTCACTGAGGTACCAAATAAGTCAGCAAAACAGAAAGCTAAGAAAAGGAGTGAAGAGTTTGTGGAGAAGGTATTCGGTACTGATAAGAAAGATTCTTCTAACCAGTCTGATGAGTTGAAGAATTATTTGAAGAAATTGAAGGAAATGGATGAGAATCGACCAAAGCCTGAAGCTCAAGGTAACTTTTACAGATTTCATAATGCCAAGTTCAAAGGCAGAGCTCTCGGGTGGACTTACTTAGGCAGGCTGAAATGTATTGCTGCAAAATGGGAAACCGGAATTCTGTACTTCAACAGATTCTGTGACTTGCTTACTCTACCATACTGGGCGGTTAGAGACTTATGCAGATTCCCAATGTCAGGTGCCGAAGTAAATGGATCGCATGTTGGTTGGTGCGCAGATAAATTGGTTTGGGAAAGTCGTACAAGATGGAAGAGATTTCAGCCTCAATATCCCCGAAGAAAAGTTCATAGGGATATTGATCCTCAAACCAATATGAAGCGAGTTACTTTGATCTACAAAGCACCTAATGTGATGAGGAAGATACCGTTGATGCCGATGCCACAGCATTTCAGTGCTGATTTTATCTTCTGGTATTATGATTGGAGAAAGGCTGAAGCGGTGATCGTGTTGAGAGATGGAAAGGATAAATACAAGCATGTTCATGTATTTGATCCTATGTGGTTGATTAATTGCACGTTTGAAGACATCATCATGCTTTTCTACAATCCGATCTACTATGAACCAAAAGACTTTGCTCAAGCAAGAAAATACACTCAAGTGGTTGGAGTTTGTTTTGCGTATGACATCAATGCAGGAAGCAACTTGGAGGGTAAGCTTGGTAAGACAGTGAAGATAGCGAATGTGTCTAAACCAGTGAAGAGAACATTTGAGCCTCCAATGACTACTGAGCAGAAGAAACAGCTCAGAATCAAGTTGATGAACAAGACTATGGACCAACAGAGAAAACTATCCAATCAATAGTCGAGGGGGAGTTTGTTGATGCGTTTTGCGACTAAGGATTGGATAAACATTATTAACATATGTTAGAGAAGGGCCGAAGGTAGATAAATGGGGCGAAGGTAGATAAGATTGGGCGAAGGTAGATGATTAAAGGACGAAGGAAGATTGGAACTGACAAGAAGACACATTCGACCATTGATAATGGGCGAATGTGGAAAAGACACACATTCGACCAGTGAAAAGGGGCGAACGTGCAGTATCTATAAATAGGTTTTGTGTTTTTGATTATGTAATAGAGTTATCAGTTGTGTCTGTGTTAGGTCAGGTTCAGAGGTTGTTTTGAGATATTGTGTGTGTATTCTAGATTAACGTAAAACTGATTGTAAAAGCTTATTTGAAAGAAGTTAATCTATGAAATGATGTTGAAAATGATCTTGATTGCGTTTTGATTTGTGTTTTATCAATTTGTTCAGAACTAGGGTTTCCGCACCTAGTTTTGTGACTTGTATGATCGTATAATCCTGTTTTAGCTAAAATCTTTCGCTCACAGCAGGGCGAAAAGCCTCGCGCACGGTTGATCTTATGAAACTTTTGCCCTGCCTTAGGGATCCACAGAGTGAACTCCTCTTGCTCGGATCTTGTATGGGGGTCGCTAAGTTGCTTTTTGGTTTACGGACCTGCCAACCCGCCATGATGGATGAAGCGGTATCATGTTTTGACAAGGGTCTGCGGGGAGCCATCGAAGACATAGTGGTATGTGGGGTCCATTTTTTGGTGACCTACAATGGCGACTAGCATCTTTGCCGATGCGTTTGGTTGGATTAGGGCTCTTCTCAGCAAAGGATGTTGGGGTGTATGCTTTTATGGCATCGCGAGCTCAATCTTGGAACCTCCAAGACCACATCTTAAGGAATAGTGGGGTTGTCGACATGGACTTGGACTACGTACAGGCCCTCGAAAGGATAAATGACTATCTTCCAGGCTTTGATATGGACGGTTTTTCTAACAAGGACACCGCCCCCCTAAAGCCTCAGAAAACTTTGGCGAATGCCCTTTTTGGCAAAATCGCACAGAGCCTAGGTGAATCTTTTGATTTGTCCCCCCGCCAAATAGTAGTTATTGAATGCTTGCAAAGCCCCCATGCCCAAGATTTCCTGAATGTTATCCCAATCGAAGGTTTGGGCCAAACAATGTTCGGGGTTTAATACAGGGCAATTCTTAAATATCGTTTGGTGATCCCCATGTATCATGAAGATGAAGTCTGTCCAATTTGCCGTAAGGCATGCTTGGACAAATACAGGGAACACGCACTATAAGGAGTTGCCTGGCTTCAAATATTGGCATGGCTGGGTTTGGGACGTTCTTTGGGACATTTTAAGAAGGACTGGGATCTCAGCCAAGAAAGAGGCTCCTGTGAATTTCCCCTCGGACCCCACAGAAGGGAGATCCACCCTAGGTCCAGCAGACCTGCTTGTCTTTGGGTGGGCCGGGGGGAAACACGCTTGTGTCAACCTAACAGGTGTATCTCCTCTGGTTGGTGTGAGGGATACTGGTTTTGTAGCAAGGCAAGCGGTGCGGAAAGCAGAGTCAAAGAAAGTTGAGAAGCATGCTAAAGCTTATGAGGAGAACCAACACGTTTTCGTACCCCTGGCATTTGACACCTTTGGCTCCTTGGCACCGAAAGTCATCCGTTTCCTGACCAGAGTCCAACGGGTTATTCATAGTAATGTCTTGACTCCGGGGGGCAGGGGTTCGTTTTTAGTAGGCTAGGGTTTGCCGTCCAGAAAGGGGTGGCGGCGCAGCTTATTGTCAGCCTGCCCGCTATCTTGATGTAATTTTTCACGACTAGGAAAATCTATCTATCTATATAAAAGAAAACGTATATGCTGACGTGGCATGCAATGAAGGCCTCAACCTCCTCTTGAGAGTGCCACGTGGCATCATAATTGAAAGATTTTAGTGTTTTTGAATTATTTTCTTTTTTAAATAAAAAAGATAAACATAAAACCTTATATTCTCAATTACTAAAATTAAATTGAGTTATTTTAGGAAAAAAGAATTTAAAAATAAATTTAATTTTTTCTCTCTCATGTTTCTTCTCATAATTTTTAAACGTTTATATCTTTTATATACGAGATTTTAAAAGAAAAAAATTACACCAAATTAACGAGCGTTTTATTATCTTTCCAACGAGTACCATAGTGCTATATAAAAAACGGAGAAAAAATCGAATATTTTTTGTGGGGTTTCGTTTATACAGGAAAAAAAACACACAAAGTGCTCATGTTATTCATTAATCATGTTTTTTCTTTTAAACCAGGTTCTTATCTACGATGTTGAAAATCAGCCCAATCGCCATGTTATCATTTAAAATACTATGAAAATGCAATGATTGAGAGATTTTGTGGTTAATTAACTTAAGTTATTTGTAATAGGTTATCACGTAAAATTAGATTTTTCAACCCCGGGACCCTCCCGAGGTAATCAGCTAGTAATATATATAAAAGAAAATGTATATGCTGACGTGGCGTGCAATGGAAGCCTCAACCTCCTTTGAGAGTGCCACATGGCTTAATAATTGAGTGTTTTTGGTGTTTTTGAGTATTTTTCTTATTTAACAAAAAAAAAACCCGATAACCTAAAAAACCCTAAAATTTCATACGCCTCTTCTCATTCCTATTGTTTCATCGTGCCTCTCTCATCTCACAATAATCGTTCTCCTTTGACATATTCATGTATGCTGTTATGTGTTGAGCGAATAGGGTTTTAAGATTTCTCCCCACTATTAAATCGTCAAGGTCAGTATTTGCTTTTGAATATTAGATTTTTGGTTCTTTGTATTTTCATTAATTAATTTCTTTAAAATCATGCTTATTGTTCTTGTGTTGACCAATTAAGGTTTCTCCATTCGGCTCTTTATTGATGCAATCAAGATCAACGTATGTATCAGAGATGCTTATATTTATTTTTATTATTTTTTTTTGCCATATAAATTTACTCATTCATATGTGTACCTGTTATTATTATAGTTTAGGATTAGGATTTATATGCCAAGGTTGTTGCTAAGCAAAAAAGAGGTGTGCTAACTGTTGATTACTTCTAATACAACTGCATTATACTATTATGTAAACTGTGTTTTTGTATCTGATTTTGATTTGATAATCATTTAATTTAATTTGAAGTTTTGATCGTGTTTGCAGGTGTTGAGGTTACACCTGATGAAAGCCTGAAGGTCAGAGTTGAGGATTTTAAGCTTCCTTATATATTTCAGATATAGTTGTTTCTTATAATGGCTTGCTAAAATTTGTATGAATTTTGTAAGAATTTTATAGTATCTTTTATGAAGGTTGCATCATACCATGTTTGGTTAGTTTATGACTTTTTTTAATATTAAGGTATAATGCTTTCATTCGTTTCATGTACGACTGTATAAAGGTTTAGCTTGATGCACCTTTGATTTATTATATAGTAGTTGTCGCGAGGGCATTCTTCGACGATGTATTTTAGTGTGGCGAGTGTTATGGAGAAGATTATTGGGCCATTGTCTGCTGGGTCGCTTCGGTTGGGTTCTACGGAGATCGGAAGGAATCCGGTTGTGAGGTTTAACTATTTTAGTAATCCGGTGGATTTGGAGAGGTGTGTGAATGGGACGTGGAATATTGGGGAGTTGCTTAGGAGTCGGGCTATGGCGGGATTTAGGTTTTGGAATAGGCGTCGTCGTGGATCGTTCAGGTTCTTGGGGGTTAGATTGCCAGCAAACCAATCGAGTGATGAGGAGATGGGTGCGTTTTGCAGGCGGCCGGTAAATACAATATGGCATTATCATGGGGGATGTTTTGTGGGGCCAGTGGTGGATTCGGATTTGAAGGTGATGGGTGTTGGTCTTTTCGAGTGATCGATGGCTCTACATTCGCTATTTCACCTGGGACGAATCCGCAGGCTACTGTTATGATGCTTGGCAGGTAGGTACATTTGTGTTTGATTCAAGTTTATGAATTTTGACTAAGGATTGGTGGTTTGTTAATTTTGCAGATATATGGGTTTGAAGATTTTGAGAGAGAGATTACAAAGGACAAGTGCTTGATTGATAGCTTAAATGATATTTGTTTGACCCATTATACAATATATATAGAATCAACCCGAGAATAACTGTTTTAGTTATTTCTTATGGAATTGCCCCGTTTAGTCACAATTTTCTATTTCTACAAACAAGGAATTAGTAAATTCATCTTTATCTTTCAGGCATCTGTACTGTTGGCACTGCCCGTCACCATTTTACTCAGAGCTTTATCTGCAATCTTTTTTGTAAGTCTTCCTCATCTGCATGTTTCATTTGTCCACTAATTATTTATAAATATAAACACTATCTCATGCTGCCTGTAACTGTTTTACACATCTTATAATCTTATTAATAAGTGAAAAACATACCTGAATTTATTGTTGGAATGCAGTGGGACCGCTAAGAAGCCCGCTAAAACTAGCGAGGCAACCCATACACGTCCCAAGGCTAAACGAGCACATTCAGATAAGTAGGGAGACAGTAAAGCCGATATGCTCATATTACATGAATTATAGGTATGCAGGCTTTAATCCCCTACCATTGCCCATTTTCTTTAAATATATGATATATTCAACATGATTACAAAACTATGTTATCAAACTGATTTTAATATTTCTTTTAAATGAACCTCTTTAGATTGTTGTAAGTTGCAAGAGTTCAACACACTTCATCAACTTTTGATCAGTTTAACACATTCGATCCATCTGACATCTGACCCGTTTCATTTTCAAAACTTATTAAATGTTTCGGGCAATTTAAACGTTTATATCGGACATTGACTTTTTTACTTGGTTTTGAAACGTTCATTTAGAGATCTAGTCATTTAGACTTAGTTGTGAAGATTTAACACTACTCCATTTGACACTTAAAAGTCAAACATAGATTAAGACTTCAAGATAACTGGGTTTGAATTTATGTGATGATATTTTAAAATTCCATTTTCTTTATTTTGTGATATACAGGGCAACATTATCTTTTTAGCTGTTATGGAGCTTCATATGTGTTCTATTATAGCCAGGGGCGGATTTACTTTGTTGGGAATGGGTTCCCGGGAACACAGTCGGTTTCAAAATTTTAGTGTTAATATATATAAAAATACACAAGGAACCCATAGATAAATTTAGAAAGGAACCCATAACAAACTATATGAAGTGATCCAGTGGAAGTGAGCGTTTGTTTTAACCTTGAGGTCGCCAGTTCGATACCCGCAAGCTGCATATAATTTCGCTTTTTTGAATCAGTTTTTGGTTTCTATTTTTTTAATCAGCAATAGGGTTTTATTTAAACCTGCTCTCGATTTGTTTTCCTCAAACTTCAGTGCATCCTTCTCCTCAACGGATCCGTTGAGGTCGCCAGTTCGATACCCACAAGATGTAGTAATTTTGACTTTCGATAGGGAATTACCGTTGTAGTAAGTGGAACAATGGAGTTTTGAGTTGATCGGATGTTTCAGCGTTTATTTATTTATTTATGTATCCGATGTGTTTGACGAAATGCTTGAACTGGCTTCAGCGGATCCGTCTATTGTAATATAGAGACGTGTGGGAGTTTGATTGTATTTTGGTGGAGTTTAATAGAGATGTACGAGGCATGTTAATTAAGGGGACAATTTTGGACACGTTTTGTTGTTTGAGATGGATAAATTTGTTATTTGAATAGTATAATGTGTTGTCTTGTTTAAGTAGCGTGCTGTGCTATTTGTAGGGGTGTTCATCGATTCGGTTTACGGTTTATTTGGTTTATTCGATTTGGTTTATTCGGTTTTCAAAATTTTGTAGCTCAAACCAAAAACCAAACCAAACCAAAATAGGAATATGAAAACCAAACCAAATTCAACCAAATAGAATTCGGTTCGATTTCGGTTTAAAACCAAACAAACCAAATTCAACCAAACAAACCAAATTGAAACGAAGTTTTTTTTTCTCCAACTTATATACCTATATGTTCCAAAATCCGAAAAGAAAGTTTGCAATAAATATAAACAAAAAAATCAAACCACGCAAACAGAAACATCATAAAAATTAAAAATAGTAAAATGAACCCTAGTTTACTAGTTTATACTCATATTATTACCTATATAAATTGGTGGACTTTATTTATTTTGGGTTGGGTTTAATATTTTGGGCTTATATATTATATATGAGTTATTAAATATTATTATTTTTATTTAATAATTAATTATTTTACCGGTTTATTCGGTTATCCAAATAAACCAAATAAAAAAATGTAGAACCAAAAACCAAACACCAAATTCGTTGTTCGGATTGGGTTTTTCGGTTACGGTTCGGTTTTTTGTTTTTATTTGGTTTGCGGTTTTTCTGAACACCCCTAGCTATTTGTAGGTGAGAATTCAATTGGGGCAAGGATCTGCAGGGGAGGTCACAAAAACTATGCTGAAGAACGATGGACTTGGTGCATTCTATAAGGCTTGATCTCATAGTCCTTTGGTTTTGAAAAGGTTTGGGTTTATATGATTGTTGTTGCTCACGAAATAGCGGGAGCTAATTGTCGCTATTCGCTACGTAGCAAATAGGTAGTAGGTTGTCGCTATTTACCGCTATTCGCAATTGACAACTATGGTGATGAACCTTACCCGACCCGAACCGGCAAACCGACCCGAAATTTTTATTTTTGGTCATATGAAATTGTAACACCTAAAAAAGGAACCCAGTGAAAAAAATTCCTGGATCCGACACTGCTTATAGCTATTGCTGCTTTATCAAGTATCTGACCCGTTGGTTCAAATCTGTAATATTATTAAAATATATGATTGATTATTTAGAAAATTTATATTAGATTTTTCAACCCCGGGCCGCTCCCGGGGTATAAAGCTAGTAATATATAAACGAAAATAAGAGTATTTAGAAAAAAACATTGGTCACTATCCATCTTTTTTTTTTTTTTTTTTTTTGAAAAGAGAACTTCATTAACCACAAACTCGCAGGGCCTCAAAGCGAGGACCTACGAGCCAAAACAAACGAAACATACATCAGTTAAACGGATACAAACACCAAGTTTTCCAATCCAAATCTTTCCATCTAGTCCTATTACGAATCCAAAAATAAGCTGTCGATTTGATGTTTTCCACAATCTGAATAGGACTCCGTCTCTTGTTGTTAAAGACCCGATCGTTACGCTCGTTCCATAACACCCAAATCGCCGTGTATATAATACCTCTAAGGATGTGTTTCTTCTCTTTGGGCAGCGATTGAGACTGGCAAACGCAACAGGTCCGGAATATCGAAAAAGAACGAGTGACTTAGCTTGCACCAATGTTCCACACGAAACCAAACTTCATTCAAATACGGGCAGCCTGTAAATATGTGCAGTGTCGTCTCCGAATCTTCCTGATAGAATTTACAGCCGCTATGTTGGATAAAAACACCACGTTTGAGTAATTCTAACGTCGTAGGGATGCGATTCCTAACAACCCGCCAAACCAAGATCTTGCACTTAATCGGAGTCCAAACCTTCCAACTGATCACCGGGATGCTCTCTGTGGCAGAGCTGTTAGCCAACGACCTCTTAACATAGGCAACCGAGAAGCAACCATCCTTCTCCCCTGACCACTTCCAAGAATCTTGGCCACCATGCCAATCAAACTCGTGAATATCTTCTAACAATTGGAATAATTCCGTGACCTGTTCATGTGTAGCAGGACTAGTTCTCCAATCCCAAACGATGATCTTGGTATTATTTGCAAAAAGAATTTGGCCCGACACCTTAACCCATTTGTCTTTTTCAAGTCTAAAAAGGTTAGGGTATATAGTACGAAGAGGGGCATCTCGTAACCATGTATCTCCCCAAAAATTTATAGAATCCCCGTCCCCAAGATTGCCAATGAAAAACGAATTAAGCTTCAAACCGTTATTGACTATTGTGTCTCCAACTTTGACTATGTATCTCCAACACCCACTAGACGATGCATTGCAAGGCAACATCGCCCACGGTCTGCTCAACCCATGACAACCCATAATGATCTTTTTCCATAACATATTACCTTCTGTTTTAAATCTCCATGTCCACTTTAATAAAAGAGCGATATTGACCTCTTGAAGCTTCGATATACCCAAACCACCATTCTTCCTAGGGGAAGTGACCACGTCCCACACAACCCAAGGTATTTTTTTCTCCACACAACAACCGGCCCAAAGGAAACGCCTCATCAGAATATATGGTAGTATAGTATAACAGAATGTTCTAGATAGGTTATTTGTTTAAAGGCAATATATACCAGCTGGAATTTGGAAAGAGAAACAATAATATGAAGCCATGAAAAGAAAAATCAAATTCATAATATATTATTAGATGCATAGATTGTTCTAGATTGTTAGGTTCACGTATTATCGACTCCATCTCTCATTTTTTTAAGTTAGCTTGACTGTAAAGTATTGGTAAGCATATGCGGCATTTCTGTTTTAAAATTACATGGGGTATGATTACTACAACGAGTAAATATACTTTGTTTAACTGCAAATTTACATACATGCACCTACTTCTAAATCACGCTATTTGTATGACTTTAGAAGGGCACATTTTTAACATCGGTTCGGTTTGTCATGATACATTACTCAATAGAGCAAACAAAAGAGAAACCCAAAAAATAAAGTCGAAATGACATCTAAATGTATTTTACATCGATTTCAATAATTTTTTGCATCATAATAAAGCCAAATAATTTCAACAGTTTGCGTTTAATTCTAATAGCTAGTCATTGTGCGTCTAGAACATTGATACTCTTTTTATTAATTGTACCAAAATTGGAGGGTTGTTAGTTTTTAATTGTAGTACGTCATAGGTAGCTATGCCTCAGGCTAGTGGGTGTGAAGACTAAACCAAGGTTTTGTCTCAATGCCACTAGGATGCCACATAGGATTAGTTTAGTCTCAAACATTTTGTAATTTGAGTAGGGTGTGGAGACTAAGCCACATCATGTCTCTAGCATTAATTATTCAAGTGCCACCATCCAGTCAAAGCTCAATTTCAATAAAAAAGAAAAGAAAAGAAAAGAAAAGCTCCCATTGGAGCGTCCTTTTTGTCTCGTGGGGGATGGGGGGGACAGGGCAGGGGTGAGACAAAAGGAGGGGGGCGGTGTGCTTGTCTCGGACAAGGCAAAAAGTGCAAGGACGGGTGCTTCTTTAGTCTCCATACTGGGTAGGCTCATGACTTGGAGCTTTATGTGTTAATTACTTGTCTAGGTTGCATTGTCGATATTTTAACTAAATAAATAGGGAACAACCATCATAATCAACACTCACTCATGCGAACAATTTTTTAGGTAGAAGGATTTTTTTCGTGGATGATAGATTTCTCTCTCATTTGAATTCATTGTTAGTTAATTATTAGTGTAAATTCCTTTTTGAGTCCTTGAGTTTTATTGATTTTAACTACTTGAGTCCAACATTTTCATTTTTAACATTCTGAATCCTAGTGTTTTAAGTTTGTTATGGTTTGAGTCCAATTTTCTAACGTCGTTAACCAAGTCAGTTAACTATAAGGGTATCTCAGTTATTTTACACATAGGTACTACTCTGTAATGCATAAGGTATAATGTACAAGTCTTTAATGCATAAATAAATAAAAATAATATTATATATCACAAACGCACACACACACACAACTCCACACCTAGGGCTGTTCAAATCGCTCGCCGCTCGTGGCTCGCTCGTCGCTCGTTCGGAAATTGCTCGAAAAATGCTCGCTCGATCTTCCGCTCAGTTGTAAATGAGCCGATCGGCTTGATTCGATTTGTAAACGAGCCAAGCACGAGCAAAGGTCCGCTCGGATCTGTTCGACTCAAATAAATTTTTATTTATTTTATATATGTTTAATTATAAATATAGACACAAATTACAAGTATATTTATAGGTTTATACATAACATTCTATTGGATTTCGCTCAAATATATGTAAACAAAATACAACTACCCCACTTAACCCAATAAAAAATTTAACACTAAGTTTAATAGTAAAACCATAAGCTAGGAGGTGACAGTCTTGACTTATTTATGTTGTTAGTCGTCCATCACTAATCATCGCTTGATATCATCCTACGTCACAATACAAAAATCGCTCTCTGCAGTATGTTCATCGTCTCGCCAACCTCAACCTAAGCCTCATTCTCGGACACTCGGATCTCAATATTAGTGTTATTATCGGATAGTTCGACCTTAGTTGTCACCCGACAATGAAAAAATCAAAGGAAACATCCCAATTTTATGGTTATCCAAATTATTCTTTGCTCGATTCTCGCTCGGCGCTCGCTCGGAAAAATTCGCGCTTGAAAAACACTCGCTCGGTTTTCGGCTCGATTGTAAACGAGCCGCTCCGCTCGGTTCGATTTGTAAGCGAGCCAAGCACGAGCAAAGCTCCGCTCGGATCGGCTCGGCTCGTGACCAGCCCTATCCACACCTCTCTCTCTCTCTTTCTCCCTCTCTCTCTCTTTCTCCTTCTATCTCTCTCTCACACACATGCATACCCATGACCACCGCCACCTTCCCCTACCCCAATCTGCATCACCATCGCCGGCAACCCCACAACCCCACTGCACCTCCACCACCGCCTCACCACCACCACCACCACCTACCCCAATCTCTCTCTCTCTAACACACACCTGCCTCACCACCATTAACCACCACCTATCCAACCCCCAAATCCATCACCGTTGCACCTCCCACCACCACTACCCCCAACCGCCCACCTCCCACCACCACTACAGCCTCGATTTACTTACGAGAGAGAGAGAGAGAGAGAGAGAGAGAGAGATGAGAGAGAGAAAGACCCAGAGGAGGAGATTGGATGCCGACCACCATCACTGTGGCGGAGCTCCTGGCGGCGCAACCTTCTTCGTCATCCCCTGCCTATACACACCCAGCCAATCCCTTTTTTCCTGATAACCGACACACGCACCCCGTCCCTAACCCCATCACCGTCAAACCCTGACCCCCAATTTAATTTCACCCACCACCACTTCTCTTTCTGTTTCACCCTGGTCTGGTACTTCAAACTGGAAGCAGGGGGTTGATCTTAATGCTTCTGAGTGTTTTAATGAACTTTGATGGCTTTCTTTTTTCTTTTAGTGATGATTCTGGTTATATACATATGTCATGTAAACTTAATGATTAAGATGAGTGATCAGAAGAGATTGAGGGGAAGGTGTTTTTTGTCTTATGTCAAGAAATTGCCTTGATTCGAGAACGAGATGTGTTGTTCACACTGATTGTTATATTGGTAGGGCCAGTAATGTTTATCCGAGGTGTTTAATTGTGGATCTTGTCTGCAAAGGAGGAGGGGGATGAAGAAAGAGAGGTGGTGGTGGTTGCTAAAGGTGTATGGTGGTTTCTGAAGGTGTATGGTGGTCGTGGATGTTATCTGCAAAGGTGAAGGTGTTGTGTGTGTGTGTATGTAGATGTATGTTGTGTGTGTATATATTTAATAATATTTATTTTTAATTGTAGGGGTACTTTAGTCATTTCACGAATATTAACAGAAAAAATCTAACAGAGTTAATAATTTGGACTCAAATGGTTATAAAATTATCAACCAGACACTCAGAATGTTAAAAATGAAAATGTTGGACTCAAGTAGTTAAAATCAACAAAACACAGAGACTCAAATAGGAATTTACTCTAATTAGTATCTGTCATTTGTTTTGTGGTGTTTGTGTAAACAAAAAAGTTCTTTGCAGACTCTTCTGGCGGTGCAGACCACTCACAAACATTACCGTCTGCAAACTATTTGATTTTTCGAAGATTTTTTATTAAAAAAAACGTCTGTGCAAATTCTTGTTGGTGCAAATTTGGCCTAGCCACTTCTAAGTTCTTTTAAGGTCTGTAGAGGGTTAAACACCACCGCCCACTGTCCACCGTCCACCACCAAAACCATCACCGTCCGCACATAACCACCAACTTATTTTAGCAGTCTACAAACTTTAAAAAAACAAACAGTTTTCTTATTGCAGACTCCAGAAATTCGGTCCACCTATTCTTCTGTAGATGTGGTCTGCATACTGTGGACATTTTACCTTTGAAAAAACAAACAACACCTTAATCTTTCAAAACCTCACAACCAGAAGCATTAGACTAAATACCAACAATGGTTCAACAGTAGGAGTTGCACGTCGTGTCCTGTGAACTATGCTTGATTGTAACCAAATTATATTACGTATGAGATAGGTGAAGGTGCCTACGTGCGTGTAGAATTTAGGTAATAATCATTTTTATAAGCTTAAAACTTGACTCTATGTCTCGGTGAATCCTATGTCTTTGAACATAGCCACCTCTTACACACCATAAGGTTACGTATTTTTACGTATGCAATTAAGAGTGATTACACGCGTAAGTTGCACAACTATTTCCTTTATTTCATAGATTTCTCATAAATTTGGTATTTGTACGATAACCATCCTCTCTTCGTATACATTTATCTGCGCGTGCATGTTGGACTTTATTATATAACCATCAAATATCATTAAGAATTAGAAAATGAATTTGTATCCATGGATTAAAAAAGTAAGATATTCAAATGGAATACTCCTACTTGATCACCCTTAACTATGGAATTCTCCTCTTATCTATAGTTATTGCATTCAAACCATGTTAATTTTTTGAGCTAGATATCCTAATGGTCCAGTAACTAACTTGTGGGTAGAAACGCACAATGGGAAAATTGACTTAGTTGTAACTATCATCACCCGGTGACTCGTCGTTCTCGATGAGATCTACGCCACCATCGTGTACAAATTTAATCAATACTGAATTTGATACCATCTATAATATCTAATCTTTCATATCAATACCATCTGACTTTTCATTAAATGTTATGACTTGGTTTCATTCAAGAAAAAAAAGGATGGTATGAAATAGTTATGAAGACAGGTGAAACAACATAGGGGTACATTTTCATAATTAGTTGCCTAATTCAGATGTGTCTTTTTAACAATGAATTTATATTAATATTGAAATTAAATAGTAAAATTAGAAAGTAACTATCTATAAATATAATAAAAGACTGGAATTAAGACACATGGTAATTGGCGAGAACATCCCCACCCTTGAATTCCCGTCAAAAAATTTAGATTATAAAATAACCCATTTAACCCAATAGTCAATAATTTATAATTTTTATCTTTATATTTATTATTGCTTTACAATATAATAAATAAAAATTTTATGATTATCTCTTATATGAAATAATATTATTAAATCATACTTTTAAATTTATTTTTATTTATTTAATATTTATTTTCTTAACTAATTATTTTTATATTTCTAGTTATTAAAACCATTTAATATTTCATTGATTCAACCTCATATAATATTAAATTTCTAATCTAATAATAAATAAATAAAAAAATGTTAAAAGCCGTGTGATAAAGAAGTCTCTAATAAATTATTTATACTAAATGAAACTGTAAATGAGGAAACTGTTTTCATCTACAACAGACTGGCTAAAATACTCGTTTCTAAACAAATTACACCTTCAAAAACACCGCTTCAATCACGCCTTGCAATGGTTGCTTCTGTCTTTACTCCTCATCCAAATGTACATTCTCTATTTAATATACATTTACAGTCTTATTCACATGATTAAATTGTTGTTTCTCATATACGACATTCTCTATTTAACGTTAGTAATTTTTATATACGACATTTTTTTTTAGAAAAAAATACACCAAATTAAAAGTGTTTTATTATCTTTCTAACGAGCACTACAAAAAACGGAAAAAATAAAACGATTTTTAGTGGGTTTTTGTTCATGCAGAAAAACACACACAATGTGTTCAGTTATTTCATCAATCATGTCTTGACAAGTCACTAATCATGTCAAAATAATTCACAAATATAGTCAGTTTGGTAAGAATAATTTTTTTTTTATATATTTTGATTGATGTTGCCAGGAACATTGATTATAAAGGTTGCTGAGCCGATTATATATACCTTATAATTCTTAGACACCAGGTAAATCTTGGCAATTAATCACCTCACCATGCACGACTCTTAAATCAATCATCACCATGACATATTATTTGATACCAATTTGATTGTTTTTTCCAAATTTACATCACAGCTTTAAGATGTCTTGAGGATGTGGCAAAGTTGTATAGAGACTACACTCGAGCAAGATGTACACAAGTAAAATCGGAAATAATTTTATGAGTTATCGAGTGTGTATCATTTACAAATTTTTTTCCTGAAGAAACGACATATTTATTTTACGGTACACACTTTTTATCACTTCATATTAGATTTGTCTTTTCTGAAAAACACCTAAAGGATAAACTAGTTTTTTTATAAACACATCGACGAATTTGTAACTAATATTGTATGTCATTATGTGTGTGTGACCCTAACCCTGAAGCCCAAAACCCACTCACAAGTCGGTCAAGTCTTCCCCGGAGACTTAAAAAAAAAAATAATAAACCCACTCCAATCCCCTCCACGTAGCATGATGCATCTTCCACCAATAACCCATTGCCACGTAACACCCACCTCCAGATCACACCGTTAGATCATCCACGTCGGCATCCCAACCCTTCATCTCACCGTCCATTCTTCGTGTCATCCTCTCTCCTCACACTCACACTACTCCCCACTATATAACCTCACTATATAACTCTCATTTCAAAACCAAATCTCAACATTAATAAACAAACAAACCTAACAGATTCAGTTTAGATCGATATGAGGAAGTGGACTCTTCCTTCCGTTCTGTTCCTGTTATGTCTTCTCTTTCTTCTTCCTGATCACGGTACGTGTTTAATCGTTTACATTTTTGTTTGATTTAGATGTGTTTGGTGAGAATTGGTTGGGATTTCGTTAGTCGAAAAGTTTTAATTTGTTTTAATTATTATAATATGTGACGTGTTAGCTAGATTAGATCATGTGTTCTGTTAACAGTTTCCTGATCTGTATTTATATGTTTTACCGGATGAAAGAGGCGTATGTTGTAGCTAATGGATGTTTACATCATAAATTGATGTGAAAGTTTTTACTTTAAAGATTAAGGTTATGGATCTTTGCTACTAATTAGGTTTTAGTATAGTTACGTGAAGTCTAGGATGATGATGATGATGATGATGATGATGATGATGATGATTATTATTATTATTATTATTATAAGAATTTATATCACAATTTAGTTAAAGAGCAGCTGGTAAAATGGTAGAAAAGTCATTTATTTGCTCTCATTTTTAAGATCCTAGACGATAGGATAAGAGCAGGATGATAAGTAATCAGTTTAACTTAATTTTTTTTAGGTATTATTATTTTTAACTAAGTTTGTAAATGTGGTTTAATAACCATCTGGATTGTGCTTTATAGGTCGAAAGCTGCACGCGAATGCCGAGTCTGATGCGGATGAGCTAGTGGATCCACCAAAGGTTGAAGAGAAGCTTGGTGCTGTTCCACATGGTTTATCCACTGATTCTGATGTTGCCAAGAGGTTTGCTACACTACCTTTTTGCATTGTTTCAGATATTCTTGAGTTAATTCGTTAATAGCGTAGTGTTTGTGCCCATGCTGCTTAAATACTGACCTTAAGAGATAACGAATTACAAACCAATTAGAATTTTTAGATAGGCATTGACTTTTAGTTTAAATGGTTTTAAGAGGTTGCATTTTCATGATTCAGGGAAGCCGAGTCGATGTCAAGGAAAAATCTTCGCAGCAATGCTGAGAAGTTTGAGTTCCAGGCTGAAGTATCTCGGCTTATGGACATCCTTGTCAACTCTCTTTACAGTAACAAGGACATTTTCTTGAGGGAATTAATATCCAATGCATCTGATGTAAGCTTTTGTTTAGTTTTACTATTATTTGTGGCCCCAGCTAAGTGTTATTTTACATTCTTCTTACTCTGTTTTGCATATCATAAATTTTAGGCTCTGGACAAAATTAGATTCCTTTCTCTTACTGATAAGGATGTATTGGGTGAGGGTGATGATACCAAGCTTGAGATCCAGGTTTGTATACGCCTTTTCACCCTTCTTCATTTTAAGTATTGTATTGAGAGTTTGAAAGCTAATCGATTTCGGGTTTGCAATATAATGCCATGCAGATTAAGTTAGACAAAGAAAATAAGATTCTTTCCATTCGCGATAGAGGTGTGGGTATGACAAAGGAGGATTTGATCAAGAACTTGGGAACAATTGCCAAGTCTGGAACTTCAGGTAGTTTGTCTAAGCAGCGAAGAGTAGACAAAGGAATATTACGTTTTGTTAGTTTAATTGTTTAATAATCCTTATTTTTTTTCTTGTATCTAGCTTTTGTGGAGAAGATGCAAACAGGTGGCGATCTTAACCTCATTGGGCAGTTTGGTGTTGGATTTTACTCCGTGTATCTTGTTGCCGACTATGTGGAAGTCATCAGCAAACACAACGATGACAAACAGTATGTCATCTTGGTTTAGTGTCAACCATAATAGCATCGTTTCTGTAGGGATTGTTATATCTGTGCTGATTTACTAATTAATAACTTTTTAGGTATGTGTGGGAGTCGAAGGCTGATGGTGCATTCGCAATTTCTGAGGATACATACAATGAGCCAATTGGCCGTGGTACTGAAATAAGACTGCACCTTAGGGAAGAAGCTGGGGAGTACCTTGAAGAGTCAAAACTGAAGGATTTGGTCAAAAAGTATTCTGAATTTATTAACTTCCCCATATACCTCTGGGCTACCAAAGAAGTTGATGTTGAAGTCCCTGCCGACGAAGATGATTCCAGTGACGATGAAGAAAAATGTAAGCCTGAAACCCTTGTATAGCTTGGTATATGTTTTTACATTATCTTGTCTAATTTTGTTGGATGGTTTAAGCAGCTGAATCCACTGAAGGTGAAGAGAAAGAAGATGAAGACACTGACAAAGAAGAAGATGAAGACAAACCAAAAACCAAAACCATCAAAGAAAAGACTTATGAATGGGAACGTCTAAATGATGTTAAAGCTATATGGTTGAGAAGTCCAAAGGAAGTGACAGAGGAAGAATACACAAAGTTCTACCACACTCTTGCTAAGGTGAAATCAAAATCCACAATTTCTATTTATAGACCCCATAGTCATGTCATAGTATGTTCTAATTTTATTATTATTTTTTTGCTCGACAGGATTTTGGTGATGAGAAGCCAATGGCATGGAGTCACTTCAATGCCGAAGGTGATGTTGAGTTCAAGGCGGTTCTATTTGTGCCACCCAAGGCTCCTACTGATTTGTATGAGAGTTACTACAACACTAACAAATCAAACCTCAAGCTTTATGTTAGAAGAGTATTTATTTCAGATGAATTCGACGAGCTTTTGCCTAAGTATCTATCGTTCTTGCTGGTAACGTGTTCTATTATTCTATGTATTATTTTATTCAAGCACTATGTTATTGGTTTATTATCGTTTTTGATTTGATGCATTGTTGCTAACTATCATATGTTGTTTGTTTCATCAGGGTCTTGTTGATTCTGACACATTGCCACTTAATGTATCTCGAGAAATGCTTCAACAACACAGCAGCTTGAAGACGATTAAAAAGAAGCTTATCAGGAAGGCACTTGACATGATTCGCAAGCTTGCTGAAGAGGACCCTGATGAGATTCATGATAAAGAAAAGAAAGGTAAGCTGGAGTTTAACTTTCTTATATCATAACATTCATTTCAATATGTTTTAATTATTGATTGTTATATTTATGCTGTTTTGTGTTGCAGAGGTGGAAGAATCAAAGGAGAATGACGAGAAGAGAGGCCAGTACACTAAGTTCTGGAACGAATTTGGCAAGTCGATTAAACTCGGTATCATTGAGGATGCAACAAACAGGAACCGTTTGGCTAAACTTCTTAGATTTGAGACGTATGGATCTTTCATATTTCTTTTTTCCCCCACATGGTTATATACATTCATCATATCCTGATTTCTTTTTTATTTAATTATATTGCAGCACGACATCAGATGGCAAACTTACGTCACTTGATCAATATATCTCGAGAATGAAATCTGGACAAAAGGATATCTTCTACATCACAGGCAGCAGCAAGGAACAGCTTGAGAAATCCCCGTTCCTTGAGAGGCTTAAGAAGAAAAATCTCGAGGTAACACTTTTTCTCTTCTGTTAAATCTTAAAATCCAATTATATTACATTTACGTTAGTTACAAAATTTGAAGAATTTTTGATGATGATGATTATTTATTTGCTTTTGCAGGTGATCTTTTTCACAGACCCCGTGGACGAGTACTTGATGCAATACTTGATGGATTACGAAGACAAGAAATTCCAAAACGTATCAAAGGAAGGTTTGAAGCTAGGGAAGGATTCCAAAGACAAAGAGATCAAGGAATCATTCAAAGAATTAACCAAATGGTGGAAGGAAGCCCTTGCCACTGACAACGTTGATGATGTCAAGATTAGTAACCGTTTGGCTGACACCCCTTGTGTGGTGGTAACCTCCAAGTATGGATGGAGTGCTAATATGGAAAGAATCATGCAATCTCAAACTCTATCCGATGCCAGCAAACAAGCATACATGCGTGGTAAACGTGTGCTCGAGATCAATGCAAGACATCCAATCATCAAAGAGCTTCGTGAACGAGTTGTGAAGGATCCTGAGGTAAACAACTACAAAATAATCTTAGTTTCTCTTTCATAAAAAACCAACACACTTATTTTGCATAAAAACCAACATACAATTATAAAAATTATCATAATATTGGTGTACAGTAAGTCCTAAACTTGTTTAAAATATACCTATTAGAAAAAAGAATTAGAAAATGCCTTTACCCTGAATCAAAATTTGATAAAGTGGCATGAACTAGGCGAAAATGCTGACATGGTTAGTTTCTTGATCATATAAGATTGTCCGAATTTATATATAAAGTGATTAACGAAGTAGTGGTCAAGGTCACAAGTCACAAAAATCCCAAATGACATCCACGTCAACAAAAAACGATCTAAATACCCTCCTAGTATGTAACATGCGTGCAAGTAGCAGATGTGTATTGTTGATTTTACGAATATGTGCACTATAATTGAGTTCATACACAAGTTCTCCGGGTTTTAACCTTTTAAATGATGTATATATTTCAGGATGCAAGTGTAAAGACAACCGCTCAACTCATGTACCAAACCGCATTGATGGAGAGTGGATTCATGTTACCCGATCCTAAGGACTTCGCTTCACGTATCTACGATTCCGTGAAATCCAGTTTGAGCATTAGCCCCGATGCGGCTGTTGAGGAGGAAGATGAAGTGGAAGAAGCCCCTGAGGTTGAGACAACCAGCACCGAGAAGGGAGAAACTGATCCTACACCCACAGAAGAGCATGAGGATATTAAGGATGAGTTATAGGTCTATTAGCGAGTTAACTTGTTAGGTTTAAACAAAGTTTTATTGTCGGAAGATGATATGCATTCGTGTACTGTTTTTGCCATTGGCTTGGAAAATGTACTACATACATTGTTAGCAGGAGTTGTGTGTTTTGAGTAATTTTCCACCTTTGTTAATTAGATTACTTGTTGTACTTTTGTTAGATTTGAGTTCAAAAAAATTGTCGAGTAAACTAGCATATGTTTTTCAAAATAAACACGGTTAAATATAGCCATTAGCTTGATTAGATCCATGAATAACAAGCATTAGATGGAAGGAGGGGATTGTTTATGGTGTGTTCGTTTTGACATGTTAGGCGCATTTGAAAAGCTCAAAATAACAAGATATTTCGGAATCAAGAAGTTAATGGCTTCCAAATAGTGTCTAATGTAAAAAGGCTTTGGATTACCTTTGGTATAAGAGTAGATCTAGAGTCGGTAGCGTTAATTGGAAATCATGGTGTAATTTCTATATTGAATTGATGTAAGTTGGTGTTTGCGGTTTTCTCCTTCTTGGAGATTTCCGCATTGTTTAATGAAGTTCAAATTTCAAATAAAAAAAAAAAAAAACAAGCAGAGTTTCTATTACTCTCGAAAGTAGGGATGCCCAAAATACCTAGTTCTGAGCCCGACCCGGAACCGGTTTATCCGACCCACCCGGAATCGGTTTATCCGACCCACGGGTACATACCAAACCCTAGTTAAAAAAAGGAACCGACCTGGAACCGATTCCACCTTTACCCGGCCAAAATATAGAAAAACTGGTCAACTCGGTAAAAAACCAGAACGTACCCAGAACCGGTTCCTACCCAACCCGGGTGTTGACTATGTTGACCGGAATAAAAAAACCGTTTTGTGCATACTAGAAAGTGTGTTCATCTCTCGTTCTCCCCCTTTTGCATCAACTATCAAGTGTGTTCTTCAATGTGCTCTCAAATCCATTCTCCTTCATGGGCCTTTGAACTGGACTGCAGATGGGCCCATTGTGGTATAATTGTTAGCAATTGGGCTTATCTGTAAAATAAGACAGTTCATACCAAAAGTTACACCAATTGTGACATCTATTTTGTTTCAAAGATTAATCATCAAATAATCAAACATGTGTCATGCCCTAATGTGGAGAATATGCAATTAAAAACATTTATAATTTAGAAAAAAAAATGACTATGTGTGGGTTCAAGTTTGTCCCATCAAATCATTAAAGTTATAAATTGAATGCTTAAAAAACTAACATGATAACATCATGAAACAAAATCACAAAAGTACTATTTCTCTTATCGTGATACTAGCTGATTACCCCGGGAAGATTCCGGGGTTGAAAATTCTAATATGACTTAATAAAAAAATGATAAAAGAAGAAAACATACCAAACGTATTAAAAAAATGAATAATTCATTATGTTTTGCAAAAGCTCCAATACAATTATATTATACCCCGGGAGCGTCCCGGGTTGACAAATAAAAATAGAACAAAGATAGAGTGAATATATCTAATATCATAACATAATTAATGATTTGCCAATAGATGATTAATGAATAATAGTAATAATATTTATTTATTTTGAACAAATCTCTGCCATAAGTTATCATATTCAAATAAAAAAAAGGAATCTCTGCCTATGAAGTTATGTTTATCGTTTCTTATTCAAATATAAAAAACCCTAAGTAGTGATTTATTAGTCGAGTAAAATATATTTGAAAACAAAACCTCACAAAAATAGTCGTTTTTTTTCTCCGTTTTTATCTAGCACTATGGTACTCGTTGGAAAGATAATAAAACGCTCGTTAATTTGGTGTAATTTTTTTCTATAAAAAATCTCGTATATAAAAGATATTAACGTTTAAAAGTTATGGAAGAAAACATGAGAGTGAAATTTAATTTTGTTTTTAAATTCTTATTTTTTCCTAAAATAATTATCTATAACTATATATATAGATTTACTAAAAAAAACTCAAAAATTAAAAAATCTCACATGATGCCATGTGGCACATTTAAGGAGTGGTTGAGGCCTCCATTGAATGACACATCATCATAATTCAATTCTTTTATATATATTAATAATTAATAATAGATACCTGTCATCTCAGAATAATCTTACGCATGTAGTAATTAGATGCGTGAATCTTTATAGTAGTCTATAATGTATTGTGTATCCACTTTTTAATGTGGCTTTTGATGTGCAATGAGCAAGTGAGTCCATAAATCTTGCTATTGATCTTCATATGTGTGTTATAGCCGTTAATGTTCACGAAGTATATTGGTAGTCTAGAATTACGTCATCTTGAAATCTGGTTGTTGATCGATCTCCATACGTGATTCTCCACGGGCGTGGGGCACTTGCTTTTGCCACATGGCTCCATCTGATTGGTGGAACTTGCATTTTATTGGTTTGTATTTTTTTTAACTTTAACACAATTTAAAGACTAAATTACACTTTGTGTCCTTTATGTATCACTGAAATTATGAAATATACCTTTTTTTTTTTGTATTTTATGTCCAAAATTTCCTTTTTTCTTGCATTTTATGTCCTTTATGACTAACTGGGTTAATTTTCTCAGTTAACCTCAAAAGCCTCAAGGGTATTTTTGTCCATTCACTTTAAATAATAAATTTCCCTCTTATATATCTGATACAATCGATCAGATTAAAACCCTAACAACTAATAACACCCAAATTGAAGCTCTTCAAGATTGAAACCCTACGATTGAAGCCCTAAACACCTAATCGATCAAAATGGTGCAATGTTGGTGTGGTAGGGAGGCTGTAGTTCGCACGTCATGGACTTCTAAAAATCCAGGTCGTCGATTCTTTGGTTGCAACTCAAAGGTAAAATAGGGTTTGTAATTTAGGGTTCTTCATCTAAAGTCGTTTTTTTTTTGTGACATTAGGGTTCCAGATGTGGATTTTTCATGTGGGTTGAATCAAGAAGGTTTCAAGCATGTGGGGACATCATACCAGGTTTGCTGGAGTCCAAGAACAAGCTAGAAGAAAGATTGACAGTCAGTGAAAATGGAAGAAGAAATGCTGAATCTAAGTCAAGGCGTTTGAAGATTTACCTGATTCTAAGTTGGGTTATGTTTGGGTTAATTTATATTTGTAGTATGTAGATGAAATGCATAAGTGTATGGGTCTTCTATGTGTATTAGTTGGATGGAAGAAATATATGTACCAAATTATGTTTGGATGAAATGCATGCCCTATTTATGGCTCTATTTGTGTATCTTATTGATTGTCAAAACATACAATATGGGTCAAAAATACACACAGTCAAACATACACCATATGGGTCAAAAATATACACAGTTAAACATACACAATCTTAAACAATGAAAATGAAACATTGAAAGTCTAAGATACAATATGGGTCAAAAATACACAGTCAAACATACATCATATGGGTCAAAAAAAATACAGAGTCAAACAAACATAGGTCAAAATGGGCAATAAAGCCAACATTGATACTTAGGTGGTGTTTGTTTTTCTCCCAGAAGCACTTCTGACCTCTTTTGTCTGCGTCGCGCAGACACGGGCAGACATTTGGGGCGGGCAGACTGTTTGTTT